>SJYA01002742.1:2209166-2410969 GCA_006410615.1 Neotragus moschatus | reverse complement strand
CATAACTTTTCTTCCAAGGAGTAAGCGTCTTTTAATTTCATGGCTGCAGTCACCATCTGCAGTGATTTTTGAGACCCCCAAAATAAAGTGTGACACTGTTTCCACTGTTTCCCCATCTATTTGCCATGAAGTCATGGGACCAGATGCCATGATCTTCGTTTTCTGAATGTTGAGCTTTAAGCCAACTTTTTCACTCTCCTCTTTCACTTTCATCAAGAAGCATTTTAGTTCCTCTTCACTTTCTGCCATAAGGGTGGTGTCATCTGCATATCTGAGGTTATTGATATTTCTCCTGGCAATCTTGATTCCAGCTTGTGCTTCTTTCAGCCCAGCATTTCTCATGATGTACTCTGCATAGAAGTTAAATAAGCAGGGTGACAATATACAGCCTTGGTGTACTCCTATAGTAAGCTAATTCTGGAGGGAAGGTATTCTCAAAGATCTCTTTGCTCCATGTTCCACTGGCTTTTCTAGAATTTCCAAATACAGAGTCTACCTTTCCTCAAAGCTGATGAGGGTGATTAAATTAATATCTTTTATAGAGAGGTTGCAGCTGAGCAACAAGAAGCTCAAATGGATTTTAGAATCTTTCTGTTAATATAAGACCCTTAATGGGAAGACAATCAGATTTGTGACTATGAACTCCACGAAAGATATCAGTGAATGTAATGCATGATGAAATAAATATCTACAATCAACGCCTCTAATAAATACATGATATTCCAATGTCCTTTGACACATTAAAAACCCCAAATAGTGTACTTGTAAGGGCCCCTTTCAACATGCTTGTCAGATAATTCCTGATTGTGGTTGGTTAGAGCATGCCAAAGAGAGCTGGGAATTCAAATTTGCACTTCAATGACTCTTGTAAGCATGACACTGTACTTGCGGATCTACATATATTATGTCATCAAATTCTCATTTAAAAGTAAAATGCGTCCCTGTAAAGGTCCATGAATTAAATCATATATGCCATTTACTGACCTTAGGGTTGGTATTGTGCTATAGGCTTTAATACACAGTACTATCTGATCTTTCTACAACTTCTACAGGTTGTATCTTATCATGGCATTATTCGGTTACAGGACTAGAAATTCAAAAAGACAGACCACCTTGACCAAGTCCACAAAGTTTCTAAAGAGCAAAGATGTAATTAGAAAATAACTATCTAGGTTATTTATTTTTTTAACATTTAATACAGAAAACATCAAACGTGTATAAAACTTATTGAACACCACATACCCATATCTGAAATTTCAAAACTATCAGCTTATGCCAAGCTTATTTCATGTATCTCTGACCACTTTTCTTGACTTGTACTTCCCTGAAGTAAGTCCTAGATAGGATATTATTCATCTTTCAACATTTTAGAATATTTTATCTAGGCTCCTTTTTAATGTGAAAACTGTTTGTACATTTAGAATAAATAGTTTAATGCAGAACTAGTTATTACCGGAAAATGTTAAAAACTACCATGTACTTTCACTGTGAATTGGCACTGGCAAACCAACCATTTCAGCCCACACACAGGAGGTCAATCATTATCCCAAAAACTATACAGGATCATTACAGATGTTCTCTCAGCTTATTGGACAGGAACAAGAATTTACAAGGAAACAAACACAGGTCAGAGAACAAGTGCTGTATTTTCTCAAAAACATCTTAGCCTTTAATATAAGGGCTGTGAGGAAGGGGAAGAATAATTGAGGAAAAACACCATAAGTATAATGAATTGGAGGATATAATTGCATGTGTAGTAAGAAGAACTAAAAAAAACCAAAACTGGAAAATACCCAACTGCAAAAACATGATAATAAAAGTAACATAAGAATTTAAAACATTGCTTCTACATATTGCCCTGGGTATTGAGATCTTGGCAAATGAGTGTTTAAAAGTAAGAATGCAGAGCAATTAGCTGAAAATTCATATATGACATCTCTCGGGAGTCTTTTTGAACCAATTTCATTTATCCTTAGACTTTTAATATCTTCCATCTAAAATTAAAAAAAATAAAATTACTAGTTTTCCTAATAAATAAACTCTCATTGCTTCTGATCACAAAAAATTAATGAGCTGTTAAATGTCCACAGAAACTGTTTTTAGTCTTAAATGGCTTCTTGTAAAAGGAAAATGCTGTAACTCTTTTCAGAAGATTGGCTTAAATTTCACTTTCCATACACACACACAAAAGACTGAAATAAGCTCTTTTCTGTTATAGAAAAGCGAGTTAAACAGCAGGATCTACTTATCGAGTAGTGTGAATATCTATTTGTCAAAATGTGGAATATCTTCAGAAGCTTATCCTTCTTTACTTGGAGAGATTATTTTTCCAGAGATTCAGTGAAAGTTTCTACAGTTTTTGCAAAGCATTGTGCATACTGGTAGGATCATCCAGATTACCGTAGAGGACTCCTAATTTTAGGAGCCAAATGCTGTCAGCTGTCAATCCATGCACAGTATCGCTCAAAGAAACACTCTGTGCATCGGCCTTAAGGTCATGATGCTGACTCTGCAACTGCTCTTCCAATCTTTAAAGGATATGCAGCTCTCTCATATGAATGCTCAAATGTGACAATATCCTTTATTTTTCAAAGTTTTAAAATGGCCTTTTGAGATATAGATTACATTTCATAAAACTCACTTATCTTATGGAGAAATTTAAGGGATTTTTTTAGTAAATTTACAAAGTTGTGCCAGTCTCACCACTATCTAATTTTAGAATAGTGCGATCACCTTCAAATGATGAATAGGTTTGCTGATATAGAAGGCTTCCCAGGTAGCACGAGTGGTAAGGAATCCGCCTGCCAATTCATTAGACACAAGAGATGTGAGTTCGATCCCTGAGTTTGGNTTACATTTCATAAAACTCACTTATCTTATGGAGAAATTTAAGGGATTTTTTTAGTAAATTTACAAAGTTGTGCCAGTCTCACCACTATCTAATTTTAGAATAGTGCGATCACCTTCAAATGATGAATAGGTTTGCTGATATAGAAGGCTTCCCAGGTAGCACGAGTGGTAAGGAATCCGCCTGCCAATTCATTAGACACAAGAGATGTGAGTTCGATCCCTGAGTTTGGAAGATCCCTTGGAGAAGGAAATGGCAACCCACTCCAGTATTCTTGCCTGGAAAAATCCCATGGACAGAGGAATCTGGCGGTCTATAGTCCATGGGGTTGTAAAGAGTTGGACATGACTGAGCACTTGTGAGCAAAACTGATACAGGCTAACCTTTCATCTCAACTATGTTTTGATAACCAATTCTATTTTTAATTTTCTAAATGTGTTATTGTCATTTATACACTGACAGGTAGTACCAGTTTCTAATTTGAATAATAGGGCAACCAAATGTGGGATCATCTTAAAAAAAAAAACAAAAAAAAACTTAGTCCTAGAAAGACTGAGGGACCCAAATATGATAAGCCAAAGAGCTGAGCTGGAGATTTTTTAGGGAAAGTTTTGTTTTGCATCAGCTGAGTTAAAGTTGGAGGTTAAAAAAAAAAAAGTTGAGGTTCCCAGTGGGAGAATGAAGAACGTATGAAAAATCTCAGTAAGTAAAAGTACTAGCACTTTATGTCTTCCTTTCTTAGGGCATCAGTGACAAATTATATCTATATCAGCCCCGCAAGATTATGCCCTTTTCTTTGATTCGTGTGTTCCATGGACAGAATTACGTATAGCAAATACTTGACTGAAAGGGATTAAAAGGATAGAGACAAAAGACAATTATATCCTACTTTTGGAGGGCTGTCTTCCAAAGCTGGAAGCAAAACTAAGACTAGAGACGGCAGATGTTTTAAATTAAATGTTAGATTTTTAAAAGTCATCTTTATTGACATATAATTGACCTAATGATAAACACTTTTAAGTAGAGTCGTACTCTATTTAACACATATTTTCTCCTTTTTTTATCTTATATTTTACCTTATACTTCGGTTTGTATGTTACCTTTGATGCTTTGAAATAGAAATTAATTGGAAAGTATGAAAGTATAAAATCCAAATATTCTTAAAAGATTGTAATGCTTTGCTTTATTTCAAAGCTAAAGTAAGAGATAATCTTACATATTTTAATAATAATGCTATTGTTTTAAGTTTCATTAAACACTGCACACTTCAGAACTTGAAAATGTACTTTACATGAAAACCCACATTTACTCCTCAAACACCTCCTGACCCTCAGTTCCTTAATTAGCAGTTTGGGCACAATAATAGTATCCACTATGACTTTGGGGAAATTATTTAAAAATGCAATCAGGTAAGAAATAAAATTAGGATGGAAACACAATTAGGAATGATTCCAGAGCCCAAATATTAATACAACATTCTGAAATACACCTCCTAAAGAAATTTCATCTAATATAAACTTTTCAGGAATTAGAGTGTTAAAAAGAGAACAAATTCCCTTATAAGTCTCTTTATTTGTTAAGTATTCCCCTTAAGATTCCAAAACTGGAGAATCCAGTGGTAGGGATCTCTATATCACTGCTCACTCTCAGGAAATACCATAAATTTATTGTCAGTGGGGGTGGTAAGCTTGGAAAATCAAATATCATCTTGAGAATATTTTAAAAGACTCATCAAAAAATTCCTTTTATTTCAAAAGCAAGTATTAAAATGAAATCATGCATGACTTGAAAATGTATTCAGATTTCTCCACAGTATATAACAATAGGGAATTTTATCAGATTATATTTTCAATAAAAAGAGTTTGAATGAGTTTGATGTGATTCCTATTTCAATCATAAGGGTGACCTACACAGGTATCTTTTTCTTCGATCATTTTATTTCTGCTCTTGCCATCTGTATTTTAACCTGTTAATATGTGGGTGAATTTGAGGAAAAGCAAATCAGTTTGACCTTTAATGTAAAGTCATTTTTGTATGATCAAAACAGTACTATTTCTAAGACTATAAAGAACGTGGATTTTAAGATTTAAAAGCACATGCCATTCTCAGCAACCTGGGAGGAATGATAATGTGACCACTACTTGCATGATAATTTTATCTACATAGCTGCCTTCCATCCTCTTGCCTTCACTGTATATTAAGACTTCTGCCCAAAGATATATGTTTAGCCAAGCTATTTTAATATAACTTATTAAACTTTAAAATGATTCAACGACAAACACTGGACTCCAGCTCGCTGTAGGGTGCCACATTTTCTTGCATCATTTCCCTTCTTTTTTAGCAGCTATTTTACCACTAAACCAGAAAAGAAGGAATTATGCAGGAAAATTGCTATCAGCTGCTGCCCCTGCTGGATTACAGAACCTAGAGCATAACAGCTTCCCCAGTGGAGCCTCTGAAGGCTTGGCCAAGCCATTAACCACTGCTCACACCTAAGGGAGGAACAGAGTAGAATGGCTCTCAGGCATCTCAGGAGATTTTTATGCAAAATAAATTTATTTGAAATGCATATGTCCAGGGCCTAGCACCAGAAATCTCATTCAGTCTATTTACAGTAAAATCCAAGAATATGCATTTTTAACATGCCCAGCTATCTATTTGTATCTGAATTTTTCAGTTGGCTTCTGTTTGTATGAATATTTGCTCAGATCATTAAAATGGTCTGGGACTTTCCTAGCAGTCCAGTGGTTAAGACTTCGCCTTCCATTGCAGGGGGAACAGGTTTGATCCCTGGTTGGGGAGATAAGAGCCCATATGTCACAATGCCAAGAAAGAAAAATAAAAGAGAGAGAGTATTGTAACAAACTCAATAAATAATTTAAAAATCACCCATATCAAAAATAAATAAATGAAAAGGCTTGAATTTAGGAATGTTAAGATGAACGAAATATATCAGAATCTCGTATATAATAGACACTTTTCTTTCAAAATTAATGTAATAATATATGTAACATTAGTGACATATGATCCTTTCATTGCATTGTATTTATGTAAGCCTGGATATACCTTGGACTTTCAAAGTACTGCTTTGCATTTTGGGTCTCTTGTAACACCCTGACTTACACATATTCACTGATGACTGTTATGTATTTGTTCAACAAATGAAAACTACTATATTTGCTTTGCATTTACTTTATAATCAGATCTCCATTATGTCTCTGAATTAAATGTGCCAAGAATCCTCAGGATTCTGTTTGTTCCTGTTGCTTCCTTCATAAAGGAAATTATCAGTTTTCAGCTGATTACTGAATCAGAACTTCCCCCACATTAACAGAGGAAGATGTGAAGTTATCGAATACAAGGGGGAAGATGTATATAAAATTACATAGCCACAAAATTGATATGAGAAATGGGATCAAGAAACAGATTTTTGGAAATGGAGAAGAATGGGCGTTGCATGTTATTAGTTCCGCGATTGATAGACTGAATTTGTGATAATGACCATCCAAGTGGATGTACCCAGTAGGTAGGCAGAGGAGGTATAGGGCTAATATTTTAGATAAATATTATCTGGTAAAAGGTACCAGTGCAATAAATATTGTCTGAAATCAGGTAAGTGAAGTAGATTCAAACAAATCACGAAGCAGTTAGAAAAAAAGGTTGAGAACAGAATGCTATGGAACAGAAAAATGGTAATTATAGGGACAAGAGGCGATGCTGTTCTCTGTACTTCTGCCATTTAACAAACCAGCCCTTGCCTCCAAACCCAGTTCACATTCTACTCTTTCCTTAAAGCCTCTCTCATTTGTGTCTATGATGAAAGGTACAGATTGGCAATGCAGGAGACACAGGTTCAGTCCCTGTTTGGGGAAGATCCTCTGGAGAAGGAAATGGCAACCCACTCCAGTATTCTTGCCTGGGAAATCCCATGGACAGAGGAACCTAGTGGGCTATATAGTCCATAGGATCACAAAAGATTTGGACACGACTTAGCAACTAAACAACAACAACGACAGATGGCATAGAGGACCACGGGGGATATAGGAGCAGAGATCAAAGGACAGGGACCACGGTTAGAGAATGATCGTCAGCTGACTCACATTTTAACTTGCTATTAACATGCTATTTTCTCTCCCCTCTGAGTCAGATGTTCCTTGAGATCAGTAATCATAAACAACAACAACCATAAAGCCATCCATTTATTCATTCAACAAAGAGTCATTAAAATCTTACCACGGAGACTGCCGTATGTGACACACGTGGTAGACAATGGGAGACATTCACTTAAGACAAAATCTCTGCATTCAAGGATCTTCCAGCTGGTGAGACAGAACCATCACCCCTGACTGCATCGCAGCATACTGGGTGAATATGTGCCCAAGAAGACTTTCCTCTCACAGCGATGTCTTGGATCCAATAGGAACTGAATAACTGAGGACAGAATGAACTGAATGTGTCAGCATGGATTTGAAAGACTTCAAGATGGAGGCATGGGTGATGGCAAAGGAAAATGGATTTGTATCGTTTTGGGTGACTTTCACTTTATGTCTTATTTTCATATGTGCAAATTCAAAATCTTCAAGGAAATGGTGGTATCTAACAAAGTGACAATTTCTAAGAATGCTTAACCTCTTTCAAATCAAAGCAGGTGATTTAGAACACAGACTACTTTTGGCACTTCCTTTCTTTTATATCCTCATCTCTCTAATCACTACATGTAATGATTTCAGTATATTATATACAACGTATGCTTCAATTTAACTGCTATTTTAAAGCTGTCTTTCTTCCTGGTCCAACTACACTATATATTTAGTGTGTTAATGAGCACAAATTTATTAGCTCCAATGCAAAATGAATTAATCTTTCAGTTTCTTAAATATTTAGAGATAACTATTCAATCAAGATGTGGTAGAAAAATCATTCTCCTGACAATGCTGCTGCTGCTGCTGCTAAGTCGCTTCAGTCGTGTCCGACTCTGTGCGACCCCATAGACGGCAGCCCACCAGGCTCCNGTGGTGTCATCTGCATATCTGAAGTTATTGATATTTCTCCCGGAAATCTTGATTCCAGCTTGTGTTTCTTCCAGTCCAGCATTTCTGATGATATAACAGAAACAAATGGATGTGGAGTATTAAGCAAGGTTCCGAAAATGGAGTCATTCATCTTCCTTGGTATAAAGCTCATAAGCAAAATATTATAAAAGGATGAGGAAACAGGAAAATCCCTAACTGAGAAAAATACTAGGGAATATTCCACCTATTGAGAGTATCAGAGAACTAGGTGATAATGTTTTTATGTTTCTGTCTCAAGGCAATGCAACTGCATTAGATGGTAGCAGCTGGATACTAATCTATCCAGCTGGATATTAGCCCACACTAGAGCATTTAAGAGCCTACTTTCTTCTTAAATAAATCGTGGCACAATATTTTTCTATATTTGTCAAACTCTGTAACTATATACTCAACTTCAAGAGATGTAATTAAAAAAAATATTAGTTATGTGTCTATGGACTTGCAGTGATCATTTCATCTTTTTTGTTTCATATATTTTCCAGTTTTATAAAATGTCTGTGTTTTCTCTGATAAGTCATTATCAAGGTATTATCCTCTACATGTTTTATGCTCAAAAAGAAGAAAAAATGCAGTAGATATAATTAAAATAAGAAGCCATAGGATAGAGCAGCAGGTTAAGTTTCCAAGACAACAAGATGATATAAAATGGAAATGCATCTACGTATGAAGGACTGTAATGAAAGTTTTTAAATAACATAATAATATAACTGAAGCCAAGTTTAGAGGTAGTGAACAGCTAAGTCCTTGATATGACTACTTTTCCCCTTTACATTGTTGTGAAGCAAGTAAATGAAAGAAAAAATTAAATTGAAAAAAAAATTAGAGTACACTTTTATAAACAGTGTCTTCAAATAAGCACCATCAGTTATCTTACTTAATGCTGAAAGTCAAAAGCTATTTTCCCTTTTTTTAATATCAAGAACAAGGTACAGATGTGCACCATAATTTCTTATATTAAAAATTGTATTTGAGATTCTTGTTAGTATAGTAAGATAGGAGAAAATTCATATAGGCATTAACCCTATAAGTATCCCACTAAGCACTGCTCTAGCTACATCCATTAAATTTTGATTGACTGCATTTTCACTTATGTTGTCTCATATATTTTTTTAAATTTTCCTTTTGATCTCTTCATTAAATCATTGGTTATTGAGGAATACATTGTTTAATTTCCACATATTTGTGAGTTTCCTCTAATTATTTTCTATTATTGATATCTAATTTCATTTCATTATGGTCAGAGAATGCATTTTGTATTATTTACATCCTTTTCAACTTATGGAGGTTCATTTTATGGCCTAGCTTATGATACATAATGCAGAATGTTCCATGTGTACCTGAGAAGAATATTCTATTGTATTTGGGTGGAGCATTCTATTAATATGTTAGGTATAGTGGATTCATACTCTTGTTCAAATCTTCTATTGCTTATTTACTTCTGACTAGTTGTTTTATCCTNTTATGGAGGTTCATTTTATGGCCTAGCTTATGATACATAATGCAGAATGTTCCATGTGTACCTGAGAAGAATATTCTATTGTATTTGGGTGGAGCATTCTATTAATATGTTAGGTATAGTGGATTCATACTCTTGTTCAAATCTTCTATTGCTTATTTACTTCTGACTAGTTGTTTTATCCTTGCCTGGAAAATCCCATGGACAGAAGAGCCTGGTAGGCTGCAGTCCATGGGGTCGCTGAGGGTCGGACACTGAGCGACTTCACGTTCACTTTTCACTTTAATGCATTGGAGAAGGAAATGGCAACCTACTCCAGTGTTCTTGAATCCCAGGGACAGCGGAGCCTGGTGGGCTGCCGTCTATGGGGTTGCACAGAGTTGGACACGACTGAAGCGACTTAGCAGTAGTAGCAGTTGTTTTATCCATTACTGAAAGTATAATATTGGAATTCCAAATCATTACTTTTGAAATCTTAGTTATTATATGCTCAACAATATGTTATGTATGCAGTTTTATACAGATGCTTTTTAAAAGTTAAGAGAAAAACTGTGCATTTATATTGTCTTCTATAACTACATAATTACTTCTCCTGATGTTCTTTGTTTTTAGCGTGGAGTTGAATTACCATCTGGGGTTATTTGTTATTGCTTTCAGTCTGAAGAACTTCCTTTCTTGTTTCTTTTAAGACATGTCTTCTGGTGACAAATTCCCTTAATTTTTTGTTTATCCGGGAATATCTCTATTTCATTTTTTTTGAAAGACAGTTTTGCTGAATACATGAGTCTGGGTTGAAAGTTTTTGATTTGAGTATTTTAAATGTGCTAGCCTTCTTTCTTCTTGGGTCCACTGTTTCTATAAAAATTCAGTTGTTAATCTTATTGAGGTTACCTTGGAAGTGATGAGTCAACTTCCTCTTGCTTTCAGAATATTCTTCTTGTCTTTTAGTTTCAGTATTTTTTTCTGTCTCTTTGTGAGTGTCTTTGTGTTTACCTTGATTTTTGTTGGTTTCTCAGTGTGGAAACAAAGGTTTCCAAAAAGTTTTGACGTTTTTCAGTCATATTTTTTTCTTTTCCTTTCTTTGTCTCCTCGTATTTTCATTGCAGGTATATTGGTGCACTTAATTTTGTCCCATATATTTCCAGGGCTCTGTTCATTTTTCTTTTTTTCCCCATATACTTCAGTTTGCAAAATTTCTATTGATCTGTCTCCAAGTTCACTAATGGTTTCTTTTGCCAATTCAGATTTACAGTTTAGCTGTTGTAATTTTTCATTTAGTTACTGTACTTTTCAACTCCATAGCTTCCATTAAGTACTTTTTAAAAAATAATGTCTATCTCTGTATTTATATTCGCTACGATATGAGATTGTCATCATGCCTCCATTTCATTCTTTAATGGTTTCCTATAGTTCATTGAACACACAATGGTTTCTTAGATGTCTTTGTTTAACTAGATTTTTGTTCGCTCTCATGGAGCAAACCTGCTGCCACCTGCTTCCCATCTCCCATCCCTATCCCATTTATGGGTCATGCTTTCTTGTTTCTTTGAATGTCTTCTAATCTTTTGTTGAAAACTGGACATTTTTAGCGAATATATTATATTAACTCTGGATATTGACCTTTCAGCCAAGCCCTGTTATTGTCATTTGTTCATTTATTTGTTTAGTAACTGGCTGGATTATTTTAGTGTGATCTGTCTTCCCTCTGCAATGTTAAGCCTCTGATGTTTCACCTCAGGGGATCCCAGCCTTGGGTTTGCCCACAGTCCCCAGCAACGGCAGTGGTTTTGGCAGAGTTCTCTCTTTCCTTGACTACACCCAAGTTGTTACTCTTCACTACTTGCTAGATGCTTTATATATTGTTCTTAATTCAGAAATCATCTAAATCCCTAATCCAACCAAATCTGGGCTCCTTCAGAAGGGTATTTCCCTCAATGTTTCAGAACTGTTCTCACCCAGGCAGGCTCCTCTCCAGCTCTTTTCTAGTTTCTAGGTTCCTAGGTTCTTTACTTCTCAACTGAGGCAAAACATTGAGCCACTGGCTTTGAACCTGAGTTGGAGTCTATGCTGTTTTTCTGAGTGACATCTCTACTTTAGGAGCTGGGCACTTGACATGAGGGTACAATAGCCTCAAGGCTTTGGGGCTTGGCTCTCCCAGTGTGAAACCACTGTCATAATTCAGGGCAAGCACAACTGAAGCCCTGTATTCCCCGTGAAGCCTTGCCAAGGTAGAGCCTCTGCTGCACGAGCAGGGGCAGCAAGGAAGAAAGGAACCCTGCCTGTCCACATCGACTCAGAACGCCGTCCGGCAAGAGGGAGCTAGGCGCAGGGTGAGAACTGGTGACACCGCCCTGCAACTGCTAGCTGTGGCAGGCAGGAAGTGCTGTGCTCTTGGCTGGACCAGTTTGGAGTCCAGTTTCCACCTCGCAGAGCTGAGAGAAGGGGTGAAGAAGCTAGCTACCAGGTTCTGGTTGGAACACCATACTCAAGTCATCCTACCAGGCTCCACTATGCTTCCTGAATAAATGTTTCTCTGTCTGGTGCCCTTCTCCAGAACTATTTCCAGAGATGTTAGTTTGCTTAAATTTTATTTTATAAATTTTATAAACTGTAATTCCAGTTCCACTGTGGAATTCCCCACATTATCATGCTCCTCCTATGTATCTCTGTGTTGAGATCTATTCTTATAAGTAAAAAAAAAAAAAAATTTTAAAGGGTGACTGAAATTAAATCCAATATAAAAGTTATGTTTTATACACTAGCAACAATGAGATAAAAATATAATATTGAAAAGGTAATTACTAAAGCAACTATATATATATATATATATAAAATACTAAGTGTAATGAAATAAGTGAAAATATCTTGCAGCTAAAATAAAAATATTTTAACATATATTAAGTTAAAAAAAACACAGCCTTGATATAAAAGACTAAGGTCAATTCTCTTAATTTATTTACATTTTAATATAATTTCAAGTAAAACTCTTATAGAAATGTTCATGGAACTTGGTAATCTATTCTGTATTTGTCAGAGATTAGCAAATGAGCAAGAATAACTGAAATATTCCTAAAGAAGAACATAATTGAAAAAACAAACATCATGATTTATTATGAATTTTTCATACATATAAAGCATAATATTGATACAAGATTAGAAAAACAGAGCCCTGGGACATAATAGAGAGCCTAAAAGGATGAAGATACACAAAATTTTGATTTGTGAGAACTGAGAATTGAATGTCAGTTGGTAAGAGATAAATTACTCCACAATTAACCTTGGGAAAATCAATGATCAGTACAGAAAAATATCGATACCATACAATTGCTTAAATGTGAAAGGCAACATCTTATGAAAAGTAATTTTTATGTAATTAATAATTTTTAAAATAAGGCTAAATTACTAATCATTAAAGAGACTGATAAAATTGACTACATTGAGATTAAAATTTTAATAAAATAAAAAGGCATCATATGTTTTAAAGAAATAAAGCAGAACTTTATTGAACATATTTGCAACATGCAATTTAAAAGAAATATGTATTTCAAATACCTGAATTTGAAGTATGTGAAACTGCTAATATTCAATGGGTTTTGGTGGGTGTGAACTAATGACAATTCAATTTGGCCTAATAAAATAATTAATAATAAATGTAAATACCAACTGAAAAATACGATAAAAATATTAATAGGTAAATAGGCACTTGACTTTGCCTGGAGGTAGCAGGTGAAAGTTATCATAAATGACCCGTGAACTTCCTTTACTTAGTCAACAATTTTCTTTATATAGAAAGAGAGCAACATATGCAGATACCAGGAATAGTAAAAGAAAAAAATAAGTGTGAGTTAGGTCTAAGACCCATCAATGCTTTTCTAAGTAATAAAGGAGATAGCTTTGTTCTGCAATGGGTAATACTCCTGCTGCAGTTTCTAAATTATCATTATAGATTGTTTAAAGAGAGACTATGCAAAGATAGTTTTTCATGTAAATAATGTTAACCACAAAAAGACAAAAGCCTCCATTGTAATTTTATTAATTGCATCTTGAAGAACAACTCCTATCTTCTGTTTTGAACTATGGTATATGAAATCATCCACAAATATTCCTTGTACTAATTAACTGTACTCAAACTTGTCTCACACTTTCTGGAAATATAACACACACAGCTATATATTTGGCATCTGTTTTGAGATAATGTTCTCCTGCTTTTAGCTTACTGGCATTTCCTTCTATGCCATGGAAATAAAGATTACTAGATCATTTGGAATATCACTGCTTACTTCCACTAGAGACCTCTTTTCACTTTTCAAATTACTAAATAATGAGACACAATCAGAAATAGAAAAAAAAGTTAACTCAGATTTTTTTTCTCTCTAACTGCTTACTATCAAGACACTGTAGGTCTGCATATATCTTAAACAAAGCAAAGACAAATATAATTTATACATTTATTTTAGGGAAAGTCTGTCATGTGTTTTGAATTCTGGTATTGGCTTCCCTGGTGGCTCAGATGGCAAAGAATCCCCCTGCAATACAGGAGACCTGGGTTTGATCCCTGGAGGAGGGCATGGCAACCCACTTCACTAATCTTTCCTGGAGAATCCCCATGGACAGAGGAGCCTGGTGGGCTATAGTCCATGGGGTTGCAAAGAGTCAGACACAACTGAGCAACTAAACACAGCAGAGCACAGCACGTTGTACTATATGGTACAGAAGATTTAACACATTTACATAAAAATCATTTGAGTGGAATATCTGTTCATGTATTTGAGTATTCTAGAAATCACTGGGGCATCAATGACCAGGAACTGTACCACAATGGTTTGGAACATCTGCCTTAAAATGCAACAATGAGGCAGACAAATGTTCTGGGGTCTGCAAACTTGTCAATATTTGAAAAAATTCCCCTGAAATAATCATTTTGCCCAAATAGTACTGCATACATTAATCAAAGTTACATTTATTTGATTTTGGCTTGAATATCAGTATGAAATAATCAGTGTTCCCATCTGAATAACCCTATGTCTTTCATTAGTTGGAATGAGAAAACAGACACATATATACACACATATACATATAGAGCTACAGTTCATGACATAGGGATGAATGACAACAAACAGTTGCAGGTGAAATTCATTTTGGGAGTGAAAATTTGAGATTCAAAGGGCTACATGGGCCCAATCACTTCTCACTAGTCGGTTCTACTTTGAACTGAACTATGCCCTTAAGTGTCCTCAAGTGTTGCTCCAGATAAACAGTATACATTTCCATATAATTTATACATGAAAAATGGATCACCTGCTCCTATGACTTCTCATTTAATTCTTATTTGTGTAACCTCTGCAGGTCTTCTCTACAGAATCTTAAAATACGTGGCATATCTCCTCTAGTTGGCAGTAAATTGGACTTTTGTGTATCTTAATGTAAATGCTCTAGAGCATAAATGACTCTTTTTATATTAATAGGTACCTGTGAGAATCAAGTGCATTGTTTTGTATGCCATACTGTCATAAAGTCTATCTTGTAACATAAAGCTGTTCAAATATGGCCTTCAAATGTGGTGAAATTATAGTCTAGTTTTCATTGTCCAGATAAAGAACATTAAACTTATTTATGGGGACTTCGGGTAATTTGTGTTCTATAAAAGGATACTTGAAGATTATTTTTGCAAGAGAAATCCTTTGCATTTACAAGGGTGAGGGTAAAACTCCATTAGTTTATCCTGAGGCCATCGTCATTGAACCTGTTAGGGTGTGTATGGCCCATACCAATTGGGAAAATGGGAAGAGGGACGAAGAAGAGAGCATGACTGGTTCAGTGGAGCTGGGACTGTCATGAGGATTGCAGAGCATTTACGAACTGGAAAAACAAACGGCTGTTGTTCGGGCAGCCGTTTTGAAATGATGCAAACTATTTTAATTTTCATTTTTCCAGATAATTCCCTCAGCATTTTGGCAAAGCATAATGGATTCAACCGCCAGAAGCAAGAAGTCTATCTCTTACCAATCATAATCAGTGACAGTGGGAATCCTCCGCTGAGCAGCACTGGCACCCTGACCATCCGGGTCTGTGGCTGTAGCAGTGATGGCGTTGTCCAGTCTTGTAATGTTGAAGCTTATGTACTTCCGATTGGACTCAGTATGGGCGCCTTAATCGCCATATTAGCATGCATCATTTTGCTGCTAGGTATGTACTTTCTTCATAGCCTAATGGTCATCATTTTTCTGGTTCATAAATGTCTGTAAATAGGGACAGAAAACCCTAACTCGACCTAGAAAATCCTAGTCAATATTCTTTAGAAGAAAAACTCTTTTCCACTTCTCCAAGCTTTGAGGTCACCAAGAGGGGAAAAAAAGGATTGTAATAGTAAATTTCCAGTTGGAGAGAAATGTTCATTGCCTTTTTCAATTCCATCACCCGTCAAAAGATAAACTACGAATAGTTGTGGTAGAAGTGGGGATGGACCTTTATGTGGTTACAACAGCAACTGTTACATAAAAAGACCCGCAGAGCTTCTGATGCACACCAGTTTACTTCGAGAGGGGGCTCTCATATGTCCAAAATACTCTTTTATCTAAATAGTGTATGGATTGGGTTGCTGAATCCATCCAATCACAAAATTTGGTGAGATAAGATGAAAGCAAGCAAGCAAACAAAAAATACCTTTCCTCAAAATTGCATTGTGTTTCTCAGTTTTCTTGATACTAAAATCAAATTAAGATGAAGACTGCAAATTAAGAAAATGTTTTTGTAACTTTTCTGCTAAAGAATTCAATTATAAAAATGAGATTAGACCGTAAGAGGACACAAAGGGAAGTTATTTATACATCTTATCCTGCCCTTGGAAAAAGGTTATGCCAGTTACTACCTTCCTGGTTACATCAGTTCTGCTCACCCAGTATCTTGTATTGAGCATCATTTCCTTCCATATTTGATGCCATTAGCCCAAGTTTGATTGGGCTGATCTGGCTTTTTTTTTTTTTTTTTTTTAAATGCATTCCTCTCCCTTTCCTCACCTTTAGTTCTACTTTACCAGGTAGAGGAAAACTAGCACTTTCACACAAGAGAAGAAGTTGCCCATTCAAAGCTGACATTCACCTTAATATAGCACTTTGTCTGTGAATGAACATTATTTTATTGGAAACAGTCTTGAAGAACTTATTAGAAAAACAGAAAACATACTCAATGTGATCTATTCAGCTCTTTTTTATTTACAGAAGAGAGGCACGGAGTCAAAAAGTATTGAATGACCTGCCCGAGACACACAGCGAGTTGCCCATGCTATCTGTGCTGTTTCCCATTTCACGTCATTCACCCCAGAGCTCCCAGTGGTATTAAATGTAGCCTTCACCGTGAATGGATGCACACTTGTTATACTAACCCAGCTGCTTCATCACCATTCAATAAATAGAAGCAACCTAGAATAATATTCACTCATAATTCAGTGCTCATACTTCAGAAAGGCATTTTACTTAATTGCCAAATGAGTGCATGAAAGTTACACGTTTGTAAGTTTTAAAATAATGCCGCTTCCTCAAAATACACGATGTGTTACTTGTCAAATTCTATGTCTGTCTGGCTAATTGTTATTTTGTGTTTTTCCTACAGTCATCGTGGTGCTGTTTGTAACTCTGCGGCGACACAAAAACGAGCCACTTATTATCAAAGATGATGAAGACGTGAGAGAGAACATCATTCGCTATGATGACGAAGGAGGGGGGGAAGAAGACACAGAGGCTTTTGACATTGCAACTTTGCAGAACCCAGATGGGGTTAATGGATTTTTACCCCGTAAGGATATTAAGCCAGACTTGCAGTTTATGCCAAGGCAAGGGCTTGCGCCAGTTCCTAACGGTGTTGATGTGGATGAATTTATAAACGTGCGGCTACATGAGGCAGATAACGACCCCACAGCCCCACCATACGACTCCATTCAGATCTATGGCTATGAAGGCCGAGGGTCCGTGGCCGGCTCCCTCAGCTCCTTGGAGTCCACCACCTCAGACTCGGACCAGAATTTTGACTACCTCAGTGACTGGGGTCCCCGCTTTAAGAGACTGGGCGAACTCTACTCTGTCGGTGAAAGTGACAAAGAAACTTGACAGTGGATTATAATAAATAAATCAAAGGGAACTGAGCATTCTGTAATATTCTAGGGTCACTCCCCTTAGATACAACCAGTGTGGCTATTTGTTTTAGAGGCAAGTTTAGCACCCATCATCTATAAACTCAACTACATTTTACTGTTGAACCAAAAAGTTAATAATAAAAATAAAAAAATATATGTTAGGAGGTTATAAATCTTGTGGAGTGTGAATTAAATTATGTGGAGTGTCTAGAAGTCTTTGGATATTTGATATTTACCTGACCACCGGAGACAAAGATTGGGATCCTGGCTCCTTCTTAGCGGAATGGCATATAAAGAGGAAAAAATCAAAATTAAAAAGGTGCTTTCTTAGAAAAATGGACCTGCAAGAAATTTGCTGCTGATTTGTGTCTTCTGCGAGGATTTTTATAAATGCAAATGGTTTTTTCCCCTTCGCCTGTAAGGATCCTGCCACTAATGATAAAGCAATACTTGGTCTGCTGTACATTCTGACTTTTTGGAGTTTTGGGAGGCCTCCTAGATTATACGGTACGCTGACCACACATTGTACATAATTGTTGGCCCCACTCATCAGAGACGGAATAGCATCTTTAAATATTGTGTCGAGCCTTAAAATATTCATGTTTGTAATCCATTCCAGGGTGGGGACTGCCAGCTCAGTGGTGGGAGGAGAGAAATCTCATTCGAATGGGCCTGTTCTCTGGAACCAGGATTACTCTTCCCCTCCAGTTCACCTTCTCCCACAAGGACACAAAGAGAAACTGTGTCACGCAGTGGACTACATAAGAGGCAGATGGTTTTACTGCTAGCGCGTGAATTTATTTGTTTAATCCTCAAAATAAATATTTTATTGATGTCCATTAATGCTTTTATTTATTAAGGTTGGTAATTTATAGATTAAGGGACTATATGAAAAAAAACTAAATTATATCCATTAATAATCCTTTAGATTGTTTTATATAAATATATATACAATGAATGTTTAATACATGTACATTTTGATGAGATGAGTATGGCAGGCAATATTATCAAAGGGAAGCTAATAGTCTCTTTAGAGTAGAAAATGTTATTGTGACTGGTGATGGCAGGAGCAGCATTTTCCCAGAGAAACTTTTGGACTGTTTTCTATTTTGTTCGTAATCCTAGTATTTGGTGTTTTTACAACAAGCACAAACATCTGAAAGTATATTGATTCATGTGAATATTTAAACTCTAGACTTTTAGATATCTACATAATGGCCTGCCCAATAAACATGCTTCAAGTTGATCCCACTGTTTTAGAGCAGGAACTGATTTGTACATAATTTTACTGCTTCTGTTTTTAGCACTTCTCTCCCTGATCTTCATGATGATACACAGAACATCTTAGACTCCAAAACAGAACTGCACTAGACGATGTGAGCATATTCAATTTGTAATGCAAACCTGCCATTTAGGAGTAGAAAATGTATGAGAAAACTCAAGTACTACATGCAGATCATTTTAATTTTCTACTTTGCTTTAACGCAATATTGTTTATTTACTCCATGTATTGTATTCAGAGAAACTCCTGTATTGTTTCCTACTTTGTGAAATATATTTTTATAAATACCTTTGTTGTCATCACTTTTTTTTTTCCCCAAATCAAATGGAAATCGATTAACAGAGTCATCAACTCTAACTAGAATTCTAGAATGTTCAACAAAACCATCCCATGGATCACTTTTTATTTTAAGGGTCTTTATGATAAAGAACCAGAGATGAGAAATGCTTGGTGATGATCGCACAGGAAGATAGCAACAGGGCCATTAAAGGAACATGGACAGGAACATGGTATATGGTAAGGCTGGTTCAGCTCTGCTAGTTGGGGTCCTCCTGGAAACAAGGGCTAAAGCGGAGTTAGGAGGAAAAGGTAAAGGAAACAGGATTGTGCAGAGAACTTTTTCAGACAAGGATGCAGATTTTAAAACGTCAAAGTGAGGAGATTAGGAAGCAGGATTTAGCAAGAGAAACTTATACCGCAAGGCAGACCTGACAAACTTTTGTCAGACAGAGAGGGAGTTCTGTTCTGTTCCAGGCAAAAACACCCTGCAATTCCCCTGCCACTCAGTCACTGGGTTGGGGTTGCCTGAGAGAAGCAGGGCTTTAGCTGGAAATCCAAAGGCACCAAATTCTGGATTGACTACGTGGATTTAAAATGTTTAAATAGGGTTTCCCTGCCGGTTCAAATGGTAAAGAATCTGCCTGCAATGTGGAAGACCTGGGTTCAATCCCTGGGTTGGGAAGATCCCCTGGAAGAGGGCAAGGCAACCCACTCCAGTATTCTTGCCTGGAGAATCCCACGGACAGAGAAGCCTGGCAGGCTACATTCCATGGGGTCGCAAAGAGTTGGACATGACTGATCAACTAAAAAGTTTAAATATTACATTTAGAATTTACAACCTCCCAGTGCTCAGCAACTTAACTGACTCCTTACTGAGTTTCTTTGCTTGAGAATAGTTTATCTTTAATACTTATCACTTTGACTACTGAACTCTTTTTCTTGAAATCAAAATGTGACCTAAAGTGACTTTCATGTACACTAGGACTTGGCACAGTGACTAAAATAAATACTTGGTAAATGTAGATCATTAAATAGTAGTTGTAGTAGTAACCAAAATTAATGTTCTGATGATGTCATGCATTCCAGTCCAATGTGTGGACTAAGTTACTACTTCAGTTATCTCTTGCATACTAGACTCATTTCTAGTGTACTTTTCAGTGAAATGGCATAGGTTACAGGCATATAAACATGTCTAACAAAAATTACACTATTTTTCAGGAATATAATATCCATATCCTCATATCTTGCCAGTAAATAAGATAATCTTCATAGGGTGATTTTCATGGGCAGGAGATATTATTTGGTATACAGGTTGTTTAATCTCATCTGAAAATTTACTTTGCCCAAGAAGAGAGAAAGAAAATGTGGTTTTATTGTAGATTTTCTTTGCCACTATTATGCTGACTATTTGTACTTAAAAGCCCGTTTAAGGTTTTAAAATATGAGATCAAGTGCAGTTCAGTTCAGTTGCTCAGTCGTGTCCGACTCTTTGTGACCCCATGAATCGCAGCACGCCAGGCCTCCCTGTCCATCACCAACTCCCAGAGTTCACTCAGACTCACATCCAGCGTGAGCCATCCAGCCATCTCATCCTCGGTCGTCCCCTTCTCCTCCTGCCCCCAATCCCTCCCAGCATCAGAGTCTTTTCCTATGAGTCAACTCTTCCCATGAGGTGGCCAAAGTACTGGAGCTTCAGCTTTAGCATCATTCCTTCCAAAGAAATCCCAGGGCTGGTCTCCTTCAGAACGGACTGGTTTGGATCGCCTTGCAGTCCAGGGGACTCTCAAGAGTCTTCTCCAACACCACAGTTCAAAAGCATCAATTCTGCAGTGCTCTCAACCTTCTTCACAGTCCAGCTCTCACATCCATACATGACCACAGGAAAAACCATAGCCTTGACTAGACGGACCTTAGTTGGCAAAGTAGTGTCAAGTATATTATACCATATTCATATAAGGCTGAACTACACTTTCAGAGTACCTGAAATATAAACAAGTATGGGCTTCCAGCGTGGCTCAGTTGTAGGAGAGGTGGGTTCTATCCCTGGGTTGGGAAGATCCCCTGGAGGAGGAAATGGCAACTCACTCCAGTGTTTTTGCCTGGGAAATCCCATGGACAGAGGAGCCTGGCAGGCTACAGTCTATGGGGTCTCAAAGAGTCAAACATAACTGAGTGAGCATGCATGCAACTATGACTTTAAATAAAGATCTGAAGAATATATACACACACTCACACTCCTACATTGACTTAAAAGTACTTTTTACTTTAGCAGTAGAATTGCTAAAACTTCCTGCATCAAGAGGTTGATGGGGCGATACACAGACTCTTAGGATTTGAGTATACCAAAGTGACTAGTTTTGTCTCTGTGCGTTTTTTGCCACCGCAATACTGTTGGCAAAAAGCTGACTCACTGGAAAAACCCTGATGCTGGAAAAGATTGAGGGCAAGAGGAGAAGGGGGTGATAGAGGATGAGATGGTTGGATGGTACCACCAACTCAAAGGACATGAGTTTGAACAAACTCCAGGAAATGGTGAAGGACAGGGAAGCCTGGAGTGCTGCAGCTCATGAGGTCACTAAGAATCAGATACAACTTAGCGACTGAACAACAAAGTTCTGTCTGTGCATGGTTTTCCTATCACAGAAGTATTGACATATGTCTTACATATACATGTGTAGTTATTTTGCAAATGAAATGCTTATTCAGTCCATAGGCATTTTAACGTGTCTATAGATACTTACTGTGTTCCAAGCATTAGGTTTTTTCCCCCTTTCTTTAAATTTATTCCACCCAAGGGTTCTCTAAATACTGGAGAAGAACCAGTGAGTTGGAGCCAAGTGAGACAAAATTATCTCCCTTTGCCTACTTCACAATCCAAGGTTCCTGCCTGGAAACTGAGGCATCCCTGGGTGACTGGACACCACATGGGATCAATTCAGCCTCAACCTTGATCAAATGAAATTGCAGAAATACCTTTTAAATATCCATACATGTACACTAAAGAGTATTGAGGCAGTTCTTTATAATAATATTTTATGAGTACTGTAATAAGACTTAAAAGTTTATATTAATAATAGGATGATTAAAAAATGCTAGAAATAAAATCCAAGTGTTAGAGTTGCCATTTATTACATTTAAAGTTGTTAAGTCGTGTCTGACTCTGCGAACCCATGGACTATACAGTCCATGGAATTCTCCTGGCCAGAATACTGGAGTGGGTAGCCTTTCCCTTCTTCAGGGGATCTTCCCAACCCAGGGACTGAACCTAGGTCTCCTGCATTGCGGGCGGGTTCTTTAGCAGCTGAGCCATAAGTGAAGCCCAAGAATACTGGGGTGGGTTGCCGTGCCATGCAGAATTGCTATTTCTAGGAAATAAACTTTACAGTAAAAGTGTCTTGCAGAAGTGTGTGGGTGAGTGTTCATATGTATACAAAATAAAACTTAGACTCACTGACATCACCAGTGAAACAAGAATGCTTAGAAAGAGCCAAATGTGTCTTTGGGAGAGTTTGCTTAATCAGATGCTTAAAGTAAGACAAGTCTCTGTGTGAAACTTGGAAATCTCCTAGGAGCAGCCAGATTCCACACTGAGACACAACAGAGTTCGGGGCTATGCTGTATTTTGGAAAAGGAAAAGCAAGTGCTGAGAGCTAAGTAGCCAATTACTCTTTATAGCCACATAAGGACTGGAGGCAAGTAGGCCTTTCCAACAAGTTGTATTATGCGATCACTGGCTTTGCAGGGAATCTCACAAATGTATAACCTTCTGATTGCCTTTTTGATTGAAAGTTCCATCTGAGATCAAGGCAGTGCAACCAGTAATAAGATTTCAAAAAATCCCATCACTGGCACTGTTGGAAAGGCTGAGCATGACTGAAATCCCATCATTGTCAGTCAAAAAATAAGGTAACAGTGGGCATCACTATAAAAGCTATATAAATGCACAATTTAAACATAAATATCAACATCAAAAGACAATATATATATACACACACATATATATTTATACACACAAATATCTTTAAGTTTTTAGAAATAAATTTATATTTGCAATTTTTCTTCTCACAATCACATACTGTCAAAACCCTGGAGTGGTGGCTTTTTGTTTCTCTGAACCTAACTTTGAAAGAAATTGTACAGAAGGTAAAAGATTTTAAAGGCTGGTTTTTATTTAAGAGCAAAATAATGACCGTGGTACCTGATATTAGAATGAAATGCATAACATTGTGAAGTTGGATTAGATATTTTTATATTGTGTTTCTGTGGAGACAATAACTGTAGAATGTATTTCACAAGAAATGTCGTTTTTAATGTACTTTTAAATTTTCCTCGATTCCAATGCGTTGCCTTTTGCTATACAAAGCACCTTTGCAAAGTTACTCAGTCGGCCAAGTGGTGCTGCGTGTATTATTGTCACTGTAGTTATTGTTCTTTATGACGATTATTCTATCTGTACCAGGGTTTATTTTCATTATTTTCTTCTTAGTCAACACATCTGTATATCACCTCGTGTAATTTTTGTTGTTATTGTTTATCTGATGTACTTTTGACATTAAAGATATTCTAGTCCCAGTATTTTCCACCCAATGCTAGTATTACAGAGGTCATGTCATTTAAAATCCCCCTGATTTGATGGTCTATCTAAAAGGAAGGAGAAATGCGGCTCCTATGAACACTGAGCATCATGCTGCTCAATAACGGAGCTATGTAGCTAATATGGAAAGATTATATGAGATGGCATTGCCAAATGATTTATTTATAAAAAATTGCCAAATGATTTACTTATAAAATGTATAGTTTAAAATTTTATTTATTTGTTTATTTTATGTATAAAAAAATGAGCTAATGAACTTTGCCTAAGCTAATTTTTGAAGCATGGCCTTGTAAACAGTTATTTGCATCTAGCTTTAAACTTAGGTTGGGCTGACACTAAAGCCCGTGCCTTTCTTTCTTTTTTAAAATTGTCATATTCCTTTTATTTATTTATTTTGTATTGGGGTATAGCCAATTAACAAACAATGTAATAGTTTCAGGTGAACAGCAAAGGGACTTGGAGATACATATACATGTATCCATTCTCCCCCCAAACTTCCTTCCCATCCATGCTGACACATAACACTGAATGGAGTTCCATGTGCTATATAGTAGGTACTTGTTGGTTACCCATTTTAAATATAGCAGTGTGTACGTGCCCATCTCAAACTCCCTCACTACCCTTTCCCTCCATCATTACCCTGGGCAACCATAAATTCCTTTTCTAAGCCTGTGACTCTGTATCTGTTTTGTAAGCAACCTCATTTGTATCGTTTCTTTTTATATTCCACACATAAGAGACGCCATATGATATTTCTTCTTCTCTGTCTGACTTACTTCACTTGGTATAACATTCTCTAAGTCCATTCATGTTGCTGCAAAGGTAAAGCTCATGACTTTTAACTAAAAAAAAAAAAACTTTCTGTGATTATAACATGAGGCTTGTAACGACAAGAAATAGTAACCAATTGATACACAGCAATATGGGAAGAACTGAGGAGGGAAAATGTGACTCTAAATGGAAAGTCTACAAGGAGAAGTTTTCAAATAAGATGAAACCCAAAGGATGGTTGCAACAGTAACCAAAGCTTTTCAAAGACCAACACTAAGAGGGGGAAACGATCAAAAATCACATTGATAGTTTACTGACATCTTCATGGACACTTGAGCTTATAGGAGTTCTATGTTTGCCTAAATGGCAGCATGTTTTGGGGACAAGCAAAATGAGGTCCAGTGATGTCTTAAGGGATTTTTCTTGGTTAGATTACACACCTAATAAGTGAAAGAGGCAGGAATCAGACTCTGGTCTAGCTCATCACCAGTTCTGGGAAGCTGTGATTTAGGTGCAAGCTCCCTTTTCTTTTGTTTGTAGTAGTGCCATCTGGGTTGCAAGGCTAGTAGGCATTTGCTGGAGGAACTGGTGTTTGGTTTTCTCCTCCCCTGACTCGAGTTACCTGCCATCATATGATATACATTTTGAAGGGAAGTATTATCTCTCACAGTTTTCTTTATTAGTAAATCATAGATGCCTCTATTATTATCCACAGATACAGAAGAAGGGTGGTCAGAAGGAATAGCACAGTGTGCTGTCTTAGGAGGAAAACTGTAGAAAACAAAAGTTGCAACAAATGCAGAGATTCAGACAAGAAAGTAAAACGTAAGGTCACTGAGGGTAAATCTGAATGCTTCAGATCTCCTCTGTGCATGCAAAAATATCCAGGGCCACTTTATGACTCCTCATAAAGATGAGCCAGGGTTTGACAACCAAGGTCTCACTGAACACAAATGGAATCACCGGCATCCTTCTCTCCCTAATCTGTGCACTCATTATCACTTCACCAATTTTTTTTCTGATTTTCCTTAATTCAGCCTCTAAAGTTTGAGAACTACTCCATACTGGTCAAGTCTAATTGTTGCATGAATGAATGGATTATCTAGGTTCAAGAACAGAGCTACAAATAACTATATTGCAAATAAACTTTAAAAATATATCTTTCTAAATTCCTTGGACTGGAAGGAGATCCAACCAGTCTATTCTGAAGGAGATCAGCCCTGGGATTTCTTTGGAAGGAATGATGCTAAAGCTGAAACTCCAGTACTTTGGCCACCTCATGCGAAGAGTTGACTTATTGGAAAAGACTTTGATGCTGGGAGGGATTGGGGGGCAGGAGGAGAAGGGGACGACCGAGGATGAGATGGCTGGATGGCATCACTGACTCAATGGACATGAATCTGAGTGATCTCCGGGAGTTGGTGATGGACAGGGAGGCCTGGCGTGCTGCGATTCATGGGGTCGCAAAGAGTTGGAGACGACTGAGCGACTGAACTGAACTGAACTGAAATTCCTTTGTAAAATATGTGTTAGATCCGATAATCATAGAGCACTCGGCTTGCTTTCCAAGACATAGAGTCTCATTGGATAACTTACAGAAACAAATGAATAATAAAACATTGGATTTGCATATGCTGTGGAAAAGGTGAACAGGCAGTGCTATGAAGGTTCAGAGAAATAAATCTGACCCCGCCAAAGTTCAGTATCGTGCTAGAGACAATGTTAGCGTGAGTCTTGAACAGAGCAGGTCAGTACACTGGGAGCATCAGTAAGTACGATCAGGTCAGGTCCAGGCACTTGGAAATGAACTGTGCTGCTGGCATAGATCTCTCAAAGGACTTTTTACCATACGAAGTTCTCCATATGACAAAACTTCTAATATCCCTATTTATTTAACAAATGCATGTCTAAGATTTGCCACTAATCTGAGTGCTAAGAATACAGCAGTAAATACGACAGGGTATATGAGGGATATGTTTCTCCCAAGACTTGATGATAAAGAAGAAATGTAAGTGAGTAGAAATAAAGAACAGAAAAAGATGACACAACAGAAGCTGAAATGGATGGAACACTGAACATTATCCATCGAATGGATGGAGTGATCCTTGAGTTCCTATATGAAGTCACCAAGATAAGAACAAACTGCATTAAGGTCTAAGGAGAAGCTTGGGTTTGTCGTTCTGCTGCCCTAAGTCAATGGGCTAGAAATGATAAGGATACATAGGCCACAGCACAAGAGGGCGGGCGAGACAAGATGCTGCAGAGAGTGGGGCAGAGACCATGTTACACAAGTCCTTTTCAACCAGGATAAGGAGCTCAGATTAACTTTACATCAAAGAGGAGGTGACTGAAAGGATCTAAAGGTAAAGAATGACATGATATAGCTTACATTTTTAAAAGATCACTCTGGTTCTGGCATGGAAACGGGATTATAAAAAGTGAAAGCAGAAACCCAGATAGGAGATTGATGCAGTGGTTCAAGCAAGAGATTGTCTTCGCTTTGACTACTGAAGTGGTCAATGCAAAGAAATGGATAGACCCAGACACATTTTGGATATAAAAGTGACAATATTAACAGTTGTATGGGATGTGCAAAACAAAGAAAGAAAGGATACTTAAAGTAAGCCCTATTGTTTTTGACCTGAATAACTATGATATGGGTGAGGCCATTTACAGAAAATTAGGATGGCTCAGAGGTGATTTGCTTTTCAAAACAGACATCCTGATTCCACTAATCATCCACAAAAGAACGGATGACAGAATTTAGAGCCCTGTAAAAATCCCTACAGGGAGTACATAAAGGACCTTCTAGAAAATGTTACTGTACTTTTATTCTTCTATAGATTAATATCTTCTTTATGCATGTTCAGTCATTTGAGTCATGTTCAACTCTTTGTGATTCTATGGACTGCAGCCGCCAGGCTCCTCTGTCCATGGAATTCTCCAAGGGAGCATACTGGAGTGGGTTGCCATTTCCTTCTCCAGGGGATCTTCCCAACCCAGGGATCGAACCTGCATCTCCAGCATCTCCTATATTTCCAGGCAGGCTCTTTACCACCAGAGCCACCTGGGAAGCCCCATATATCAATACGCAAATGACATAATTAGTCTTAAGCAGAAGAAGTCTGGCCAGTCTGATTATTTTATTTTTTTAGCTTTCTAGAAATGGAGAATCAGAAAATAAAAAGGTTTCATATTAGTGAGTTCACTCTTGGCTGGAGTATTATGGGTTCACTGACAAGAAACATTTCTTAATGGAGTAATATCCTGAAATATTTACCTATGATTATCTTAAGCAGAGAAAAGGGCACATGTAGTTTTATAATAAAAACATAATCCATTGTCCAGGAAGCATTCCCAGGTGTGTCCTTTTCTTTGGAGTGTGTAGGGAAGAAACATTCTGGTTTTGTGACTTAGTTATAATTAATATATATATATATGCAATNACGACCGAGGATGAGATGGCTGGATGGCATCACTGACTCAATGGACATGAATCTGAGTGATCTCCGGGAGTTGGTGATGGACAGGGAGGCCTGGCGTGCTGCGATTCATGGGGTCGCAAAGAGTTGGAGACGACTGAGCGACTGAACTGAACTGAACTGAAATTCCTTTGTAAAATATGTGTTAGATCCGATAATCATAGAGCACTCGGCTTGCTTTCCAAGACATAGAGTCTCATTGGATAACTTACAGAAACAAATGAATAATAAAACATTGGATTTGCATATGCTGTGGAAAAGGTGAACAGGCAGTGCTATGAAGGTTCAGAGAAATAAATCTGACCCCGCCAAAGTTCAGTATCGTGCTAGAGACAATGTTAGCGTGAGTCTTGAACAGAGCAGGTCAGTACACTGGGAGCATCAGTAAGTACGATCAGGTCAGGTCCAGGCACTTGGAAATGAACTGTGCTGCTGGCATAGATCTCTCAAAGGACTTTTTACCATACGAAGTTCTCCATATGACAAAACTTCTAATATCCCTATTTATTTAACAAATGCATGTCTAAGATTTGCCACTAATCTGAGTGCTAAGAATACAGCAGTAAATACGACAGGGTATATGAGGGATATGTTTCTCCCAAGACTTGATGATAAAGAAGAAATGTAAGTGAGTAGAAATAAAGAACAGAAAAAGATGACACAACAGAAGCTGAAATGGATGGAACACTGAACATTATCCATCGAATGGATGGAGTGATCCTTGAGTTCCTATATGAAGTCACCAAGATAAGAACAAACTGCATTAAGGTCTAAGGAGAAGCTTGGGTTTGTCGTTCTGCTGCCCTAAGTCAATGGGCTAGAAATGATAAGGATACATAGGCCACAGCACAAGAGGGCGGGCGAGACAAGATGCTGCAGAGAGTGGGGCAGAGACCATGTTACACAAGTCCTTTTCAACCAGGATAAGGAGCTCAGATTAACTTTACATCAAAGAGGAGGTGACTGAAAGGATCTAAAGGTAAAGAATGACATGATATAGCTTACATTTTTAAAAGATCACTCTGGTTCTGGCATGGAAACGGGATTATAAAAAGTGAAAGCAGAAACCCAGATAGGAGATTGATGCAGTGGTTCAAGCAAGAGATTGTCTTCGCTTTGACTACTGAAGTGGTCAATGCAAAGAAATGGATAGACCCAGACACATTTTGGATATAAAAGTGACAATATTAACAGTTGTATGGGATGTGCAAAACAAAGAAAGAAAGGATACTTAAAGTAAGCCCTATTGTTTTTGACCTGAATAACTATGATATGGGTGAGGCCATTTACAGAAAATTAGGATGGCTCAGAGGTGATTTGCTTTTCAAAACAGACATCCTGATTCCACTAATCATCCACAAAAGAACGGATGACAGAATTTAGAGCCCTGTAAAAATCCCTACAGGGAGTACATAAAGGACCTTCTAGAAAATGTTACTGTACTTTTATTCTTCTATAGATTAATATCTTCTTTATGCATGTTCAGTCATTTGAGTCATGTTCAACTCTTTGTGATTCTATGGACTGCAGCCGCCAGGCTCCTCTGTCCATGGAATTCTCCAAGGGAGCATACTGGAGTGGGTTGCCATTTCCTTCTCCAGGGGATCTTCCCAACCCAGGGATCGAACCTGCATCTCCAGCATCTCCTATATTTCCAGGCAGGCTCTTTACCACCAGAGCCACCTGGGAAGCCCCATATATCAATACGCAAATGACATAATTAGTCTTAAGCAGAAGAAGTCTGGCCAGTCTGATTATTTTATTTTTTTAGCTTTCTAGAAATGGAGAATCAGAAAATAAAAAGGTTTCATATTAGTGAGTTCACTCTTGGCTGGAGTATTATGGGTTCACTGACAAGAAACATTTCTTAATGGAGTAATATCCTGAAATATTTACCTATGATTATCTTAAGCAGAGAAAAGGGCACATGTAGTTTTATAATAAAAACATAATCCATTGTCCAGGAAGCATTCCCAGGTGTGTCCTTTTCTTTGGAGTGTGTAGGGAAGAAACATTCTGGTTTTGTGACTTAGTTATAATTAATATATATATATATGCAATTGATGGAATTCCAGTTGAGCTATTTCAGATCCTGAAAGATGATGCTGTGAAAGTGCTGCACTCAATATGTCAGCAAATTTGGAAAATCAGCAGTGGCCACAGGACTGGAAAAGATCAGTTTTCATTCCAATCCCAAAGAGAGGCAATGCTAAAGAATGCTCAAACTACCACACAATTGCACTCATCTCACACGCTAGTAAAGTAATGCTCAAAATTCTCCAAGCCAGGCTTCAGCAATATGTCAAATGTGAACTTCCAAATAGAGATCAAACTGGCAACATCTGCTGGATCATCGAAAAAGCAAGAGAGTTCCAGAAAAACATCTATTTCTGCTTTATTGATTATGCCAAGGCCATTGACTGTGTGGATCACCACAAACTGTGGAAAATTCTTAAAGAGATGGGAATACCAGGCTACCTGACCTGCCTCCTGAGAAATCTGTATGAAAGTCAGGAAGCAAACAGTTAGAACTGGACATGGAACAACAGACTGGTTCCAAAGAGGAAAAAGGGTATGTCAAGGCTGTATACTGTCACCCTGTTTATTTAACTTCTATGCAGAGTACATAATGAGAAACGCTGGGCTGGAGGAAGCACAAGCTGGAATCCAGATTGCCAGGAGAAATATCAATAACCTCAGATATGCAGATGACACCACCCTTATGGCAGAAAGTGAAGAGGAACTAAAAAGCCTCTTGATGAAAGTGAAAAAGGAGAGTGAAAAAGTTGGCTTAAATTAAGCTCAACAGAAAATGAAGATCATGGCATCTGGCCCCATCACTTCATGGCAGATAGATGAGGAAAGAGTGGAAACAGTAGCTGACTTTATTTTTTGGGCTCCAAAATCACTGCAGATGGTGATTGCAGCCATGAAATTAAAAGACTTACTCCTTGGAAGGAAAGTTATGACCAACCTAGACAGCATATTAAAAAACAGAGGCATTACTTTGCCAACAAAGTTCCGTCTAGTCAAGGCTATGGTTTTTGCAGTAGTCATTTATGATGTGAGTGTTGGACTATAAAGAAAGCTGAGCACTGAAGAATTGATGTTTTTGAACTGTGGTGTTGGAAAATACTCTTTAGAGTCCCTTGGACTGCAAGGAGATCTAACCATTCTGTCCTAAAGGAGATCAGTCTTGGGTGTTCATAGCAAGGACTGTTATTGAAGCTGAAACTCCAATCCTTTGACCACCTGATGTGAAGAGTTGACTCATTTGAAAAGGCCCTGATGTTGGAAAGATTGAGGGCAGTAGGAAAAGGGGATGACAGAGGATGAGATGGTTGGATGGCATCACCAACTCAATGGACATGACTTTGGGTAAATCTGGGAGTTGGTGATGGATGGGGAAGCCTGGATTGCTGCAGTTCATGGGGTTGCAAAGAGTCGGACACGACTGAAAGATTGAACTAAATTGAACTGAAAAAAGAAAAAATATATATAGAAAGTGAAAGTGAAGTTGCTCAGTCCTGTCTGACTATTTGCGACCCGTGGACTATAGCCCACCAAGCTCCTCTGTCCATGGGATTCTCCAGGCAAGAATACTGGAGTGGGTTGCCACTTCCTTCTGCCATATATATATGTGTATATATATATATATATATATGTGTGTCAGAGAAATACACACTCATACAAATCTCTCTCTCTCTCTCTTGTTTACTGTGACTTACTGATAAATCCATCTGGTCCTCTAGAAGTTGAGGGGTTTTCAGTTCAGTTCAGCTCAGTCGCTCAGTCACGTCCAACTCTTTGCGATCCCAAGAATCGCAGCACACCAGGCCTCCCTGTCCATCCCCAACTCCTGGAGTTCAATCAAACTCATGTCCATCGAGTCAGTGATGCCATCCAGCCATCTCATCCTCTGTTGTCCCCTTCTCCTCCTGCCCCCAATCCCTCCCAGCATCAGAGTCTTTTCCAATGAGTCAACTCTTCACATGAGGTAGCCATAGTACTGGAGTTTCAGCTTTCGCATCATTCCTTCCAAAGAACACCCAGGGTTGATCGCCTTCAGAATGGACTGGTTGGATCTTCTTGCAGTCCAAGGGACTCTCAAGAGTCTTCTCCAACACCACAGTTGAAAAGCATCAAATCTTTGGCACTCAGCTTTCTTCACGGTCCAACTCTTGCATCCATACATGACTACTGGAAAAACCATAGCATTGACTAGATGGACCTTTGTTGACAAAGTAATGTATCTACTTTTCAATATGCTATCTAGGTTGATCATAACTTTTCTTCCAAGGAGTAAGCGTCTTTTAATTTTATGGCTGCAGTCACTATCTGCAATGATTTTGGAGCCCCCCAAAATAGCGTGTGATATTGTTTCCACTGTTTCCCCATCTATTCCCCATGAAGTGATGGGGCCAGATGCCATGATCTTTGTTTTCTGAATGTTGAGCTTAAAGCTCAACTTTTTCACTCTCCTCTTCACTTTAATCAAGAGGCTTTTTAGTTCCTCTTCACTTTCTGCCATAAGGGTGGTGTCATCTGCATATNATCCATTTGCCATGAAGTGATGGAACCAGATGCCATGATCTTAGTTTTCTGAATATTGAGTTTTAAGCCAGCTTTTTCACTATCTTCTTTCACTTTCATCAAGAGGCTCTTTAGCTCCTCTTCACTTTCTGCCATAAGGGTTGTGTCATCTGCGTATCTGACGTTACTGATATTTCTCCCGGCTCTCTTGATTCCAGTTTGTGTTCATCCAGCCCAGTGTTTCTCATGATGTACTCTGCATATAAGTTAAACAAGCAGGGTGACAATATACAGCCTTGATATATCCTTTCCCTATTTGGAAGCAGTCTGTTGTTCCATGTCCAGTTCTAACTGTTGTTTCTTAACCTGTGTACAGATTTCTCAGGAGGCAGGTCCGGTGGTCTGGTATTCCCATCTCTTGAAGAATTTCCCACAGTTTGTTGTGGTCCACACAGTCAAAGGCTTTGGCATAGTCAATAAAGCAGTAGATATATTTTTTGGAACTCTGGCTTTTTCGATGAGCCAGTAGATGTTGGCAATTTGATCTCTGATTCCTCTGCCTTTTCCAAATCCAGCTTGAACATCTGGAAGTTCATGGTTCACTTACTGTTGAAGCCTGGCTTGGAGAATATGAACAAAGAATCTCAGCTGCCATATCAGTGTTCAAAGGATGTTGTGGCCATTGAGTCATCAGCCACTGTAGGTGTCCCAAACTGTGCACACTTAGGGGATTCAGGCTGAAAAGTAACAGGATACTGGCCCTAAATAGTTACGGTGCATATCAAAGGAGTGGTTTCAAAGAGCCCAGACTCCAGTATTTTCTCATATGTAGAAAGTTCTAACTAACTTGACAATATTTGCTTTTTCTTTAGTTAATCTTTTGGTGTTCCAACCTTCTAGGATTTTGTTGCAAAAACTCTTGTATATCCTGGGTTCTTTATGCTTCAGAGCAGTCCCTCAGAGCTACGTGAGAGGCCATCTCCCAGGCTTAAGTCTCTAGCAAGTCTGTCAAGTAAAACATAATTCTCAAATATTAGCTTGTGCATTTTTTTCAGTCTACAGAGCACACAAGCTATGCTCAAATCACCATGCTTTTGGAGGAAACTTTCCAGCAGCACATTTATGCTGTATTTTAAAACCAGGAAACTTCAACCTTTACTCAAAATAAGAAGTTGAGTCAGGCTGGGCCAATGGCTCGTTCATCCTTGAACTCTCACCTGAGGTCGAGTCTTTGTCAGTCTAGGACTGGATGTCAGAGCGTGAAATTGATCAAGGGCTACATCTGGACATCACTGTTACAGCAGACTGCCAGGGGTATGGGGAAAATCTCCATAGCAAAGAGATGACCTTTGTCTTTCTCCTGATCAAATCCCTTTATCCATTGTAATTCCTTCTTTGGCCTCTGAAAGTGAAAGCGAAGTCGCTCAGTCCTGTCCGACTCTTTGCGACACTGTGGACTGTAGCCCGCCAGGCTCCTCTCTCCATGGGATCCTCCAGGCAAGAATACTGGAGTGGGTTCCTATTTCCTTCTCCAGGGGACCTTCCCAACCCAGGGATCGAACCCAGGTCTCCTGCATCACAGACAGACGCTTTATCCTCAGGGATGCCCTTGTTCTCTGAAGCTGGGCTTAATTTCCTCGTTCCTGTTGTCAGGTGAGTGTATACTCCTCAGTTTTGTCTCATCACAACANGTAGTTTGAGCATTATTTGGTATTGCCTTTTTTGGGATTGGAATGAAAACTGACCTTTTTCCAGTCCTGTGGCCACTGCTGAGTTTTCCAAATTTGCTGGCACATTGAGTGCAGCACTTTCACAGCATCATCTTTCAGGATTTGAAACAGCTCCACTGGAATTCCATCACCTCCACTAGCTTTGTCCGTAGTCATGCTTCTTAAGGCCCACTTGACTTCACATTCCTGGATGTCTGGCTCTAGGTGAGTGATCACACCATCGTGATTATCTTGGTCATGAAGATCTTTTTTGTACAGTTCTTCTGTGTATTTTTGCCAACTCTTCTTAATATCTTCTGCTTCTGTTAGGTTCATACCATTTCTGTCCTTTATCGAGCCCATCTTTGCATGAAATGTTCGCTTGGTAACTCTAACCTGGGTGTACAGAACTGAAGTGGTATTAGTCTGGAGGAAAACATTTTATAAGACATTCTTATATAAAAGCTATTTTAAAAGGATGCACCTGACTTGTTATGCACTTATTAAGCTTTAAGTCCTTTACTTGATGTTATGGGGGTTGGCCAAAGACAGTCTCTCTCCTTGAGAGCATCTAGTTTCTGTGTCACCATAAAATGAATTAAAATTTTTTTTTAATTTTATTTTTTTTAATCATAGCATTGGGATTTGAAATAAGTTTTAGCACTTTCAAATTGCTATAAGAGCATTGAGTCAAAATAATTAATGTTTCTGAGTTTGGGGAAAGGTACAAAAATATTCATCAAGCTTTGTAGTACAGAAAAAGTTGGTTCCTCAGCTAGTCCATAGTTGAGAGATAGATCGTACAGGCAAAAATAATATCACTAGTGCAAAGCAGGCAGGCAGGACAGACCCAAAGAGGTTCAAGAAGACATAGTCTTGTATCTTAAAACTTAGCAGGGATAAACCAAAAACTGATAGTTACAGACTCATTTATTTTCCCCATAAAAGATCAGTGGAATCTAATAGTGTATTAATAAGAAATACTTTATTTAACATGGCTCAACCTACAAATATAAAGATAATTTAATGTTATATTTAACTGTCTATCAAAGATAAAACTGTCATTGAACATTTCCATAGATGCATTAGATCAAAAGTCAGAGATGTCACAATTTACTTAATGTTTAAAAAAAGAAAAAAAAAAACACAGAGATGAGAACCTCTTCAAGTTATATAATCTACCCACACTCCATAGCAAATAAATAGTTAAGAGAGAATTTTGAGGTACATTTCCTTAATATAGCGATAAGACAAGAACTGTTGTCTTCACCCCTTCAGTTCAGTATAATATTGGAGGGTCTGGATACCACCGTTATACAAGGAAAATTGAAAACAGAAATGGATTTAAAGACTTATGGAAAAAAGTGAAAAAGTCTCATTAACCGAAGGGAACATTACTACAGACATAGAAAAGTTAATAGAAAAAATAGACAAACTGTTCATACCAAACAGAGAGTTGAGCTGAGTGATATATCATTGACGAAGGGACTTAAAATGTTAAAGATGTCAATCATTCTAAACACCTCCCTGTAATTTTCATCCCATTATAATCAAAATTATAGCAGAATTTTGTGACTAACTCAGTATCTTTTTAAAATTAGATTTTAGTAGGTATTGAGCTCCATTTTTCAATATAAAGTTTAGTAAAACTAGTCGAGAGTTGAGGAGGGAAGGGTATTTCTCACATTTAGACAAGAAAGACTTATTACCAAGCTGTGAAAATAAAACAAGAACAACAAAAGCAATAAAAACAGTAAATCTATGGTATTCCTCTTACGGATGCAGAAGTATACTCAAGTATGTAATTTAATAATCAAACTAAGTATAACCAGAAAAAATAGAAATGAAAAAACAATATGCCATTACTTCAAACTCATGAGACAGGTCTAAAAAGGAAGATATGGCCAGCTGTTGGTGAAAATATAAAAAATGAGGACACTTGGTACAGTATATCTATCTTATGATCCTTCAATGCTATGGTTGGTGAAAATATAAAAAATGAGGAAGTTTCATACAGTATATCTATCTTATGGTCCTGCAGTGCTATATCAGAGCATAAATCCTGGAGAAACTCTTGAGAAGGATATACCTAATGTTATTCATTATACTGTTTATTTTTTTCTTTAACCAAATGTTGGAGGCACTGTATTCATCTGCACAAGGAAAATGAATATTAAGGGCTATTTTGGGAAATACAGAAATAAAAACAAAATACATGCATGCACACAGGCCAACATGTATCATTTTGAAAATATTGTCAAGTGAAAAATATAAAATACAGAATGACCTTTATGGTACAATAACATCTATATTGATTAAAAACACACCCTCACAAATATACACTTTACAAAGGACACATATCCAAGAATATTTATTATTGCCTCACATAGAAAAATAATGACCCAACTATTTGCAGTTGAGCTTCAATAAGGAAAGAAATACATAAATAAAAATAAAATAAACAGTATGTTTATATGTTTATTGTATAGGGAAAACAATAAATGTGTCTTGGACTTAGTATTCAGTTGAGAAGAAATATTAGAAAGTGGATGCATGGTATTCTGATTATGAAAGTTCATATATACTAAGGAGTCCAGACACTGATGGCGAACTCCAGCCTATGCAATTTGTTCTGCAGAACAATGGGAACCCATATGATTTTGATAAGTGTTCTGAGTAAAGGTTAAAGTTTTAGATGTATTTCACACTGAAGACTTTTCTAACCATTCATCCCTCTCTTAGAGGTCACAATGAACATTCACAAACTAAAGTCTCTTAGAAATCCTATTGCAAGGGAAATATTTGTTTCTCCTAGGATTTCTCAAATATAATTATACCCCCCCACACACACATATTTATTGAAACACTAAACTCATCTTTTTAGATGTGTATATTTTGTGAAATACAATTTCAGTATGACTACTGGAATCAATAGACAAATTTAAGACATTTTTAAGAGATAAAAAGATATGATAAAATCTAACTTAATTTCCTTCCTCTTACTGGGAACTTATTAAGGATACCATCATCTATTTATTGAGCATCTACATTGCACACAGCTCTTCTGGTAAGTGTGATTAGGAATAAAACAGTAGAAGAAATCACAGACCTTGTTCCCACAGAGCTAATTGGAGAGAGAAATTTAACACGTGCAGATAAATAGGTGATGTGACCTCCTGCACATGGCACTATCTCAGGAAGTGATAAAATGTGGGGAAGCTGTCAAATCAATTGGTATTCCAGAAAGAAAAAGCCCAAGAGAGGTCAGAAGGGCTAGAAGAAGCAGTGTGCAAGAAGCTGAACTTGTCTGTTAGGCTTCCCTTCCCTATCTAGGAGAGGGGGCTTGTGAAACAATTACCATAGGTTATTGTAATAGTCTACTGAATAGTGTCTGCATCTCTGATCTCTGTTATTAAGTGAACTTCCTAAAACATCACATTTAGCCTTCTTTTTTTTTTTCCTGCCATTAAAATGGCTCCCTATTTTTTTTAATTGTTTTTGGTTCAGCACAATAAATACATAATTTTGGAATTTATTATATACCATGCCTCAGTCAAACGTAGTAGTAGCAGTTTAGTCACTAAGTCATGTCCGACTCTTGTGACCCCGTGGACTGTAGCCTGCCAGGCTCCTCTGTCCACGGGATTCTCCAGGCAAGAATACTGGAGTGGGTTGCCATTTCCTTCTCCATCAGTCCAACATAGCCTCTGGCAAAAAGAAACTTTCAGGCTGGATTTTAGGTCATAGGAAAAGAGGGGCCTTATTATATTAAATAGTGACCCTCAAGCCAACAAATCCACTGAACTTTCCATTTACAGTCTTCTCCCTTGCTTTGATCAAGGTGAGCATCTCCCTCCTGTCTGCTGTTGCTGAAAACATCCAGCAGTGCCCTCCCACGGGCACTCAGCAACATACATTATTCATGCTTCAGGTTCCAGTGTCAGTATTGGGTACATGGTCACAAGACCAGCTCTGAACAAGCAGGAGTTAGGCAGAAGCAATAGGGAAGAGTGTCCAGAGTGAATGATCTTTATAAATAAAGGAAATAGTCCTAGAAAGGTCAAATGTTGGAGATTAAAAAGACAAACTAGTTCAACATCGGCACTGTCTTTAGATGACAATGGTTACTCTGAGGGGGAAAGAGAATACTAAACTGGATTCAAGGGAGGCATTCATTTGTCCGGTTTAGGCACATGGATAAGATTGAGAGCTTTGACGGACAGTTACTAGATTCAGTTCAGTCGCTCAGTCGTGTCCGGCTCTTTGCAACCCCACGAATCGCAGCAGGCCAGGCCTCCCTGTCCATCACCAACTCCCGGAGTTCACTCAGACTCACACCCATCAAGTCAGTGATGCCATCCAGCCATCTCATCCTCGGTCGTCCCCTTCTCCTCCTGCCCCCAATCCCTCTCAGCATCAGAGTCTTTTCCAATGAGTCAACTCTTTGCATGAGGTGGCCAAAGTACAGGAGTTTCAGCTTCAGCATCATTCCTTCCAAAGAAATCCCAGGGCTGATCTCCTTTAGAATGGACTGGTTGGATCTCCTTGCAGTCCAAGGGACTCTCAAGAGTCTTCTCCAACACCACAGTTCAAAAGCATCAATTCTTTGGCGCTCAGCTTTCTTCACAGTCCAACTCTCACATCCACACATGACCACTGGAAAAACCATAGCCTTAACTAGATGGACCTTAGCCGGCAAAGTAATGTCTCTGCTTTTGAATATGCTATCTAGGTTGGTCAAAACTTTTCTTCCACCGAGTAAGCGTCTTTTAATTATACGCCCTTAAAAATTCATCTGTCTCTCAAGTTCATGGTCCTCTTCTATAAAGTGAAGGGAACACACATCAGGTGTTTTCAAATTGTACTCCACAGNTAGCCGGCAAAGTAATGTCTCTGCTTTTGAATATGCTATCTAGGTTGGTCAAAACTTTTCTTCCACCGAGTAAGCGTCTTTTAATTATACGCCCTTAAAAATTCATCTGTCTCTCAAGTTCATGGTCCTCTTCTATAAAGTGAAGGGAACACACATCAGGTGTTTTCAAATTGTACTCCACAGAATCTTGCCTGGTGCTGCTAACAGTTGGAGATGAAGAGGAAGGTCAGAGACTTTCCACCATCACTACGTCTATCACTTGATTTTAACTCTCAAAAAAAAAATGTTATTTTATTTATCGAGGAGCCCAGTAAACTACACCACATGCAAAGTAAACTATACTTTATTTATTTTTGGTTGGGAAATCTTTCTGGACAGTTGATCCAACATTTTTCAAAACTCCCTTTCAATATTTTATAAGCTTGTATGTTCCACTTGAAAAACTGTACATTTTAAAAGGGTCAGTAGAACTTCGCATGACAAAAGAAAGGGAGAACAATCATTTCAAAGTTTTCTAAATTAAAACAGTATCAGAAAACTTATTTCCTAGAAAAGGGAAGTTCGAGTTTTTGTTCTGTGACATTCATCTGTAATGTTAGAGAGACGGTTCATAAGAATGAAGATACTGAAACGAAGTGGGACCCTATAGCTCTTCCTCCCCACTGTGTCCTCTGCTTACTTTTGCCAGTGAAAAATGTTAGCCAAAGAATAAGTTCGGTCAGAGAGTGAGAAAAGGCAGAAACAAAGGGAAACAGTTAAAGGAAACCAAGTGGTAATAGTTTAGTCATTAAGCAAAGTCAAGAACCTTTATCCTTCTCAAGGGATATAGATACTATTCTGAGCCGTATCCTGTGAGCTGTCTTATAGGTATTGAAACCCCTATCAGGTGGAAAAAGTTAACTATATGATAATGAGACTGTAGCCATAACATAAATCAATGGCTTTAGGGTAGTTAATGAAGCAGAAGTAGATATTTTTCTGAAATTCCCTTACTTTTTCTATGATGTAACAGATGTTGGCAGTTTGATCTCTGATTCGTCTGCCTTTTCTAAATCCAGCTTGTACATCTGGAAGTTCATGTACTGTTGAAGTCTAGCTTGAAGGATTTTGAGCATTACTTTGCTAACATAGGAAATGAGTGTAATTGTGGATTGTTTGAACATTCTTTGGCATTGTCCTTCTTGGGATTCGAATGAAAATTGACCTTACCCAGTCCTGTCCCCACTGTGGAGATTTCCAAATTTGCTGGCATATTGAATGCAGCAGTTTCACAGCATCCTCTTTCAGGATTTAAAATAGCTCAACTAGAATTCCATCACCTCCACTAGCTTTGTTTCTAGTGATGCTTCCTAAGGCCCACTTGACTTCACACTCCACGAAGTCTGGCTCTACGTGAGTGACCCCACTGTTGTGGTTATCCAGGTCATTAAGACCTTTTTAAAATAGCTCTTCTGTGTATTCTTGCCACTTTTTCTTAATCTTCGGCCTCCGCTATGTCCTTACTGTTTCTATCCTTTATTGTGTCTATCCTTGCATAAAATGTTCCCTTGATATCTCCAATTTTATTGAAGAGATCTCTAGTCTTTCCCATTGTATTGTTTTCCTTTATTTCTTTGCATTGTCCTAGAGATTTACTCAAGACTTCTTCCTGGTACAGAAAGGACAGCCTCCTAATAGCAGGAGATCTCTCTTACAAATGTGAGCATTTCTTACAAAAGGAACTACTGTTCAATTTTTTTGAGCCTTTCCTGTGTCTGCTGTATCTTAAAAGAATAAACCTAAAATAATTTAAAACAGAAAAAAAGAAAAATACAGAAGTAAGTAAGTAAATAAATAAATAAATAATGAGCCTAAAATAATCCTTAGGACAAAGAGGCAAATTTTGGGGTGGAAAATTCAGCTTTCCTTCTTGACAACTAAATGAAAGTTATGTGAGGCAGTGACTATGTTGGCCTTGCTAATCTCTGTGTGTGTGTCCAGCATCTAGCATATTCGTTTATAAGCATAATAAGATTTTAAGAAATATTTTATATGTAGAATGTGTGAATCACACAGACCATTCATTTTTCCTTCTCAGTACAGCTTAGAAAATATTGCCCCTCTTATCAGAGACTAATGCCTCTCCATCTTCTTTGGATTACAGCCTCCATCTTGTGTTGACCTGAAATACACTACCAGATGTCTTTCCAGCAAAGATGGGTTTATTCAGGATCAGCTGAGAATGGCAGTTCAGGATCTGCAGTCTTGGTGAGCCACATTTACGTTCCTACACAGTAAGGTAAGGAGAACTCATCTACAGAAGGGAAAATCAAGTTGGGGAGGCCATAGTAAACACAAAGTATGCATATACAAATATAAAACTCAATCTGATTCAGTCCAAATTCAATTGAAATCAATCCCAAAACTTAAGAACGCTTCAATGTTTCTTATAATGTAGATAATAACCAATTGTGACATCATGATTTCCAGAAATGTGTGTGTGTATATATATATACACACACACATATATGTATACTATTTCTGCCTTATTGACTGTGCCAAGTCTTTGACTGTGTGGATCATTACAAACTGTGGAAAATTCTTAAAGAGATGGGAATACCAGACCACCTGGTCTGCCTCCTGAGAATCCTGTATGCAGGTCAAGAAACAACAGTTAATACTAGACATGGACCAACAGACTGGTTACAAATAGGGAAAGGAGTGTGTCAAGGCTGTATATTTTCACCTTTCCTATTTACTTTATACTCACAGTTCAGTTCAGTTCAGTTCAGTCACTCAGTCGTGTCCGACTCTTTGCGACCCCATGAATCGCAGCNTTGACTAGTTTTCTGTGAGTATGGTTTCAGTATGTCTGTCCTCTGATGCCCTCTTGCAACACCTACCATCTTACTTGGGTTTCTCTTACCTTGGGCGTGGAGTATCTCTTCATGGCTGCTCCAGCAAAGCACAGCTGCTGCTCCTTACCTTGGACGAGGGGTATCTCCTTTCCACCACCGTTCCTGACCTTCAACGTGGGATGGCTCCTTTAGGCCCTTCTGTGCCTGTGCAGAATTACAAACTGGATTAAGCACAAGCTGGAATCAAGATTTCCAGGAGAAATATCATTAACCTCAGATATGCAGATGACACCACCTTTATGGCAGAAAGCAAAGAGCAACTAAAGAGCCTCTTGATGAAAGTGAAAAAGGACAGTGAAATAGTTGGCTTAAAACTCAACATTCAGAAAACAAATATCATGACATCTGATCCCATCATTTCCTGGCAAATAGATGGGGAAACAATGGAAACAGTTACAGACTTTACTTTCTTGGGCTCCATAGTCACTGTGGACGGTGACTGAAGCCAAGAAATTAAAAGACGCCTGTTCCTATGACAAACCTAGACAGGGTACTAAAAAGCAGAGACATCACTTTGCCAACAAAGGTGCTATAGTCAAAGCTATGTTTTTTCCACTAATCACGTACAGGTGCGAGAGTTGGACCATANTCCATAGTCACTGTGGACGGTGACTGAAGCCAAGAAATTAAAAGACGCCTGTTCCTATGACAAACCTAGACAGGGTACTAAAAAGCAGAGACATCACTTTGCCAACAAAGGTGCTATAGTCAAAGCTATGTTTTTTCCACTAATCACGTACAGGTGCGAGAGTTGGACCATAAAGAAGGCTGAGCACCGAAGAATGGATGCTTTTGAACTGTGGTGCTGGAGAAGACTCTTGAGAGTCCCTTGGACTGCAAGGAGAACAAACCAGTCAATCCTAAAGGAAATCAACCCTGAATATTAATTTGGAGGACTGGTCCTGAAGCTGAAGCTCCAATACTTTGGCCACCTGATGGGAAGAAATGACACACTGGAAAAGACTCTGGTTGGGAAAGATTGAGGGCAGCAGGAAAAAAAGGAACAGAAGACCAGATGGTTGGATGGCATTACCAACTCAACGGACATTAGTTTGAGCAAACTCTGGGAGACAGTGAAGCAACAGGTAAGCCTGGCGTGCTGCAATCCATGGGGTCCCAAAGAGTCAGAGTTAGGGACTGAACAACAACTAGAAATTCTTATCAATGAAAAAGAAGTCATTTAAATAAATCTGCATAACAACCACACCATTATTTGCTGTACTTCTCCTGGTAACCTCCTAAAACTGGCCCCCCTCCCCTGCCCCATCTTTCTTTGGTCTTTAGCTGGAGATGGTATTTAAGGTGAAGGTTTGGGCCATTTGGGGGAAATTACTTAGTGGTCCTGATCCTCTCCCAAGTACACAGGAGGTATATAAGTTTTAAACTTCTGTTTGTTTCTTCTTTTCTTTCTTGTTGATTTGCCTTTCTGTTACAGGAAGGCCTCAGCCAAGAACCTAAAAGAGTGAAATAGCAGATAAAACACTGATCAGCTTAAACAAGTCTCTCTCCTTAAATAAGTTGGTAGATTATAAAGCCTTGAGTTATGTTACAGAGACAGCACAGCAGAAATGTGCAACAAAAACCCCTGTCTCCATGAAGACCAAGGAACCATGAATTTCAATCTACTTAAAACTCAGAGAATGGAAATGTTGCTACTCGAGGCCTTTACAAAGCAAGATGTTCTTTAATAAGAAAGATCTAGCTTCCAGCAACACGAGTAGCTTATATGGACTTATACAAAACTGGCCAATCAAATTTCAAGTTTGAAATTCTCCTAACCCCTTAAATTTCACCCCAGACCCTGGATCAAGCAGAGAGATTTGAGCCCTGCCTCCTGTCTCCTTGCCAGTTGACCCTGCTTTATTCTTCTCTAAAGCTGGTAACACAGTGTTGGCTTTTATGCATGTTGGGCAGGGAACCCTTACTTGGTAACAAGGGTGGAGGAAAAATGATTTTTTCCTCCCCTACACAGCCAATATAGAAATAAAAGTAAATAAATAAATGCAATGACTTAAAAAGGCAGTTTAGATGGAATAAGAGTAACGAGAGAGGAGAGTTTAGAGAGAGAAGTGAGAGGGGGCCTCTCTGTAGAGGTGGCATTTGTGCAGAATGGAACTGTGCTAAAATCTGAAGTGGGGTATGGAGGAAAGCCAGGAGGAAACAAGATCAGAGACCAGAGCCCACTGATGCTGTTTCTGAACAAAAGCATGTTTATGCCTCAGCAGGAAGCAGGTGCTTGTATAGCTACTTGGGGTTAAAACAATTTTTTAAAGAAACTCTAATGTTAGTTCATTTTAAAAAGAAATCTATCAGCAGCCCACCTGAGGCACTTGATCATGGATTCTCCCATCATGCCTTTGAATCTTGAGCATTTTGAGCTAACTCTCTGTGTGCTGTGTCTATGTCCCTATTTCAATACTCTGTTTAACCTTAAAAAAAAAAAATCACCTGGATGTTGTACAAAGCTTGTTCTCAAACCTTTTGCAAGCCTTGCTCCAGTCTTCAGTAAACTGATGAAATACTGCATCCTAATATTTCAGCTGCTACAAAGTTCTTGGTTCCTTCAGGAATATTTTACATTTCATTGCTATAATGATAGAGTTTATGATTATCTACAGTATGTAATTACATCCATTAATAGTAACAGCACATTTTTGCATTAATTATAATGAGGATTAATAAATAGTTTTATGGGTTTTTGGCTAGAAGGGGAAAGTTTTGGTACTAATTACTCTTGTATAGCCAAAAATGAATTTATGCATAAATTTACTTTGGTAATTATTTTAGGAAATTATGAAATTTCAAGTTCCAGTTACCATGCATTATGGAAGTAAGAAAAGAATATGTATATCAAGTGGGAAATTAGGCTTTGGAATACTAAACAAAAGGAATTTTAAGAGGAGGAAATTTGTCATGGAGTTTAAGAAGGTAAAGACAGAGGGACCTGAATTAAAACCTAATATTTGCCACTTGAGAGTGAAAGTCTCAGTTGCTCCAGCCCTTTGCAACCTCATGAGCTGTAGTTCGCCAGGCTTCTCTGTCCATGGACTTTTCCATGCAAGAATACTGGAGTTGGTTGCCATTTCTTTCTTCAACTGATCTTCCCAACCCAGAAATTGAACCCAGGTCTCTTGCATCATAGGCAGATTCTTCACCACCTGAGCTACCAGGGAAGTCCTCCATCTGCTACTTATTGTCCTTATTTAAACCCTCCCACCCTTGGTTTCATCCTTATTTGTAAGTTAGGGCTCAAAATAATCACTGCTCTGAGTTGTACCAAATTAAAGAGATAATTTTATAAATTTTTAGTATGCTGCCTGGTGTATCATAAATATTCAATAAATGATAGTTGCAAAATGAAGATAAGGGTGGCAGGTTTATGTAATAAGGGCTTAAGAAATGTATACATGGAGTCTTCTTAGGAGTCTAAGAGGAGGTAAACTTATTTAGAGCCATACTCTTTGATGTCCGCAAGAGAACACAGACCAAATATAAGTGAGGGTGAGAGAGGCAGGAGGTGACTATGGAAACTATACTTCATGGCCCATAAAATCAGAAAGGCGTCACAATTTTGAATGGAAGGTGAGCGACAGTTAGAAAATCAATTCCCTCCTGGCATGAATATTATCCATATTAAGGCAAAATGATTTTATAAGCATCTCACTGAAATGCAGGGGAGTGAGATACTAAAATTATTTGCTACCCAGGGCTAGTTAAGAGAGACTAATGTGTGATAGAAATCATTACTAATTTAGCGCTTGTAAAATACCTTCAATCGTTTACATGAAGCCTTACTCCCTAAATATTTTCCAGTCTCTCTCCCTCACCGCTCTCATACTTCTGTTCTTCATTGTGACTACTCTTGCCTGGAAGGGTTGTGGAATATTTTTCCTCATGATGAGAAGAGGTGGAGATTTTTCTACCTTTTGAAGTAGTCAAAATATTAATTATCTCAGTTTTACTTATTAAATCACCCAGTCCACATGGTAATCCTTGTGGTAGTTAGGGCAGGGGCTGTTAGTCCCAGTTTTGTGTCTGGCAAATATTTGCCTTGAACTCTATTAAGATACATTCTCCTCTCACCCAACTAATCATAAAGAGTTTCCCATTCTTTCAGACCATAAAAACAGAAGGCAATAGATCTGACCAATCAGGGTGGTCGATAACAGTTCTCTGTGTGAATCTGTCTTTGTCTTATCCACTGCCTCCATTAAGAACACATCAGCATTGTGAAGAAAAGAAAATACCTTGACATTTTCTAAATCTTGACAAAACACAGAGCCTTCAATAATGAGATTTGCATTCCCTCTTGTATTTCCTCCTCCAGGGAGGGTCTATTAAGTGTCCCATGCAGATGGCTGTCAAGCAGGTCTGGGAACAATGTTACAAACAAAACTTCCCTGGCAGGGCCAGGAAAGGCACCCTCTGTCTTTCCCCTGCAGACTTGAAATGACCTCTGCTTGAAGCCCCTGTCTTCATTAGTGGAAAATTTTTTACTTTACATTTGGAGACATGGGCTCAAGGGATGCAGGCTAATGTTCTCCTAAATTGGGTTTAAGATTAGACCATATTCCCAACATCCTACCATATTTAGAGTCTTAAAGAACCCTAAATTCCTCCAAGTGGAACTGTGAAAGTGTCAGTTCCTCAGTCGAGTCCCTCTCTCTGGGACCCAATGGACTGTAGCTTGCCAGGCTTCTTTGTCCATAGAATTCTCCAGGCAAGAATACTGGAGTGGGTAGCCATTCCCTTCTCCAGGGGATCTTCTCTACCCAAGGACTGAACCTAGATCCCCTGCATTACAGGCCGATTCTTTACCATCTGAGCCATCAAGGAAGCCCAATTTACTCCAAAGGGAGCCTAAGTAATCTCTCTTTTCAGTGGGCCATTGGAAATGTGCACCACAACTCAGAGAGACCTAGATCTCTTTATTCCCCTTCAATACCTTCACTTAAAGTGAGAGTGAAGTCGCTCAGTCGTGTCCGACTCTTCGCGACCCCATGGACTGCAGCCCACCAGGCTCCTCCATCCATGGGATTTTCCAAGCAAGAGTCCTGGACCTTCACTTAAGCGGTACCCAAATCTGCTCTCCTTCATGAATCAGTAGCAGTAATTTGCTAAAAAGGTTTGTTTGGGAACTTCCCTGTTGGTCCAGTGGTTAAGAATACCTGCCAATGCAGGAGACACAGGTTTGATCGATAGTTCTGGAAAGTTTCACCCCAGGGCAACTGAGCCCATGTGCTGCAACTGTGGAAGCCCACACACCCTAGAGCACGTGCTCTGCAACAGAAGCCATTGCAACGTGAAGCCGGCACACCGCAATTAGAAAGTAGTCCGCTTGCTACAACTAGAGAAAGGCCACGTGCAGCAACGAAGACTCAGTGCAGTAAAAACAAAGAAATTTTAAAAAAGACTTCATCTGGGACTCAGAGGGCACCACGTCTGTTAGAAGCATGACACAATAACAAATATGGGCTCATTCTAAGAACTATTTTGAACTCATCAGATAAGCCACTGTCTTGCTGAATCTCCTCTCCAGCTGCAGATAAACAATAAGCTTATACTGATAACAGGGGAAGGGTGACTACTCAGTTCTTAAATAAAGGAGAGGCCAATATGTATACACTGCTATATTTAAAACAGATAACCAACAAGGACCCTTGTTATATAGCACAGGGAACTCTCCTCAATATTCTATAACAACCTAAATGGGGAAAGAATGTAAAAAAGAATATATACAGGTATACGTATAACAAAGTCACTTTGTTGTACACTTGAAACTAAACATTTTTAATCAACAATGCTCCAGTATAAAATAACACTTAAAAAACAAAAAAGTCAATAGGCAATGGAAAATCAAGATTCACCAGAATCTAAGTCAAACAATTTCACATTGTACATGAAAGGCATTTTGTTGGCCATGCTTCCTTCCCTTTAAAACTATTGAAAATAATGTACACATTAGATCACAAAACTGCCATTGAAGATTTTAAGTGTAGTAACAGAGCAAAAAGATTATGTATTCAATTGTATGCCTCATTTATCTGTTCATCTATCCACTCATTCACTAATTTAACGAATATTTATTTTAGTTTATTCTCATAGACATTGTTCAAGACAATTGAATAACATCACTGAACTAAAGAGCCATAAGATCAGCTATCCAGGTATCATTCTGTGAAGGAGACAGACAATAAACAGTAAACTTGAAACGACAGCCTGTTGTGGAGACTTCTGTATTCATTGAATGTTAATCTTATTTCAACCTTAGGTCATGTTTTTCTGTGAACCTCTCTGAGTTTCTATAAAACTCTATCTCTTCATAGCACTTTTAAAGTAAAATTGGTGCGCGTGTGTGTGCACGCATGTGTGCGTGCATGTGTGTGTGTGTTTAGGGGAAGAATGACAAAAGTATATTGAATGTAAGTATTAACTAATTTATAATTGTTATATCTTCTTGGATTAATCGTTTGATCATTATATAGTGTCCTTCTTTGTCTCTTTTCATAGCCTTTGTTTTAAAGTCTATTTTGTCTGATATGAGTATTGCTACTGACTCCTGATACAGTGTTAAAATCCAGAGAGTATTTCCCTTTCTCCATATTATTATTTTTAATGAAATGGCAACCCTTTGTTCTATCTTCTCTTTAAGAATCCAGTTTAAGTGTCTCTCCTCTTCTGCATTGTCAGAGTGACTTGCTACCCACCCAATGTTTGCAGTGAACTTACAGACTTTCACAGTTGTGTATATACTTACTTGTCTGAGACAGTAAAATTCAGGACTTAAGAGACAGCAATCAGAGGGAAAATATCTGCGAGAAAGGAAACACACAAATGCACACACACACACACACACACGTATTCTTAGACCCAAGAGAGAGTTTCTGTTGGATCACTTTTTTCTCTGTTCCATGCACAGCAAAAAGCTACATACAGTTAATGCATAAAAAAACAAAGAAACTTGTTTTTAGCATATTTAAACTGCTTAGTGCAATGTTGATCTTCCTTTAGTGGGAATCTGCCCTAGAATAAATAATCCTGTCATCATAAAGTAAGTCAGTAATAAATAAAATTATTTTCCTATGCAACATTATATTCTTCAAAAATATTTTAAGTTTTTAGCTATTTCTATTTTCTAGACCATGGCTTCCGGTCCCATCACTTCATGGGAAATAGACTTCAGTGGAAACAGTGTCAGACTTTATTTTTGGGGGCTCCAAAATCACTGCAGATAGTGACTGCAGCCATGAAATTAAAAGACGCTTACTCCTTGGAAGAAAAGTTATAACCAGCCTAGAAAGCACATTCAAAAGCAGAGACATTACTTTGTCAACTAAAATCCGTCTAGTCAAGGCTATGGTTTTTCTGGTAGTCTTGTATGGATGTGAGAGTTGGACTGTGAAGAAGGCTGAGTGCCAAAGAATTGATGCTTTTGAACTGTGGTATTGGAGAAGACTCTTGAGAGTCCCTTGGACTGCAAGGAGATCCAATCAGTCCATTCTGAAGGAGATCGGCCCTGGGATTTCTTTGGAAAGAATGATGCTAAAGCTGAAGCTTCAGTACTTTGACCACCTCATGCTAAGAGTTGATTCCTTGGAAAAGACTCTGATGCTGGGAGGCATTGGGGGCAGGAGGAGAAAGGGACAACAGAAGATGAGATGGCTGGATGGCATCACTGACTCAATGGGTGTGAGTCTGAGTGAACTCTGGGAGTTGGTGATGGACAGGGAGGCCTGGTGTGCTGTGATTCACAGGGCCACAAAGAGTCGGACACGACTGAGCAACTGAACTGGACTGAGATATTTACTATAAGGATGCATAGGGGAAGTAAGAGCGTTAGCATGCAGTTTAGGGGCTTGAAACTCCCAATCAGTTCCCTCCATAAGAACAGTGAACTAACATTATCATAACCTACGACTGGAAGATTCCTATTTCTCTGCCTCTTTCCTTTCTTCCTGACAATACCCAGGTATGTTTCAACTGCCACATCACTCTACGTCTCTTATTTCATACTATCTGGAAACAGTAAAAGGAAAAGCAAAAACCTGCAGGTCAAATCTGCCATATTTTTAATTATGTATGGAAATCCTCCTTAAGTGAAGTGGACTGGAGACTTCCCCCAAAAAACTAATTTTCAAAAAATCTACTTTACATAAAGTACAGTAAGACTCTGCACTGGTCAAATTTAATACTTAAGTTTCATCCTTGATAAAATGAGGAAGCAGAATGACTATCAGTTTTATACAAAGTACATCAAGTCCAAGGTCCAGACTGCAATTTCTGTCTTCTCCAAACTGACCTCCTTCCATCTGGCATGTCCCTTTTATGTGTACCTCTGTGATTCTACATTTGTGGTTTTCTTACACTTTGAATTTCCCAATTATACCTCTTCCTTGTACATCTAGTAAAATTTTAAAATGGATATTGGGGGACTGGCCCAGTGGTTAAAATCCACGCTCCCAGTGCTGGGGGCATGGGTTCTATCTCTTATCTGGGAACTACTGAAGTCACATGATATGATCATAAAATTTTAAATAAATAAATAATAAGGATACTGAATTAATATAACCTCTGTCAGATTCAAATGCATGCTAGACCAAATATATGTCTGATGAGAGGAAGGTCCTGGGCCACCCTCAGGGGAAAATCAGTAATTGCCAAATATAATTTTTGAGTAAATTTGCTCTCATTTCTGAAACCTGAAATGAATAGAACTCCCTTGAATCAGCAGTCACAGCCCTATGTGATGTGCTTCACCTATAGAGAAAAAGGGTGAAAAAGATATCTTTCTTAAATGCATCAGTTCTCTGTGTATTTATTCCATTTTTCTTTATAAGTTGCCAAAATAACCCTTCCAACAATTACTAGGTGACAAAACCCAAATCTCAGTGACAGTTAAATACTACTTAACAAAAGAACTTGGAAAAATGAGTGTTTTGGGATTATCCTGTAAGAGGTTTTACTCTTAAATAGTGACAATTACTGTTTGTACTTTTGCAGTCTATATACTATTAGAGCAACAAGTGTGAAAACCACTGGTTGGCAAAGACATGCTTTGCTTTCACAACTTTCCTGGTAATTGATAGCTGAAGCTGACCTGGGAACTGCTCTCCTTGATGGTGATGTCTGAAGCTGGATATCCTCGGAGTTTAGAGCAAGATTTGACTATAACTTTAGAGTCTTAAATATCTTAAAATACTAGCCTATTTTGAGAATAAAGTTTTGTTTCTTTTGCCAAGATTAAAATGTATACATTTCAAAATATTATCCAGGAAAAAAATCAGCAGAACTTTTAATGATCACTAAAAATTTGAAACAGAGTAATAATCAACATTTTGCACTGCCTAATATACTATCAAGTGCTCTATTCTTTAAAAATTGTACTCCCAAAGTACAGATGAGCAAACTAATATGGTACCTCAAATCTTGAGATAATTAATTCATGGGGGAGAACTTACTTTCACAGGGGCAGGAACTGCATTTAATTACAATAGAGTTTATATCCATGACACCACTGGTTCGCAACTGGGGGTGAGTTTCACCCTCAGGAGACATCCGACAGTATCTGGAGACATTTTTGATTGATACTGGGAATGTGCAACACTTAGTATGTAGAGGCTAGGAATACTGCAAAGCATCCTCCAATGGCCAGAAAGGCCCCAATAACAAAGAATCATGTGGCTCAAATATCAATGCTGAGGTTGAGAAACATTGCGTTACACTACAGGTTCCCAACTTTGAACATGTTTGAGGATCACCTAGGAAACTTCAGAAATACTTATATTCAGTCTGAGTAAATCTGATTTCACTGCTCTGATGTATGATCATGATTTTTGGATTAAAAAAAATTTTTTTAATATTTATTTTTGGCTGTGTAGACTAAGCTGCAGCGTGTGGGATCTTTGTTGCAGGAATGGAATCTTTTGTTGCAGTGCATAGGTTTTTGCTGTTTCACTATTTCACTCTATTTTGCCAAAAATCATTTCAAAGACCAGTATGTTTACCCTGCACCTCTCTGGGGGTGCTGGCCCCATTTGTTCTAGATGAAAGAACACAACAGTAAGTGCCTGTGTATCCTGGAAACTGCCTGCCCCCAGGAAGACTTTGAGGCCTCTCTGCAGCCTGTCCTGCTACTTCCATGTTGTCTTTCAGCCTTCCATGCCCCAACTACCAGCTGTGAATTTTGCACCTCTCAAAGCAGGTGTGCCAGAAATGCCAGCCAGGCTGCTAGGCTGCCGTCAACAGCTAGACTCACCTGGAACTCTGTGTTTCCTACCTGTACCTGTCCATGGCCCATTTCTTTGCTCAATATTTCCTGCACCAGTGGCCTAAGGAGTGGGAGCCCTCAGAGAAGCTAACGAGGCTGCAAAAGCAACCCCATGGCCACATCCACTTCTATGACAACAAGAAGCCAAACCACAAAGATTAGGAGACCAGCCTGAGGGAATGGGGTGTGTCTTCCATTGAGAGAAGTGCATGAACCTGAGCCTGCTGGATCCACACCAACTGGCCACCAAGAGCAACACCCACAGGTGTGGCTTCTGGAGCAGTCACTGTTGGCACAAGCAGGTGAAATCAAAGAGTTGGGTGGCCATCTCACCAACCTCCCTAAGATGGGGGTTCCAGAAACTGGCATGGTAGAGTCCTTTGACAAGCTCACCTTTGGTGATGGCAATACAAAAACTGTGCTTGGACTGCCTTCCTCATAGCCACAGGGTGACTTCCCTGGGTCATGCAGATCTCTATATACCCATATCTTTATCATCTATATCTAGGGTTTCTCAGGTACCTCAATGGTAAAGAATCCGCCTGCCAATGCAGGAGATCTGGGTTTGATTCCTGGGTAGGGAAGATCCCCTACCTATGAGAACGAGAGAGAGAATTCTCTCTCATTCTCCCCTGGAGAGAATGAGTAAGAAACGGCAACCTGCCCTAGTATCCTTGTCTGGAAAGCTCCATGGACAAAGCAGCCTGGTGGGCTACAGTCCATTGGGTGGCAAAGAGTCAGACAGGTCTGAGCAACTGAGCACACATTATATCTCCATCCATAGAGAAAGGGATTCGTTACAAAGAATTGGCTCATGTGCCTGGGGAGGCTGAGAAGTCCCACAGTGTGTTGTCTACAAGTTGGAGGCCCAGGAAAGCAGGTAGTATATCTATATAGTTCCAACCCCACGAACAGAGAACAAGGAAGAACAATTGTAAGACTCCTGGTCTAATCTAGTTAAGGCTGGACAACCAAAAGTGTAAATCCTGGGCAGTGGGCGGGAGGAAGACCAATCTCCTATGTCAAATAGTCAAGAAGAAGCTAACTCACTTTCCCTCTGCCTTTTCCTTCTCTTCAAAGCCTCAATGGATTGAATGAGGTCCAGGCAAACGAGGGAGAGCAATCTGCTTGACTCCATCTAAGACTCAAATGCTAATCTTTTCCAGCAACACCCTCCCAGGCACATGCAGAAATAATGCTTAACCAGCTCTCTGGGCACCCCTTGGCCCAGTCAGATTGACTCATAAAGTTAACCATCACATTTTCCAACCTTACATCACACACATGTGCTTTCTTAAGCATTCCCCGTGGACCCGTCAAAGGTACTCTCATTTTTCTTCTTCCTGCTATGTGTCCTGGAGGAGGATTTCTGCCTAATGCACATAATAGGTTCTCTAGTCCTTTGTTTCTCTCCTTTCTTAACTACGGTTTCTCAGTGGCTGTTTCCCAAGGTGGTTTTTTACTGTCACTTGTTTTGTACACTGACTCTCCATTAAACTCTCTGTAAAACCTCTTTTGAATGGACCACTTCTTCCCCCTGCTGCCTTTTCTCTGTGACACCATGTAGCAGAGAGAGAATGAGCACTAGTCTCTTTCTCAACTTACAAGACTAATCCCAGGATGGAAACCCCATGCTTATGTTTGCATTTTAATTACCTCCCTAACATCCTACCTACAAATACCATCCCTTGGGTATTAGGGTTCCATCAAACATATTTTGGAAAGACACAAACATTTAGTCTGTAACAATCACTGAACCTCTTTTGCCTATGTAGAATCCAATGATCTAATAAAATAAAGCACCTATTTTTGTAAAAAAAAAAAAAATCTCAGTGACTTTTTTTTAGGATTAAATGAGAAAATAAAATAAAACTCTTTTTTTTTTTTTTTGGTTAACCATCAGTTCAGTTCAGTCACTCAGTCATGTCCAACTCTTTGTGACCCCATGGACTACAGCACGCCGGCTTCCCTGTCCATTACCATCTCCCAGAGCTTGCTCAAACTCATGTCCATCGAGTGGGTGATGCCATCCAACCATCTCATCCTCTGTCATCCCCTTTTCCTCCCACCTTCAGTCTTTCCCAGCATCAGGGTCTTTTCCAATGAGTTGGTTCTTTGAATCAGGTGGCCAAAGTATTGGAGTTTCAGCTTCAGCATCAGTCCTTCCAATGAATATTCAGGACTGATTTCCTTTAGGATGGACTGGTTTGATCTCCTTGCAGTCCAAGGGACTCTCAAGAGTCTTCTCCAACACCACAATTCAAAAGCATCAGTTCTTCAGTNACTTTTTTTTAGGATTAAATGAGAAAATAAAATAAAACTCTTTTTTTTTTTTTTTGGTTAACCATCAGTTCAGTTCAGTCACTCAGTCATGTCCAACTCTTTGTGACCCCATGGACTACAGCACGCCGGCTTCCCTGTCCATTACCATCTCCCAGAGCTTGCTCAAACTCATGTCCATCGAGTGGGTGATGCCATCCAACCATCTCATCCTCTGTCATCCCCTTTTCCTCCCACCTTCAGTCTTTCCCAGCATCAGGGTCTTTTCCAATGAGTTGGTTCTTTGAATCAGGTGGCCAAAGTATTGGAGTTTCAGCTTCAGCATCAGTCCTTCCAATGAATATTCAGGACTGATTTCCTTTAGGATGGACTGGTTTGATCTCCTTGCAGTCCAAGGGACTCTCAAGAGTCTTCTCCAACACCACAATTCAAAAGCATCAGTTCTTCAGTGCTGAGCTTTCTTTATAGTCCAACTCTTACATCCATACACGACTACTGGAAAAACCAGAGTGTTGACTAGACATACTTTCATTGGCAAAGTAATGTCTCTGCTTTTAGTATGCTGTCTAGGTTGATCATAGCTTTTCTTCCAAGGAGGAAACATCTTTTAATTTCATGGCTGTAGTCACCATCTGCAGTGATTTTGGAGCCTCCAAATTTTTTTACCATATATACTTCCAAACCCCATCAGGAAAGTGAAGATCTTAACCAAATCCTTGACCCTTAGGAAACTTACACTCAAGTGAGATAATGTACTTTTAATTTATCTAAGCCTCAGATTTCTTATTATTAAAATGGTGATTGATTGGCCCAGAATTTTTAGTTTATTAGCTTTCCTCCACTGGCATTTTCTAGAGAGATGAAACTGGGTAAGGCAAGTAGGATTACTGGCTTAGAGGGTTTAGGTAGATTATCACTCAGGGTTTTAGGGAAAAAAATCTCAAAATAGGGCATTTTCAAGAAAGTTTATCTGCAGTGGACTCTGCAAAAATAAGCCATAGAAATATACTTTTTGACTTTGTTCCCCTGATGCAGGTCTATGATCTGTTATTAATACAACTAAAAGCAAAAGAACAGAGAAACTCTGGTACACACAGGTGGTTCTTGTGGCATTAAGATAACTGGGAAGAAGGGTGGAAGGCAGACCTGGAAGAAAAAGGCAGAGTTTGACACATTGGTCATTTTGTTACTTACTGGCTACTCATTTCTCCATCACTTTGTTGACAAAGGTCCATATAGTCAGTGCTATTGTTTTCCCAGTATCACGTATGGATGTAAGAGTTGGTCCATAAAAATGCTGATGCTTTCAAATTGTGGTGCTAGAGAAGACTCATGAGAGGGCCTCAGACTGCAAGGAGATAAAAGTCAATCCTAAAGGAAATCAACCCTGAATACTCAGTGGAAGGACTGATGCTAAAACTGAACCTCTAATACTTTGACTATGTGATGTGAAGAGTCCACTCATTGGAAAAGACTCTGATGCTAGAAAAGATTGAAGGCAGGAGGAGAGGAGGTGGCAGAGGATGAGATGTTTAGATAGCATCACTGGTTCAAAAGACATGAATTTGAACCAACTCCAGGAGAGAGTGGAGGACAGAGAAGCCTGGTACACAGCAACCCATTTGGTTCCAAAGAGTTCCACAAGACTTAGCAACTGAACACAAATCATTTCTGCATATTACTTAGCTTATAAAAATGTTTTCATATAAGATATTTCATTAGATCATTAAATCTTTAGATAAAATATCTTAAACATAGAATTAAGAAATCTTTTTTCAACTGTTAAATTTTGTCATATTTTTTGAAAGTTTTTTTTTTTTAAGTAGCATTTAGAAGTATTATAGAAAATACAGAAACTAATAGCTTATGTTTTGGAAAACAAAACCTATTGAGTTATTGACCAATTACAATCTAATTAATATGTCTCCTAAAAATAGTTCCTTTTAAAGTTTTTATTTTGCCTTTCTTTATTAATTTATATATTCATCTATTCATACTTCTATATTTATTTAATACATACCACTAGCACATTTATTGAGTAGCTACTATGTATTAGAACCTGAGGATTCAGCAAAGATAGGCGTGATCTCTGCCATTTGCAAGATAATGGGAAACAGGTCTGAAAAAATGAAGCATGGTTTATTGGAATATCTTTGAAATCTGTTAATCAATAAGTTGCCTGGATAAATTTTAAGTAAGCATCATTTTGTTGAAAATTTTTAATTTGCTGATTATAAAATGATTAAATTGTATAGAGTTTATAAAGCAGAGTCTAAAACTCAAATTTACTGACCCAAAGGTCACTGCTTTTCCAAACTCAATTACTTTCTCTAAAATGGATTTTACTGTTAAGAATTGATCATTTTCATCTATAAAACTGTTAGTTGGCTTTTACCCTTGTTCCTCCTTGTTTTAAAGATATTCAATCTTGAATTTTATGAAATATATAAAATACATGTTTCTCACAAGAGATGGAATATCATTTTTATGAGGAAAAACCATAAGTTGAAGAATATCCCTTCCTTAGTGGCTACAATGAGCCAAACCACAGAATGCAGATAGTTTAATATGAGCAACTTAGATTTTAAAGTCATACTATGCATTAGACCCTTTTAATAAAACTTAAAATCATGACTCCTTTAAACTACTCAGTTAATTGTTTAATAATTATTCTGAACAATTATTTCGTTTAGAAAAATTTAATCTGATTTAAATAAATAGAAGTACCTACAAACTATGCAGATAAAGATGTATTTTTTTTTGAAGAATAAAATCATTTAATGATGCTCCCTGAGTGAAAACTCCATTATGTTTTCTCTAAATAATTAATTCTTCCATTCCATTACCAATACTGCCCTCGTTTTAATTAGTAATCTGGAGATAGGAACATGGACTTCAGAGTCTGCATCTTAGTTTTGCACTTGGAAGTTGATCTGGGCATTGCTGTTTAGATGGGGAGAAATTTTTTTTTACCACATAATATATCAGAATATTAAATCAGACAACAGGTTAAGCCAGCCAAAAAATAACTAACTATACTAATAAACATTCTATAAATACAAAATCTTAATCACTGGAAAGAACTTGCTAGGGTGAAGAGTGAGCGTTCATGCAAATGCTGAGAGTGGCAAATAGCATTTTCATGTGGTATCTCCCTGTTACTAGGTTCATGGGCAACATTATTTAACTCCTTAATAGGTTCCACTAGATGAACACCTTTTCCATACTAACTCCTTCTACTCTTGTACTCCAGGCACAAAGTTCTTCTCTGTTCCTAGAACAAGCCTCTAGGTTTCTGTACCTATTGCTCCCTCTGTCTGGAATGTTCTTCCTCAAAAGGATGGCTGTGCATCAGTTCATAAATAAACCATATCCTCAAAGCCATCCTTATTTACTGCATTTTATTTTCTGTTGATTTTGATATTTCATCTGAAATTATTTCTTACTTTGGTTCACTTATCTGTCCTTGTCTTGGACACCAGAATGGAAGCGCCATGGTAACTAGAACTCTGAGTCCTTCATTGTTGTTACCCTGGTGTAACAATAGGTTGTGGCTCAAAGCATATGCTCACTATTTCATGAAAGACTGTATTATGCCACAAGAGGAAGTCTGATACAGTAAGCAGCCATGTAAACCTAGAGCTAGACGTCGCAGATTCAAAATCTGGTTCTGCTATTTCCAAATTATATGTCTCAGGCTCCTTGGATGCCTTAGTCTCCTCACCTCTAAAACTATAATAGTAACTACTTGCAAGTGTTTAGAGGATTAAATAGGTTTATAGTTGTGACATGTTTTGGATCATGAAAGGCATATAGCAAGTGCTGGATATATGTTGCTAAATGCCTGTACATGTGCAGAAGAATGTGTGCTTATTAATTTAAAAAATAGTTTAAGGGACTTCCCTGGTGGTCCAGTGGCTAAGAGTTCATCTGTAAATGAATGCAGGGGACTTGGGTTTGATCCCTTGTCCAGGAAATAATATCCCATGTGGCAAGGGGCAACTGAGCCCATGAGCTTGAACAACTGAAGGCTGCATGCTCTAGAGCCTGGGCTCTGCAATAAGAGAAGCCACAGCAAGGAGACATCCATGGACCACAACTAGAGAGAAGCCCCCGCTTGCCACAACCAGAGAAAGCCTGAGTGCAGCATGGAAGACCCCATGGAACAGCAAATAAATACATAAATAAATGAAAAGGTTTGACTTATTAAGTAGTTATAATGTGGAAAAACTGAATGTTTCATAGAGTCCATTACCCAGAATCTAGTGTCACAGTTAAGAACTTGATAGTTTCATAATTTTGGATAGAAAGCTTGGTTTCTAACATCTTTGACAACCAACCCCTACTTGCTCCCATTCATCCCCTCAGTGACAAACACTGACTTTCTGGATTCAGGTGTGTCCAGTGCTCCTGACTTCCCACACCCATCGCTGCTACCCCATCTCACAGTGTGGGTGTCTGCTTCTGTCTTCCCCCTCTGTGATCCACCTACCCAGGGCTGTTACCACTGACAGTAACAACCTCTGTTTCCCCCTGTGCAGTCAAGAGTCTTCCCTTTCAAGCTACTGAGCACTCAGTTGCAGGGTAAACTGTCAGAATTAAGTTGGTTTCCTGTAACTCTGTTCTCAAACTCCCATCTAGGGGGTTTAGATAAGTAGAAATACAAAAGAACAATTTGTAAACACATGTTTCTATAGCTCTGAACACAATGTGGAGGAACAAAGGGGAGTCAGAACTCCCTGATCTAATCTGTGGAATTGAAAAGAAGTCATGACTATTTTGACTTATTTAATTTTGTGGAAATAGCATTTGAGCCTAATGTAGTTGAGGTTTTGGTTTCCATGTGTTAATTGTTTTAACAGTTTCCTCATTTGATATGCACAGCGTAAATGACAGAAACAAAATTATTTCATATTTGCTTTAGATATTTTCCTTCTAATATGTAGTGTGAAACACCATTTGGTTTGTAGAAAGGTGCTCAGAAAAAGTCAGTGAAAAACACCTAGTGAAAATATCCTTGGGTAAGGACCAGGGATATAAGTTTCTCTGTGGTTTGTTTTTTCCACAAAATGCTATGTGTTTGGCACCTTGTATAAGTACCTTGCCCACTGTGCAGGCAATAGAAATCTTTAAAACATAATCCTTGCTTTCTGGGAATTCAGTCTCCTGGGGAAATTAAAAAGGCATACAAATAATGTGAGATATGAAGTGAAAGATGGTATAGAAAAAGATGATTACAATAATCTGAGACTGAAATTTCAAATTTCCACATTACCATGAGATAACATCTTGTCAAGCAAAATACCATCCCAGGACCTTTGCTCATGTTCTGAGAATTAGGTCTGGAAAAGGAGGAACCCAAATAGGAAGAATCTTGAAATCCTGTCTATATAATATTCCAGAGAGAGAATGAATTTTCTTTACTGGTTCTGTGTTATCATATGCAAAGCAATTCTCCTCTTTAGTTCTCAGCAACTTTAAAATAATGAACTGGCGCAAGACTGTCTAAGATATCTTTAAGTTCTAACAGTCTACATCTACTAAGATCTATCTCCCAACTCATCCTACTTTTTTTCCCAGCATATTTATTATGTTTCTTAACTTAATCTGAGGCATAAAAGTATTTTTCTAGGTCTTAATGCTTACAAAGATATATGTGCAAAAAGGCAAAGTGCTATTACAAAAGGGAGAAAATAAAATAAATTGAGAGAAACAACAAAGGAATACCTAATTTTCAGAGTTTTACATGAGTTGTTTTCTTCCAAGAAAGGATTATAAATCAACTGCATGGTGAGAGTATATAATTTACTTTTTGGAGCTATTCTGTGAATGTGGTGAAATAAGTTAGTTGTAGAAGAAGAAAGGAAAATAAAAAATACTGAACAATAAAAGATATAATGTTGTCTTGAGAACTAATTAAGTTAATGTTTCCACTGAAGGGACCACACAGCTGAAAGCCTTGGCTAGAGTGCTTTTTCTATCTGAATAACTGGTTCAAATCCAGCACATGCTTCTAGTGATTAGAACCAAATCTAGCAGCTTACTGTTGCAATGTTTGTGGAAACTAAATGGAAGGGCAAACACAATCTCTTAAGCCAGTGTCTTGTCACCAAGTCATATAGTGATCTTACATTTAAGTCAATTCAGTCTTAAAATGGAACTTCTCTTTCTTCTAAATTATCAGTAAGGGACTTCCCTGGTGGTTCAGTATCTAAGACTCCATGCTCCCAGAGCAGGGGGCTTGGGTTCAGTCCCTGGTCAGGGAACTCGACCCCACATCCTGTGATGAAGAATTCACCTGTAACAACTAAAGATCCCTCATGCCACAACTAAGACCCAGAGCAGCCAAATAAATAAAGAGACATATATGTTTAAAGTCATCAGTAAGTCAACTAACACTGATTGATTGTCCAAGCTATGACAGGTATTTACTGCTGTTATTTGTTACTGCTGGCTATAGAACATAACAAAATGGGCATGTTTTTCCTTTTACTAAGCTTACAATCTAAAAAAGAATGTAAATGGTAAATATAGCTGGTGGAAATCTACTTGCTCATTATAGTAGGATCTGGTTCTTGGTCAGTGGGTTGGTTATCCTATTACCCACATTCATTTTAAACGCTGCCTTGCTACGAATCCTGGGAGACTGAACACTGTTCGACTCCATCATTCAGGCTCTTCCGGACAGCAGCTGAATTTGGGCCAGTGTGAGGCACCATCTAAGAGAGAACAGCCAGAAGGGAAAAAAGCCAGGATATTTCTTTTTCATCTGTTTTCTTTATGGTTGTGGTTCCAGAAAGGGATATATTCCTTACACTTACTGTCATAGTTCCTTCTAAGCAACTTCTTTTTCAAGGTTCCAGATCATGCCTGGTTCTAGTAACACGACTTTATCCTTTTCATCTTTAGGTCTAGAAATGGGACTGTCATTTGGCTGCCAAAAGTTACATGTTTCATTATCCATCGTGAACTGGCTCACATCTCTGCAAATGTCCTTTCACTAAATGCTTATGAATTGAATAATCCTAAGTGTTTCATTGATGATATGGCCAGTATAACTATAAACAAATTTAAACTGGGAATCAAAATCAGTATTCAAAACTTAAAAAACTTAACTTAAACATATACATTTACACTCATCAGTCTTTCAATATAAAGAGAATTTTTTTCTCAGAATATGTGCTTATTGATTAGAATTCAAACTTGCCTTTATTGCATGATTCTCACATATAATTTATCCTGTCCAATTTATTATTTTAATTTCAGTAGAGATATGAGAACTTATTCTTGTAAAATAAGTGCAGTATCTGTTTGGAATTTCTCCCACTCTTATATTGTTTCTTGCTCACCTAAAGTAGGAACACTTTTTTGTGCTATAGTCTTTATTGTGTCTTTATGAAATATTCCATTTTGTTTTCACAAATGTGGCAATTCTTCCTTTCCTCAGCCTAATTAAATATTGCATAAACACAATGAAACACAATAAATAATTGCAATGAAAAATACAAATGAAATAAATAGAGTTGGAAACAACACAACATATTTGAATAAACAAATTACAATGCAAATTGTAGCAGCAAGTGGTATCTTAGAGGAGCCTGTTGGCTGAGTGTCTATATTTTTACCTAGAAAATGTAGTGTTAATTAAACCATTTTGGTTAATTAAAAGAGAATGGTAAGACTTTATTGCTTAATATGAACAGTCTCAGGCTCTCAACTGGTAAAGAATCCACTTGCATTGCAGGAGACCCTGATTTGATTTGCTGGTGTTTCAGTCAGTAAAGAATCCACAATGCAGAAGACCTGAGTTCGATTCCTGGGTTGGGAAGATCCCCTGGAGGAGGGGTTGGCAACCCACTCCAGTATTCTTGCCTGGAGAAGCCCCCTGGAGAGAGGAGCCTGGTGGGCTGCAGTCCCTGGGGTTGCAAAGAGTTGGATACGACTGAGCGACTAAGCACAGCATAGCATAAACATTTCCAGGTGGCTCAATGGAGAAGGAAATAGCAACCTGCTCCAGTGTTCTTGCCTGGAGAATCCCAGGGATGGGGGAGCCTGGTGGGCTGCCATCTATGGGGTTGCCCTGAGTCGGACATGACTGAAGCGACTTAGCAGCAGCAGCAGCAGTGGTAGAGTTCCCCTGCCAATGAAGGAGACTCAGGTTTGATCCCTGGATCAGGAAGATCTCCTGGAGAAGGAAACGGCAGCCCACTCCAGTATTCTTGCCTGGAGAATCCCACGGACAGAGGAGCCTGGAAGACTATAGTTCATGGGGTGGCAAAGCATCAGAGACCACTGAGCACAAGCACATAGGAGCATGATAAATAAAATTACTAACACTATAAAAGCATGACAAGTTTGTACCTTACAGCCTGGGAGAAAAGAAGCCAGGAAGTATTCTCAAAACAAGTGATATGGAAGTCAATCCTACCTGAAAGATGACTAGGATTTATTAAGACAAAGAGGGATGATTATTCTCCTAGAAGAAATGACATATGGGAAACTGATACACAGAAGTAAGTGCAAACTGAGAGAAAGAGAAAATTTAATTGAGGTGAAAAGGCAGGACTCACTATGTGATATTTATACAGCTTGGCCAGTGGCTTTACCTCAGCAAGTAGATTTTTCATCCACCTCATTGGGATGAGTGAGGCTTAAGTGGATGGCACATGAAAGTTCTCAGAAAAGACTGTTTTACTTAGAAAAAGATAATCTACTCTGGCTGATATCAAGGAAAACAGGCTTGTCTCTCATTGTTGTTAAAGTCCCTCCAAAATACACTGTGAATGTGACTAAAATACAACTAGATTGTGTTTAAAATATTGAAAATTCTAACTTTGTAATCAAGCTGCAGCTATTCTTTTGATCATTATTTAATGTCATGAATGATTTGTTTTAAAATATGAAAAAAAAATTATAAAGTACTACAAATCTGTGAGAAATACGATTATTATCCCTATAATAACAGTTATGTGAATTGCCAAAATAATGAATGTCTATTACTTCTCTGAACTGTTTCAGTTGTTCATAAACAGATTTATAGGTATGAGATTTGGGACTGCTCTGTGTCTAAATTTGCTCTGTCATCAATAAACTCAAGCTGCAAGCCTGATATCTGACCATCAGATTTCACTCCCCTGCTGGCCTCCCCACTGTCCCCTCCTCCTCATCCACTTTATTCTCTAGCTGTGAGAAAGGCAATATCCTGCTTGTGATATTGGACTGAAGAAAATCTAACAGGATTGAGAGCTGAAAATTTGCTTTGTTTTGTTTTGAATTTTAAGACAATATACTGGGGCTAATTTTTCATTCCTGTAAAATATTGCTATGTAAATCCCTATAAATTATTCTGAAAACATTTTTTCCATTTAAGTTCCTGTGTTTCTTTTCTTTGCAGCATGACCGTTTGAAGGTGACACTTGGATACTGATTTAAAGTTCTTTCAGGTGAAGCTAAAGCAGCAAACCCCATGGATAACATGTTACTGGATGCCCTGTGTGTATGTAGGTGAGACAAGGAGAAAGTTACAGGCACGCCCCACCCTTATCCTAAGGACCAGGCTATTTTATTTGGATCAGAATTCTAAAAGATTAAAATCTTATAAAATAGGAGCCGGGAGTGTTATTTCTCAGATAAACAAACTGAAGAGCTTGCAGATGCATTGATAGAATGCCCTGGATCTTCCTTATGGTAATTATTTAGGGCTTGGTGCATAAATTTTAGTTGCCTTATTTTAATAACTGCTGAGGTCCATGTTAAGTACACTGGAATTTATTATGCTATTCTCCCTGCTTTCATGTGTATTCACAATTTTCATAAGTTTTGGTTGATTTGTTGTTTGTTCACCCAGTGTCGCTTTACCTGGAGCTGTACTATTTCTCACCTATACTATCTTAGATCAGACACAGCCATCAAACCTCTGCCTTATTTCTACACCCTCCTGTCTTTCTCCAGCCTGTGCACTGTCTATGCAGTCACCTCAAGATCTACAGAGAATTGAGTTTAACTCTAGCTTTTAATTCAGAGAAATGGTAAACCACCTTTCGCCTCAAGTCTGAACTATACTCCTCATCCTCATTTGCCAGAGTTCTACAGTAAGCCCTTTCTTCCTAATATTAAGAATATGACAGCATGATTCCCATTAGAATATCTCTCCCTTGGTGAGAGAGGGAGGAGCAATAGCTGGATTAAGGCAAGATCTTTATATTGGTCCCTTAGCCTGGCATAAACTTTTTTTTTTTTTTTCTTGGCCCTGCCATAGGCATGTAGGATTTTAATTCCCAGACCTGGGACTGAACCCAGGCACTCTGCAATGAAAGCATGGAGTCTTAACCACTGGGCTGCCAGGGAATTATCTCTCAGATAGTTTTTCAATAGCACTTCCTGCTTCAAGTCAATTATCAGGCTACTCATTCTCCAGACTTTCTCACAGGGGACAGAGTGGGCATACTTTCTATAATTCAAATCTGAACTTCTGTTATACCCTTCCATACAAATTGTTGATTGTCTCTCTTCCTGGCTCTGAAACACCTTCTCCTTCAAGAAGTGATAAGATTTCTTATTAAGATACACATTATCCCATGTGTTGTGCTGGTTCACCTGTTATCATGTCCTGTCTCAGGAGAATTTTGGCCAGATCTTAACTGTGCCTCACTTTTCCCATCTCTGGGCTTCCCTTGTGGCTCAGCTGATAAAGAATCCACTTGCAGTGTGGGAGACCTGGGTTCGATCCCTGGGTTGGGAAGATCTCCTGGAGAAGGGAAAGGCTACTCACTCCAGTATTCTGGCATGGAGAATTCCATGGACTTAGTGCATGGGGTCTCAAAGAGTCAGACACGACTGAACGACTTTCACTTTTCCTTTCTCATTTCTCTGTGAACATGCCGAACTATTGCATTTTGCATTATCCCAAGTTCTTTAGCGTGTCTTATTTTTCCTTAAGAAGTGAAACAATATTGAAATGATTTGTACTTCAATAAGACTAGAAAATCTTTAAATAACTGGGCAGAGATTTTGTGTATGTATGCATGTGTGTGTATTTATGACGTGGTATATTAACATTTCCACGGCCAACAAGCCTTCTGGAAATCTTTTTTTTTAATTAATTAATTTATTATTATTATTATTATTATTTTAATTTTTATTTTTTAGTTTGTTTTGCTTTACAGTACTGTACTCATTTTGCCATACATTGAGATAAATCAGCCATAAGTGTACCTGAGTTCCCAATCCGGACCCCCCCCTCCCCCTCCCTCCCAACAACATCTCTCCAGACCATCCCCGCCCATCAGTCCCAAGCCTTCTGCATCCAGTGTTCCACACCACCCAAGTCAAAGAACAAGCTCTTTCTCACGGTTTGCAAACACTACCAGACCAGGTAAAGTTCCTCTCTCTTAACTCCAGCCATAGCGTGTCCTGTGAATCTAACCATTATTAATAACAGACTATACACATTGCCTTCATTACCATTATGCTTAATCTTTCCTCTCAAATTTCTACTTTACCCACCAACTAATTCTGACTGTCTTTTTTGACTCAGCTCAGTCATCATCACCTTCTAAAAGTTCCCAATGCATTTGTCTATGAGTCTCTGGTTTCAGAGACACAACTTCATAGTTCTCTTACCCCTTAATAGTGACTATACTTCCTGGCATGCTGTGATTCACGGGGTCGCAAAGAGTCGGACACGACTGAGTAACTGAAATAAGCTGAACTGATACTTCTGAAATGCAGCTTAGAGACTTCCCAGCACTCCTGATGCAGTGGGTCTGGGACAGGGAACTAGATCCCACATGTTGCAACTAAGAGTTCTCACGTTGCAACAAATATTGTCCAATGGAGACGTGCTGCAACAGAGATCTGGAGCAGTCAAATATATATATATATATATATATATATATATATATTTTTTTTTTTAATGTAGCTTAGATAGGAAAGAGTATGGAACCATCCTTGGATGTCTTGATAATGAAATATCTATCCTTTCTATTAATTTACAGCAAATTTTATCAAGATTATGTGTGTGCATATATATTTTTCCATTAAAATGGGCTTTTTTGGCCAGCACAGAACTGCTTGGAGGCTGGTGGGGTGCTGAGGCCTGAAGCAGCATCTGGAATTTCTGAGCAGCCCTGGTCGGTACAAGATGGACCCAGTAGTCTTGAGTTACATGGACAGCTTACTGCGGCAATCAGATGTCTCACTATTGGATCCTCCAAGCTGGCTCAATGGCCATGATATTGGGTTTGCCTTTGAGTATTTTGCCAACAGCCAATTTCATGACTGCTCTGACCACGTCTGCTTCATCAGCCCTGAAGTTACTCAGTTCATCAAGAGCAGCGGCAACCCAGCAGAGATCACTATGTGCCTTGAACCCTTGAACCTACTCAATAAGAGAGTTATATATTTGGCCATTAATGATAACTCCAACCACACAGCTGGGGGAATCCACTGGAGCTTATGTACAGAATAAAAATGGCTTTTTTCATTATGATTCTTATGGTAGTAGTAACTCATTCCATGCAAAGCAGGTAGCAGAGAAACTAGAGGCTTTCTTAGGCAGAAAAGGAAACAAACTGGCCGTAGTGGGAGAGAAAACCCCTGCTCAACAAAGCACCTATGACTTTGGGGTGTACATGATATGTAACACTGAGGCCTTGCATCAGAACTTCTCTAGACCACAGCCAGAAATGGCAAATACTCACTCCTACACACATCACAAAGAAGAGAGAAGAATGGAAGGATCTCACTGCCAGACTTGCTAAAAATTAGCTGTTGAAATATATTTGACTTTTGAAGTCTCTTCTTTCTGCCTGTCCCCATGTATTGGCTGGCTGCAGTCTCAGTGCCTGAGGGAAGATGCCTGGAAGAAAGCTCAGAAAGCTTACTTTCTCCTGAGAGGATGTTGCCTCTGCATTATGCTAATGAAAAGTGTCAGTTTAACCCTAACTTCAGAGCAATATATTCTGTGATGATGTCTTCAAAATATGCACCAAAATGGATTAATTCCCTTGTGGGCTCCCTTGTGGGCTCCCTTGTCTACATTGGTTTATTCCAAAGAAAAAAGATTGATCTGTAAAACAAATTAAGAATATGTGAAACATATAAGCAAGAGAAAAATCATACAGAAACCAAAAACTTACACAGCCCACATATTTCAAGAGACCAACTGACTAGACGCAGATCAAGACCTAACCTGATTCAAGGTCAAAGTATTATAAGTAACTCAGTTCTATGATACCTCTTCCATTCAACAAGCAAAGGCTTTCCCAGCTATAACCTTTGCCATTACTAAATAAAGAGAGGGTTAGCTCATAGTTACCCATCTGATTCCTGGAGCACTTTAAGAAAGGGGGTATCTTAAATAACTTTGTTGAAATAAATGTCTGTGGTAGACCTCTTGTTTTACATCTGAAACTTATTAAAAGTCAGTTTATTTTTGAGATATATGGGAGAAAAAGTGACCTTTCTCAACTCTTTCACTTAATTCAAAATGCAGACAATGTAATTTTTGAAATGTGAAACCAATATAAAAAGATACTATTCCTTCTACAAAAAAAAACTATCCTTCTCAATAAGAAAACTTTTCTTGGAATTAGCATTGTGTCAGCCATTCTGCTAGACAGTTGCAGCAAATAGTAGTCATCTATTATCATCCATTTCAATCATAGACAATCCCATTTCTAGTTACTGTTTTTCTGACTCCCGACCTTACCCTGTCAGTATGAAAAGAGATGGATAAACAATAGCTCTATTAAGGGACTTCCCTGGAAAGTTATGACCAACCTAGACAGCATATGCAAAAGCAGAGACATTATTTTGTCAAAAAAGGTCTGGCTAGTCAAGGCTATGGTTTTTCCAATGGTCATGTATGGATGCAAGAGTCAGACTCTGAAAAAAGCTGAGTGCCAAAGAATTGATGCTTTTGAATTGTGGTGTTGGAGAAGACTCTTGAGAGTCCCTTGGACTGCAAGGAGATCCAACCAGTCCATTCTAAAGGAGATCAGCCCTGGGTGTTCCTTGGAAGGAATGATGCTAAAGCTGAAACTCCAATATTTTGGCAACCTCATGCAAAGAGTTGACTCATTGGAAAAGACTCTGATGCTGGGAAGGATTGAGGGCAAGAGGAAAAGGGGGCGACAGAGGAGAGATGGCTAGATGGCATCACCGACTCAATGGATGGGAGTTTGAGTGAACTCCAGGAGTTGGTGATGGACAGGGAGGCCTGGCATGCTCCGATTCATGGGATCGCAAAGAGTCGGACACGACTGAGCGACTGAACTGAGCTGACTGAACTGGTGGTCCAGTGGCTAAGATTTCGCACTTCCAATAGGGGGTGCTTGAGTTCAATCCTTGGTCAGGTAACTAGATCCTCCGGTGTTGCAACTAAGAGTTCTCATGCAAATGAGAGTTCCCATGATGTAACTAAACATCCTGCATACCATAACTTAAAAAAAAAAAATCACATATGCTGATGAAAGACCCTGAGGGCCTCAACTAAGACTTGGTGCAGTCAAAAAAAGCTTTATTAGGAAAACTGTAACATTCAATGAAGTACTTGCTTCCTCTCTTTGAGTCATGGAGCAAACTATTAGGGAAAGGGACATGAGGTCCTCATGAAACAAAGGGAAGTACTTTGGAGAGTAACATTTGGAGTAGAAGATTCATCCCTTGAGGATTTTGGGGGTTGAAATTTCCATTGATAAATATGAGACAGACACTGGAACAAGCTTGAATCTTGGAAAAAAGGATGAATGAATAAATGAGCCTTTCGGCTGTGGGACTCATCTACTGCTTTACTCAGCAGCAGCTTCCTAAGAAATACCTTTCCTGTGCTTGGTATGGAGCTAGGCAGTGGGGTTTCAAAAGTTAAGAAAACATATCCAATCAAGATTTTGCCATCATAGAGCTTACTGACTAACTGGGATGCAAGTAATTGCTCATCAGTATATTGAAGCTGACAAATATCTGGAGAGAGGAAATACTGGGGACATGGAAGAATATATGCGTGCATGTAAGTCGCTTCAGTTGTGTCCGACTCTGTGACCCTATGGAATGTCAGGCTCCTCTGTCCATGGGATTCTCCAGGCAAGAATGCTAGAGTGAGTTGCCATGCCATCCTCCAGGAGATCTTCCCGATCCAGGGGTCAAATTTGCATCTGTTGTGTCTCCTGCATTGGCAGGCAGGTTCTTTACCACTAGAACTACCTGGGAAACTCAGTTCAGTTCAGTTCAGTTCAGTCACTAAGTTGTGTCCAACTTTTTGCGACCCCATGAATCGCAGCACGCCAGGCCTCCCTGTCCATCACCAACTCCCAGAGTGATCTCAGACTCATGTCCATCGAGTCAGTGATGCCATCCAGCCATCTCATCCTCGGTCGTCCCCTTCTCTTCCTGCCCCCAATCCCTCCCAGCATCAGAGTCTTTTCCAATGAGTCAACTCTTCACATGAGGTGGCCAAAGTACTGGAGTTTCAGCTTCAGCATCACTCCTTCCAAAGAAATCCCAGGGCCAATCTCCTTCAGAATGGACTGGTTGGATCTCCTTGCAGTCCAAGGGACTCTCAAGAGTCTTCTCCAACACCACAGTTCAAAAACATCAATTCTTTGGCGCTTAGCCTTCTTCACAGTCCAACTCTCACATCCATACATGACTACTGGAAAACCATAGCCTTGACTAGATGGATCTTAGTCAGCAAAGCAATATCTCTGCTTTTGAATATGCTATCTAGGTTGATCATAACTTTTTTTTCCAAGGAGTAAGCTTCTTNGGGACTCTCAAGAGTCTTCTCCAACACCACAGTTCAAAAACATCAATTCTTTGGCGCTTAGCCTTCTTCACAGTCCAACTCTCACATCCATACATGACTACTGGAAAACCATAGCCTTGACTAGATGGATCTTAGTCAGCAAAGCAATATCTCTGCTTTTGAATATGCTATCTAGGTTGATCATAACTTTTTTTTCCAAGGAGTAAGCTTCTTTTGATTTCATGGCTGCAGTCAACATCTGCAGTGATTTTGGAGCCCAGAAAAATAAGGTCTGACACTGTTTCCTCTTTTTCTCCATCTATTTCCCATGAAGTGATGGCACCAGATGCCATGATCTTCGTTTTCTGAATGTTGAGCTNGAGAAGTTCCAGGAAGCCTCTGTTGCTGTTCACTTACAACAGACAGTGGCTTTCTTCTTTAACACTCTTGCAGTCACCCTGCTTACTGGTTTTGGGGAAGCCAGCAGTCACATCACAAAGGAGCCCTGTGCAGAGATGCCCATGAGTGAGCTTGGAAGCAGACTTTCTGAAGATTGCCAGTCACCCAAAGGGAAAGCTAGAGACAATCCGTTGGCCTCCTTTGTGTCTTCAGGTTCCCTTCCTCAGTCAAAAGATCTACTTCAANCTGCTTACTGGCTTTGGGGAAGCCAGCAGTCACATCACAAAGGAGCCCTGTGCAGAGATGCCCATGAGTGAGCTTGGAAGCAGACTTTCTGAAGATTGCCAGTCACCCAAAGGGAAAGCTAGAGACAATCCGTTGGCCTCCTTTGTGTCTTCAGGTTCCCTTCCTCAGTCAAAAGATCTACTTCAATCACAGCAGAAAGCCTGAGTCACAGATACCCAGAAACCTAGATCTAGACTCTTAATCACAGAAACTGTGCTATTTTAAGCTACTAAATATGGAAGCAATTTGTTATACAGAAATAGGTAACTAACACAGATTTTGGTTCCAGGAAAGGTGTACCATTACAACAATTACCTAAAAATGTGGAAATAACTTGGGAACCAGGAAGAAAAAGAGGCTGGGAGGATTCTGATTAACTTGTTAGACTAATTTTAAATTGCATTAGGCAGATTTTTGGCAGAAATCTGGACATTAAGGATGCTAAGTCCAAAAGCTCAAAAGCAAGAGAGCGTAGGTAACTGTTTTAAAAAGCAGACATTTAGCAACATTCTTGCCTGCTATTATGCAAAAAGTAGAGAAAGTGCTGAATCAAGAGGTTGAACAATGAACAACTTATTTTTAACTGTACCTTTCAAATGCAAAGTAACCAATCCAGAGCTCACAATCCTAGAATGTCCATTATAGAGCTTTATACTCTGGACCACAACTCCCTGCTCTAACTACTCCAGACCAGTTACCACACAACTCAAGATGGCCCAGACAATTCAAAGCCACAGAAATTATTTAAACCAGCCACTAAGTCTACCTATCCTCTCCTACCACTTCTTTCCCATAGAAAGCACAATAAAAGCTTTAGCCCAAGAGTTCCCTTGCTCACTCTGCCTTTTCACTGACTCCAGTGTTTTCTACTGTGGTATGCCGCGCTTCTTCTTTCTAGGCAACTGTGAGTATAAACTTCTTTATGATACTCATTTCCATTTTTGTATGTCTTATCATACCTGATTATTTGAAATCTTATTGTTGTTCTGTTGTTGTGTCTGACTTTTTGCAACCCCATGGACTGCAGCACTCCAGACTCCCCTGTCTCTCCCTGTCTCCTGGGGTTTGTTCAGATTCATGTCCATTGAGCCAGTGATGCTATCTAAACGTCTCATTCCCTGCTGTCCCCTTCTCCTTTTGCTTCAGTGTTTCCTAGCATTAGGGTCTTTTTCAATGAGTTGGCTATGCATATCAAGTGGCCAAAGTACGTGAGCTTCAGTCTCAGCAGTAGTCTGTGCATGCTCAGTCACTTCCATCATGTCTGATTCTTTGGGACCCCATGTGCTGTAGTCTACAAGGCTCTCTTTTTCCATAGGATGTTCCTGGAAAGAATACTGGAGTGGGTTGCCATGCCCTCCTCCAGGGAATCTTCCCAACCCAGGGACTGAACCCACATCTTCTGTGTCTCCTGCGCTGCAGTCAGATTCTTTTATCACTGAGCCACCAGGGAAACCCTCAGCATCAGTCCTTTCAAAGAGTATTCAGAGTTGATTTCCTTTAGGACAGACTGGTTTTGTCACCTTGCAGTCCAATTCAAAAGCATCAGCTCTTTGGTGCTCTGCCTTATTTGTGGTCCCAACTCTCATATCCATACGTGACTACTGGAAAAAACATAGTTTTGACTCTACAGACCTTTGTTGGCAAAGTGATATCTTTGCTTTTTAATATGTTGTCTTGGTTTGTCATAGCTTGTCTTCCAAGGAGCAAGAGTCTTCTACTTTCATGGCTGCACTCACCATCTGCAGTGAGTTTGGAGCCTAAGAAAATGAAATCTGTCACTGCTACTTTCCCCCCTTCAATCTGTGGGAAGTGATGGGACCAGATGCCATGATCTTAGTGTTTTTGGATGTTGAGTTTTAAGTCAGCTTTTTCACTCTTCTCTTTCAATTAGGGTGGTATTATCTGTATATCTGGGGTTGCCGATGTTTCTGCTGGGAATCTTGATTCCAGCATGTGATTCATCCAGCTTAGCATTTCACATGATCTACTCTGCACATAAGTTATATAAGTACGGTGACAATATACACCCTTGACATACTCCTTTCCCAGTTTTGAACCAGTTGTTCCATGTAAGGTTCTAAGTATTGCTTCCTGACCTGCATACAGGTTTCTCAGGAGACAGGTCAGGTGGTCTGGTATCCCCATCAAATCTTAGGCAGCTGCAAGACCGTTCTATTTAACTCCTTTTGAACAGGATATCTATAGTATTTATCCTGTGCCATTTGACCACTGAAGACTGGGTGTTCATGAAGTCAATAACTGTTATTTATTCTCTCAGATATACATTTAAAGTGTGGTTTAACATGAGGACCTGTATATGAGAAACTATTACCAAGGGACCTCCTCCACAGCTAGACCTGATTTAGAAAATGGGATTCTAGATTTTGAGCTGATGCCATAGTGATTTGAGACTTTGGAGAACTTAGGCAGAAATGAGTATATGTTGCATGCAGGCTGGATGTGAATCACTAGTGGTCAGTGGGAACATTGCAATAAACAGTCTATAAACAAACCCTGAATGATCCCCACCTCTTCGCATTTAAGTGCATACATAGGTCCTTTCTCTTGAACATGAGTTGGACCTACTGACTTGCTTCTGATGAACAGAATATGGGACATGTAAAAGGATGCAACTTCTGAGGTAAGGCTATAAAAAGACTTGTGACTTCCTTTTTGGGCACTATTTCACTGTCTCTTGGATCACTGACTCTACAGGAAACCAGCTACCATGCTGTGAGACAGCCCTGTGAAAACATGAAGTTAATGAGTTTGGAAGCAGATCTTCTGACGTTTGCCAACAAACATGTGAAGGAGCTTGGAAGCATATTTTTTATCCCCAGTTGAGTCCTGAGATGACTAACATCCCAGCCAACAAATTGATCATAATTTCGATGGAGACTTAAGCACTATACATCCAGTAAGGGATACCTATATTCCTAACCCATAGAAAATGTGAGATAATAAAAGTATATTTTAAGCCAATAAATTTTGATGTTTTATTTTATTTTTTTACTGAGCCATAGATAACATAAATTTCTACAATAACTCCCTCCCCTGGTTGCATGCTGAAGTACACACACATTCAGTCTGGAAAAAAAAATGTGCTAGAATAGATGAGGGTGTGCTTAGAAAATCCTTATTGAGGCAAAGGTAATTGACTTACAGTTAACTGAGTTGATAGTTTGAAAATTTTCTTTTGGATTAAAAAATAAGGTATTCCTTATTTGTGGTTAGAAATTTTATTCATAAATTATAAATATAGAACTGAAAATCTTCAATTTTAGTTTTAATTAGAATACTAAAGTACTGATTTGAGTTTATTTTGATTTATAATTAAACATAACTTTTATTTTGCTTCTTTGTATATCTTCATGAGATTTTTTTATCTTTGTATGCTATGGAAATTTCATTAGAAAAAGGGATTATTATGTCTTCTTCTTCCATTTATTTTCACTTTGTAGTATATTACCATGTACATACAAAGTCTTTGACTTAATTCCTGTATCTGTTATTATCATCATTTGGTGAGTGAATTAATTAACAAAGAAAAATGCAGAAAGAGAGGTGATAAAACTGTAACATTGAGAAATTTTTCTCAATAACCTGGCAGGAATTAGTGGGGTTAGCTCATGATTTCAGACTGAAATCCCATTGGGTATTCTCCCCGTGGGCAAAAAAATAAATTCAACATCTTTAATGACTTTATGAATGTTTTGCTTGTTTATGGACCAGATAGGGTTTCCCTCATAGCTCAGAGGCAAAGAATTCACCTACAATACAGGAGTCACAGGAGACTTGGCTTCAGTCTCTGGGTTGGGAAGATCCCCTGGAAGAGGGCAGTGAAACTCACTTCACTATTCTTACTGGAGAATCCCATGCGCAGAGGAATCTGGTGGGCCACAGTCCAGAGGGTTGCAAAGAATCAGACATGAATGAAGCGACTGAGCCCGCATGCATGGATCAGATAAAATTTTTTCTTTAGTTGAATATTTAAATTCTTGAACACAGAAACATACAAATATCATTTTTAAATCTTAAATTACATTAAATTTAATATATTCACTATGCAAATATAAGAAAATAAACATACCTTTCATTAAATTAAGAAAGTGAGTAGACGCACAATAATTTGTGGTTTTTCATATAAATCACGTGCCTGAGAAATAGTTCACTATCTCCTCCTTTCTCTCATATTGAGGATGAATGACTATTTGTATGTAATGGATCCTCTACCAAAGGTAGAACTCTTGACTCAAAGATATTTTGAGTTCTCTTCTATATATGTCCTTCTTTGTGAAACACATATTGACCATGTTTGCTAACACAGAATTCTCTCTTTGCTCAAATAGCATGTGTATGTGAATTTCTTACATCTCTGTGTTGGAACTGATTTTGTTCTATTTGTGGTCTGTCTCCTCTATTACACTGTTAAGTATCTGAGAGCAAGAATTGTGTTCGACAAAAGCATCAACACTCCTGCCTGAATATATTGACAAGCATTCTGTGAAACGGTCACTGAATTTGTTCTTTGGGGAAAACAAAGAAAAACCCAGGGGCCATTTTCTCATTATAAAATTAGGAGTTTATTCCAAATTGTTCAGAGAACCCTACTTTTCACTAAAATCTTAGAATTAACTCAGTGTATTGTTCTTGTGATACAATGAATTCACAACAAAAAGTATGAATTATATCTAAGAGAATATATTAAGTAGGAAATTAATTATACTCTATTAAAGAGCTAACTCCATTTTTTTATATTTGACTGCTTATAGTTTTTATCCTAATCACTCTTTATCTTTCTGTCCTACATGTAGGCAAGCTGGCAAGAAAGCCTGGATGCTCCCCACTTTGGCACTAACAAGAGATTCAAACTTCAAGTCCCTGGTTATGTGAAAATCTTCATGATCTCCACCCACAAAGCACAACTAAGGCTCCAAGTCAGCCTTCTTTCCCTGTTCTCTCAAGTCAGTTTTGGCCCATCTTTGGAAACCTGCCTTGTTCTCCCCAGAAACCCTCCATTATGTAAGTAAAAAAATCATTCTCTATCTTCTTGGTTATATGTATGGTGTCAACGGTCCTGGAACTGAGACTAAGCTTCATGAGGGTAAATCAAAAAAGAACCAAATTGGTGCTTATTTTTCTGAATACAATTAGTTTAAGGATATTTTGAGTCTTATACTTAAAATTTGTGAAATCAGTAGAAAATGTTGAAAATTTTTGAAAATTTAAGAAACATTTACTGGAATTCCAATTTTATAACTGTAATTTGACCCCCAAGATGAATTAAGACCATGAAGGTTGCTAATTAGTGGGCTTCCTGGTGGCTTAGATGGTAAAGCATCTGTCTACAATGTGGGAGACCTGGGTTTGATCCCTGGGTCGGGAAGATCCCCTGGAGAAGAAATGGCAATCCACTCCAGTACTATTGCCTGGAAATTCCCATGCACAGAGGAGCCTGGTAGGCTACAGTCCATGGGGTCGCAAAGAGTCGGATACAACATTTTAGCAACATTATGATGGATGTGAGTTTGAGCGAACTCCTGGAGTTGGTGATGGACAGGAAGGCCTTACGTGCTGTGATTCATGGGGTCACAAAGAGTTGGACACGACTGAACTGAACTGAACTGAACTGAATGTTATATTTTTACCCGCTAAGACTTCCCTAGACAATATTATTGAAATTACTGTCATTCAATCAGAAACCAAAAAATACCAACAGGGGAGCTCATAGAAAGAAGACAAGCCATTGCTCTATACACACTACAGGACCCCAATACCATGGTTATATTTCTGGAAATTATCTGGAAAAATGAGGGCTTCACTCCAACACTGCTAAGAAACAGCACTGATTATCTCCTGACTCAGCATCCACAACTTCTTTGAGACAATTCTGTTTTGAGAGATGACATATTTCTCATTAACGAATTTGACTTTAGCCTATTTTAACTGTTACTTTACAAACTGACTCATTTTGAATGGGTCTTCCTCCAACTAAAGTCTCTAGAATCTGACTAAGTTGCAGTACAAGAAGCATTCCATTAATAACTCTAGATATTGCTGTCTGTAGATGCTTTAGCAACATCCTCTCATGCTTCCTGGAATCTCTAGACAATTTATGAGGACCATAAGTTCCCCACTGACTTCTGATACAAGAACTGTCAACCTTAGCCCTGTGCCATACACAATAAATGTAGCAATTGCTAAACACATAAGTAGATTCTCCTGGAAACAGGCTTTCATGGGCTCTGAATCTGTGGCCCTCTGTACCCAGCCTATTATTCTTTGGGTCATGAAAGCAAGGCCCACAGATCCAGTAAGGCTACCAAGATTTCCTTGCTAGAAGATGTAGTAGAAGATAAGCCCTCTGATATATCCCACTTGCAAAAGGGGGAAACCTTGCTTATTCTTAGTCCCTTGCCAGACGCCATGGTCCTACATAGAGTCAGCTTCTTCCAAACCCATTGACCACTTGGGAACCTCTTAGGATCAAGTGAGTCAAGGGCTGTGAGTTCACCTACTTTATAGAAGGATTCGTCACCATCACACAGGATGAAATCCAATGGAGAGTTACTGCTTTTAATTATTTCACAATAGTCACAATCATGGTTGGAGGAGCCAAGTGGGCTATAGTCCGCGGGGTCTCAAACAGTCAGACATGACTGAGCAGCTTCATTTTCTTTTCTTTTCTCAATATCTGAGCCGAATTTATGCTGAGGATTCATCCTTTTTTTTTTTAAGCATGATTATTACCTACACAAATGTGTCTAAATATTCTATCTTATTCATTTATTATTAAGCATTTTGGTGTATTTTGGTCAAAAATAAAATTAAAGCCATGACTATGTCTCTTTAAGGCACTATTCGGTTCAGTTCAGTCACTCAGTTGTGTCCAACTTTTTGTGACCCCATGGACTCCAGCAGGCCAGGCCTCAGGTCTCTCACCAACTCCCAGAGTTTACTCAAACTCATGTCCATTGAGTCAGTGATGCCATCCAACCATCTCATCCTCTGTCATCCCCTTCTCCTCCTGCCTTCAATCTTTCCCAGCATCAGGATCTTTTCCAATGAGTCAGTTTTTCGCATCAAGTGGCCAAAGTATTGGAGCTTCAGCTTCAGCATCAGTCCTTGCAATGAACATTCAGGACTGACTTTCTCCAGGATGAACTGGTTGGATCTCCTTGCAGTCCAAGGGACTCAGTCCAACACCATAGTTCAAAAGCTCAATTCTTCAGCACTCAGCTTTCTTTCATAGTCCAAACCTTACATCCATACATGACTACTGGAAAAACCATAGCCTTGACTAGATGGACCTTCATCGGCAAAGTAATATCNCCACAGTAGTAGATATAATGGTCATCTGAATTAAATTCACCCATTCCAGTCCATTTTAGTTTACTGACTCCTAGAATGTCAACATTCACTCTTGCCATCTCTTGTTTGACCACTTCCAATTTGCCTTGATTCATGGACCTGACATTCCAGGTTCCTATGCAATATTGCCAGGGAAGCTCAGAAGAATGTATAAGACAGGTTATTTCTTTTTTGTTGAAGTTATCCTTCTCGTCTATAAGGACTGGCTTGAGAGCTGGAAAAAAAAATACAGGGTAATATATAGAGTTATTTTTATGGATACCTAGTGTTTAGAACTGAAGTTCATGCTTCCTTATGTATACAAGGAAAGAAGGCAAGATTTGAAGACAAAATAATAAATGTAAGACCCAATTGTGCCACTTTACTATGGAGTGACCTTGAATAAATCACATCACCTCTCTGGCCTTGAGTTTCTTTGCAAAATGTAAGCACTTGTACCTAACTTAAACAGATTCCAAGGGCTGTGAGAGAGGCTCAGTTAACACTATAAAAGGGGAAACACACTTTGCAAACCAACAAGACCTGTGTGGATTTTGTTGTTATTAATAGTATTGTTGCTATGTGAACAAGTTTGGGACTGAGCAGGTTAAGACTATTATTAATTTACATGACTGAACAAATGGCTCTGGTCTGCTACTTCTGAAAGCTCCCTGGATTTCTATACTACAGTTTCCCTTGTTTTAATAGTTTGGTCTTCTCTTGCCTGAAAGGATGAATTTTAGAAGAAAAATGAAGTAGTTGTTTTTAGACTCTGTTTAGGACTCTTTGGTGATGAAATTTCCATAGATAAACCTAAGACAGGTACTAAAACGGACTTGTGTCTGTTTGGGACTGGTAGTGAACTTTGTCAGTGCTCTGCCCGGACCGTTATCCCAAATTCCAGCCCCAGTCCTTCTTACCTGTTCTGTGTGCCGCTGTGCAATCTGTGTCTCTTCCATCTTGTATCTGTTACCTTCTTATAGAACAGCCTGTGATTACTAGAGCTGCTTTCACCTGAAAGCGCAGAAATTAGAATTGCATGGTTGTTTACAATTCACACAAACCTCCAAATAGGGGCAACTCAAAGACAAGGATGGACTAATTCAGGACTATGAAAGCTCAGTTCCTCCCCTAGAGTTCAGACAGAGCTCATCTACTTACTGAAGTGAAGCTGAGACTGTCCTTACAATTTTACCCTTGTTTGGCTTGTTCCTCTTGCCAAATTCTCCCCATTTCCTATTGTCCAATTTTCCCTGTTTTTCTTTGGAGTATTTTCTTAATACATGATCCTCCTTTCTGTGTCTGCTTCCGGGAACCTGACCTCAGGTAAATCCCTTTAATTTTGAGAAGCTAAGATACACATACTCTAAGTAAGTGGCTAAGGAACCCTAGCATGGATTTGTCTAAGTAAGTGGGAGAAAAATGACTGTGGAATAGAGACAATTATTTTGGCAATAATAGAGGCATCATCTCAAAACTTTTCCCTTTGAAGATCGTACTGAATAAACTCTAGTGGTAATAAATGTATTCAGTAGTAATTGAATTATGCCTCTGCAATATTTACTGTAACAGGCACTGGGGGCATATAAGACATGGTAGTTTAGACTAGAAGAGACATATTACTTGACAATAAGAAGACTGGAGTTTTATACTGTACTTAAAAATTAATAACCACTGTCTTTATAATTTATAAAGTGTGAAAAAACTTGCATTTATTGAATGTAGCTAACTTTACATACATAATCACATTTAATTCTCAACACAACCGTGTGAAGCAATCATTCTCACTTGAAGATGAGGTGAATAATGTGAGACTAATACAATAATTTATGCCAAAGTACACACAGAATACATGACTGATGTACTGCAACCTAGTGTACCTCAAATCCTGTGCTTGTTGTACTATGCTGTGGAGTTTCCTGAATAGGACACAAGACAGGAAACACTCAAAAACAAGCATGCAAATGACAGCAATCTTTTTCCAAGTGATTTAAGAAGCTGTTGGATGAGAGGAGATTTATATTTTAGTTCTGGCAAATTGGATGGAGCAATCTTTTCACATTTATACATACTGCACTTAACAGAGAGATGTTATGTATACTTTCAGAATTCTCTTAGTAGTATTTAGTGGTTTCTTTTTTTTTTAGAATCTGGAAATCTCAGTCCCCTGTATCACTTCTATTCTTAAGCAAAGATCTTGGGTGAACCAACGTATAGATAATAAGTTGTGTGAATACGGGATATGGCCTCCATTTTCAGCCTGGAAAAGTGAAATGACTGTTACCCGTTACTAGAGTTGAAGATAGAATTAGATCCAAATCTCAACCTACTAGTTATGTGATCTTGTGTGAGTGTAACTTTGTGATCCTGAGATTTCACTGTGGCTAAAAGGGATGATTGAATTCTCAGAAGTCATCACAATTAAGTCAGAATATATGTATCTCAGTTAAGAGAAGCAAGAGAATATATATTAAGTGACTAAGAAGAATGCATACTGAACTCATGCTTATTGTTTATCCCATCCTTAATTTTCTCATGAGTCTCAGAAATGGGTATTAAGTCAGAGTTATCTGTGTTCTGGTTCAAATAAAAGATGGTTTTTCTTGAGAGACAGACAAGATCAAGAGGAAGTCCAGAAAAGGGTAAGGTCATTCCTACTGGAATCATGACCCCTTGGGGAGGCAGGTTTTATATAAGATTTGGCTGAAACGTGGTGTTTAGACAATCTCTGTTTGTGTTAGTTGCAGGCCCCTTCTAATCCATCAGATAGTTACAGCACAAAAGATTTGGCAAACAAGCTTCCTTTTTTTTTTTTTTTTTTTAAGGGAACTTGAGAGACTATATTTTTAAGCAATTGAAACAGACACTCAAAATCTATACATTCACGAAAACAAAAGTGGGTTTCTTTAGATATTTTTTTCAGATGTTTGTATTTTCAGTAGTAATTTTACAGAGATAAAGTCTAACAACAACAACAAAAGAAAAACTCGGCTTCTTTGTCCACTGACAAAGGCCAAATGCAACAAAGAGGCAAAAGACATCTTTCAGCTCCCTTGAAGTTAAAGCCCTTTGTGTATTTTCTAGATTTGTTTGAGAAAAAAGAAAAACCCAAACCTACTGAATCAAGACAAGGGATGAGCGTGGTTTGTTTACTCCAGTGCCTGTGATGTACTGCTGCCATTTCTCATTTAATAATCCATGTAGAGAAACAGTTTCTCTTTGTTCTCTTCTCTTCCCCTCCAAAGAGCCTCAGACCATGCCCTAAGAAGAAGATTACCAGACCTTGTCTTTGATTCATCTGAAAGGCTGTAATTGGGCAACTTCAATCCCCACTTAAAATCTTTCTGTGCTACTTGAAGGCCCACTTCTCTACAAAGGTTTCTGTTAACTCTTTCCTAAGAGAGGGTCTTCTCTCCACCACCTAGTGACAGGCTGTCTACATTTGGGTGTCTGGAAAAAAACAGTGTTAAGAACACTTTACAGTCTTGAATCTCACATCCATAATTTAATTTTCTCTGCAACACAACACTCATGTGAGTCAGAGAAGGCATTTTGCTGCCTATGCTTGACAAGATTAGTAAAAGAGAAGAAATAACCTCGAATCAGGAATCCTGTTTTTAACTCAAGGTTTTAACTTGCCCTCATCCTTATTTCAACAGACATCCCACTCACAAAACAGACTAATAATAATAATCAAAGCCTCTGTAACTGTGAGATTGGTCAACGATAAAGAAGCAGAACTTCTCTCCCTTATAATCTCTCCTTTCTTGGTGAGAATGAAAAAAAAAAAAAAGAATAATGCTGTTAAAGCATCAGATTCTCACTGACAGGTTTCTCTTGCCATTCTCCTACCTTTCTTCTCCCCTTACATCTCTTCTTTGTTCATTTTCCTAAATGCTTCCTCCCTCTCTCTTCACTCTAGAAGGTAACAAAGGCTATCAATCACCCAAAGCTGTTCTGATGCCCTCCTGGCAGTTAGTAATTACATTATTTACACTATCTTCAACAGAGCCCAGTATACTTTTTAATAGGTCTTTCCCCAGACTCACTCTCCTTTTATTTTTGTTTTGTAAATTGCATTGTTCCTGGGACCCGAACCTTCAAGGCATAATTAATTCTAGTATCATGTGGGCTGTGAGAATGGCTTTGACAGTCATGCAAACACACAGAGAATATTCCAAGCCCACTCCCCTCCCAATCCACACACACTTCCGTAGAAGTCTCAATTTTATCAGAAGCCTTAGGTAAGTACCCCATGGGGAACATATGTCTGCTTCTGTTTTGATACATTTTTCAGATAATAGTAAGCACTGCTCACACCTGGAGGTCTTTAGGAAATGCTCAGGACAGCAGGGTTCAAGTGGCTGTCAGCCAGACATGCATTTTTTTGGAGCAGGAGAATCAACTTGATAAGTTATTCGAAGTAGTATGGGAGGAAGCTCATTCAGCTCAGCATGATCACTGGGTGTTTACTGGGACTGGGACAACTGGAAACCTAGCATCATTCAATTTTTAGAGTATTATAAGGAAAGTCATTTTGTATATAGGTATATATAATTTCAGTTCTCTTTCTAAAAGATACAACAGTAAATGCCTAATAAACAAAAAAGCAAGTCTCTAGGTGGGATATCAAAAGATAAATCTTTTAAAGTAAAAGTTTCTGAAATACCATTAACTAAATAATATCTATCTAGCATAGGATTATCTAACATAGGATACACATCTCCAAAGCTAGTCACTGACACTCATTCATGCATATAACACTTTTTTAAAATTGAGGTTTAGTTGACTTATAATGTTATATTACCTTCAGGTGCACAAGAGTGATTTTATAGTTTATACTCTATTTATAGTTATTATAAAATACTGGCTATATTTTATATTAGTGATAATGTACAGCATTTGCCTTTCTCTGATTTATTTAACTAAGCATAATATCCTCCAAGTCCATCCATATTGCTGCAAATGGCAGTTTTATTTTTATATGATTGAGTAGTATTCCATTACATATATATATATGTATATATATGCCACAGCTTCTTCATCCATTCATCTGTTGATGGACACTTAAGTTGCTTTCATATCTTGGTTTTTTTTTTTTTTTCCTAAATGAGGTAGTTCTACCATTTATAAATATTTATAAATATTCAATATTTGGAAAATAACTATATGTGTACTCTTGTATTTTTTAAATCATTATTATCCTTATAGCTTCTAGTTTAGAAAGAAATTAACCAGTCCTTTTACCCACTAAATTCTTTCAATAAAAAAAATGAATTGCCTTGACTAGTCTTTCAACAACTTTTGACTTGAACTAAGGGGCTTTCAAAGGCAACTCATTGAATGTCCACTGTTTATTATGAGTGCTAGATAATCATATTAAGTCGTCTTATTTTAACCACAACAACAAAAACATTGAGACAATTAAATTATTTATTTGAAAAATGGGGATAGGGATACTTGAAATGTTGAATCTTGCTTAAGATCTTTTAGCTAGTAAGGTAATGATGATGGATTTTAACCCAAATCTACCTAACCACAGATTCCAATATATTTTTATTTTAAGATTTCCAAGACAATGTTCTAAACTGGAATTATAGATATTAGATCACTAAGTTTCTTAGTTGGTTACACAGGTGGAAACAATCTCCCAGAAAAAAAAAAAAAAATTCAAGATGAAAACACTGCGCCAGATTTAAATTTAAGATAAAGATGGTTGAACACTGGAGGCCATGCTCACCAGGATGTTTTTTCCTGAGACCTTGTATCAGAATCTGCAAAACACCTCCAACAGAAAATATTGTGGAAGGTGGCCTAAAAAGAATGTCTTGTCAGCCCTGTATCATTGCTTATGGTATTTCCAAGATTGCTTTTACTAACCCAGGGTTTCCTCCGCTAAATTCTTTAATTTTCCATATTGGAGAAAGGGACAGTTAGTTAAACAATCTGCTCACATAACTGCCTGCAAAGGGCCAAAGGAAGTAATAACAGTGACCGCTGCTCTGTAGTGTTGTTTAGGCCACATTGTGATCTGTCTATTCACAAGCTATACTAGTGTTTTAGAATAGAGATGGAAATTCTGCATTCAAAGTCAGTACTGTAAATTATCAACAAAATAGAGTCTTCTGAACAAGAGGTTCTTTGTTCATGGCAAATAACTATGGCCCATCCTCTGGACTAGACAGACATCCATTTCCAATGACAGTAGGCAAATAAACAGAACTGTGCATGCTTCCACTCACAGCAGGGTGAGAAGTATTGACCTTGGTTGGCTGTGTCACCAGAAGACTGAGGAACAAATTGCTGAAAGAGACTGGAAATCACAGTGAATCTACTACCCTTCCAGTCATGCAGGTGTCTCTGTCAGGATACTCTACAGAATGCCATTAGCAGAACAACAGGGAGATGGAAGTTAACAGCCAGCAAAAGGGGTCATTCACAAAAGAAGAGAAGAGGACAGGTGAAAATTACAGTTTTGACATTAGTAAGTGGGAATAAGTGGAGATGCTCTCAGAGTGGTGTTTGTAAGCAGGGAACAGGTAATTGCATATAATAAATGCCCTGGAATTGCCATTCTTCCTGGGCTGGCGTGCCCTTTCTCTTTTTCATTGCCTCCTTTGAAGATTTTGTGAGATTTGTTTTATTTTATTTCTTGTCCTTGCACTCTATATTGCTATTGAAGCATCACTCCTGGAAACTGGAGTCCCCCTTTGCCTGGCAGGAAAAAGCAAAACTCTTGTAGAATATTTATTTTATTCCTTATATCTCTGCAATATAAATCCTCAGACCATTTATTCAAACACAGACTTAAGGGTCTTTTTGTCGGGTTCAGTGAAATTATGATCTGTCCTTGGGATGCCTGATGTGCAGTGAGGAACACAGAAAAAAGGACAAAGACGTCCTAAAAACCCATCACATGTCAGACACTGTGTTAGATGCTTATCACGGCATTATCCATTATCTTGGTATTCACAACAAGCAGGAAATTCCAAATTATAGAGTGCTGAATTAATATAAATGTAAAAAATAAAACAGAAAGATTAAAAATACTTACGTTCTCATTTATCCAAGGCTTAAGTGTCCCACTTTTTGATAGTAAAGAGACCAACAGTATAATTAAGGATAACAGTTTTTTCAAATCTTTCTTGACTGTCATATTCCATATTGACTTGATTTTGGTTTGGCTGCCTATGTGCTTTCAAGAAAGATGTAGCAATTCTAAATGTCACATCCAGACATGCCCAATCCAAGAGGAAGAAAAGCAGCATTGTCCTGGATAAAACCCTTCCTCCGGAATCTCTGGCATCTTTTCTCATCGAGAAGAATTGTGTCACAGGCATGTTACTACACTAATCATTGGCAGGACAAGTAAGAACATCATAATTGATTCCAGCTAGTAAAGGTTAATCTCCTTAGAGGAATGCTGGGCTGCTTGAGGGAGGGAAGACAGGGGGTGGGGGTAGGGGGGCGAGAAGGAAAGATTTTATTTTTTTTAAAAAAAGGAAAGCAACAATTAATGTATTCTAGAATCAGTGATTTTTTTTTGTTTTGACACAGAGCATAATGACTTTTATGGGATATGAAAACATAAGAAACAGAGGTGGAAGTTGATTCCATTTAATTTAGTCTCCTTATCCGTTATGATATTCTCCTCAGTAGTTTTTCTCTCTTTTTCTCTATTGTTACAAGGGAGGGTTTGCAGGGAGGGGAGAGATGTGATTATGGAATTCTAAGTCCCCACTTTAGCTCATTAACCATTTGAGAAATCTGTACATGAGCATGTCATGCTTCTCAAGTTATGTGAATTGACTTCAGTGCTTTGTGGTTTGCTGGGAACAAACATAACAAGTCCAAAGCTTGGCCACTAAAAATGAAAATGTTATTGGATTCAACAAAAATGGATACAGAACAGCAAAAATACAATATGTGGTTAACCACAGACAAAGCTGTCCCTTCTGCTTAGCTGTGCTGACATCTGAAACGCCTTCCTCTAGCATTTGTTGCCCTGATGGCTTCGGTCCAGTAGCTGAGCATTTGAATGCAGAGAATCAATGTGAGGCTAGTACATTTTTGATGGAATTTGTACAGAAATCAAGCAGCAAGCCCCTGTAACATGTTTATAATTGTGTTCCTTCTTTGGGGTAGGAAAAATGGTGAAACTATTCTACACACCTTGAACAACAAGCGTGCCATTCTAAACTAACTTTTAGTTTGAACATGGCATGAAATTACTTAGCCAGCAGGAAGGGAGGTGGTAGAGTCAGCTGCTATTGGACTTTGGACACGGTCAGAAGGTCAACACAATTTAGATAGGCTTACTGCTGTTTGAATTGAGAACTTTAATATCATATGAAATTCTTCCCATTTTGTAGATGATTAATCTTGTTAAGAACCGGAGGACTTTCTTGGTTGTACACTGGTTGAGAATGCACTTGTCAAAACAGAGGACATATGTTCGATTCCTGGAATATCCCTGGAAGGTTCTGTGTGTCATGGGGCAACAAAGTCCATGTGCCCTAGAGCTCCTGCTCTGCAACAAGAGAAACCACCACAACGTGAAGTACTTGCCCCTCAACTGGAGAGTAGCCTCTGCTTGCTGCAAGTACAAAAAGATAGTGCATGCAACGAAGACCCACCACAGGCAAAAATAAATAAACTAACAATAATAAAAATAAGAATTGGAGAGACAGGCCCAACTTTGATTACCGTTATCAAACAGTAATGCATTTAGCATGGCTTATGTGCTTTTGGTATCTGGGTACAGTGTTAAGAAATGACTATGTTGAATTTACAACTTAATGTACCAAGTGGAAAGTGCCAAATAAATTGGGTTGAAATCCTGACTATTTTATTTATTAGTGGTTCTGTGACCTGAGGACAGGGATACTTAACTTTGAAGACTTTTTATACAGATGATTAATAAAGCAAGTGTGACTTTAATACGGTGATAAGACTTCAGTAGATAGAAAACTTCAAAGAATATGTTAATAAAAAAGAGAGAGTATAATTTAGTGCGCTAATCCTGTGCCCGTTTGTCCTCCCAGAGACACTTCGTCCTCTCCTGCGCTAAACGATTTGCAGGTAAACTTATTCCTACAGATGGTGTTTCTCAATTCCTCATTAGCTCATCTCTGCTTAATTTCAGTCTCTGGAAAGCTCTAGTAGAAGTGAAAACTATAGTGTGTGAAAACAAAATGCAATATGGTACCCTCCATTGGAAACTTAAGTATTATTTCTTAACATTTTCTGTAAAAGTATTAAAAAGTAAAACATTTATTTTAAAATTAGTAAGGAAAGCTCCAGGATGCTTATCTCCTTGCTTCTCCAGCAGGAGCATGGAATGATCCCAGTGCTCATGGAATGAGACCCCATGGACCATAGTCCACATGCTCCTCTATCCATGGGATTATCCAGGCAAGAATACTGGAGTGGGGTTGCCATTTTCTCCTCCAGGGGATCTTCCCAACCCAGGGATTATCTCTCCTGCATTGGCAGGCCAATTCTTTACCACTAGCACAACTTGGGAAGCCCCTGGAATGACATGCTGTTAAGTCGCTTCAGTCAGGACTGACTCTGTGCGACCCCATAGATGGCAGCCCATCAGGCTTCCCCGTCCCTGGGATTCTCCAGGCAAGAACACTGAAGTGGGTTGCCATTGCCTTCTCCAATGCATGAAAGTGAAAAGTGAAAGTGAAGTCTCTCGGTCCTGTCTGACTCTTCGCGACACCATGGACTGCGGCCCACCAGGCTTCTCTGTCCATGGGATTTTCCAGGCAAGAGTACTGGAGTGGGGTGCCATTGCCTTCTCCACTGGAATGACATACCTGTCCCTATTTTCCTCTGAGATAAGTTAATGCCACCTTTGAGATATATATGTATATATATTTCTTTAAAACATGGGATGGTAGAAGCTTTCTTCTGTTGCAAATGTCTGGCATGCCTTATGGTCCTCTGACTTTTGAAGTTTTCACCAACTGAGTAAGTAGTTCCCTTCATCATTTCTCTCTATTTTAGAAATTCAGAGTAGTGTTATTTTTCTTGATTGAATCTTGACTGATACATCTAGGGAAAGTTCCTATAACTGAAGTTATATCCTTTCTACACACAGTGCTTTCTGGGTTTTAATACTATTGCTCAAAAGTGACACAAAGCTCAAAACACCAATTGGTAGGAGAACATCCAACAGCTGATTTTTCTTTATGTTTTCTATCCAAGATAAATCCAGTACTACCCAGGTATTGGCACTGATCCTACTCTTTGTCTGACAAACATGAGCTTCCTCAGTGGTCTCACCAGTGTGGGTCCTCAGACGTTGTACAGCTGGTTCTTTGGCTCCAGGTTGTGACTCCGTCCTCTTTGTTTCCCGAGTGAAGTCCCTGTGAGAAGCACAGGGTAACTCCTCCAGCAAAAGAGTGAGGTGAATGGATAGGAGAAAATTTGGTCCCCATACTATTTAGACAAACAAAATTTTATGCAGGGATTCTCAAGGGGTTTTTTTAAGGTTATTACAGGTGCTAGACAATATTTTCTCATATTGGGAGAGGAAGCCTAGGTTACAAAAAGTATATCACGAAACTGATATTAGGAATATCAGTTCTGGGATTTCCCCAGGCTTCCCAGGTAGCACTAGTGGTAAAGAACGTGGCTTGCCAACAGGGAACGCAAGAGATGTGGGTTTGATCCCTGGGTCAGAGAGATCCCCTGGAAAAGGGCATGGCAACCCACCACAGTATTCTTGCTTTGAGAATCCCATGGACAGAGGAGACCGGTGGGCTACAGTTCACAGGGTCACACAGAGTCAGACACAACTGCAGAGACTTACGGCACATGCACCAGTGGTTAGGACTCCACATTTTTACTGCTGTGGGCATGGGTACAATCTGTGGTCAGCAAGCTGTGTGGTGCAGCCAAAATTAAAAGGAAAAAAAAACACAGATGTGTAGAACAGACTTTTGGACTCCGTGGGAGAGGGAGAGGGTGGGAGGATTTGGGAATATGGCATTGTAACATGTATGATATCATAGGGGAAACGGATTGCCGGTCTAGGTTCGATGCAGAAGGCTTGGGACTGATGAGTGGGGATGATCTGGAGGGATGGTGTGGGGAGGGAGGGGGAAGGGAGGGGGTCCGGATTGGGAACTCAGGTACACTTATGGCTGATTTACGTCATGTATGGCAAAATGAATACAGTATTGTAAAGCAAAACAAACTAAAAAAATAAAAATTAATTTAAAAAAAAAAGGAAAAAAAAAGAGAGAGAAAGAGAATAGCAGTCCCATCTATCAATATTACTTATTTTTTTGAGAAGAAAAAATTGTAAAATGCAACAATAAGATGCATCAGGCCCCATCTAGGGATATTCTAACAGGTGCCAAACCAAAGGCTGAATAGCATACATTTATTAATTCATTGGTCCTCCAGGGAACTTCAGAACTGTACTCTCAGTGATTTGGACCCTTGACTGTTTCTGGGTTGATGGGATTTGTGAAGATGGAACCTTGGTGACCTTAAACCTTGGGGATGATTATAAACCAAACAACAAAAAGTCTATTTGGCCTTCTAAAAAGCTCAGTTGAAGTTACTTGCATATTCTCTACCTATTAGCTTAATTCAGACTGTAATAATAGGTTCCTTGATAGATATGGACTAAGAACCAGAAGGGTTATAGAATTTTATTACTCAAGGGTATTAGGATAAGACAGTTGATAAATTCTCCTACATAGGAGAAAATATTGGGATGTGGTGAAAAAGAAAGTGAAAGTGAAGTCTCTTAGTCATGACCGACTCTTTGCGACCCCATGGACTGTAGTTCACCAGGCTCCTCTGTCCATGGGATTCTCCAGGCAAGAATACCTGAGTGGGTTGCCATTTCCTTCTCCAAGGAATCTTCCTGACCCAGGGATTGAACCCAGGTTTCCTGCATTGTAAGCAGACGCTTTAACCTTTGAGCCACCAGGGAAGCCCCACAAATAGTTGGAGACCTAGGGCAGAATAAAATTCAAAGGAAGGAAACTTTGGGAAATCTGCAACCAAGGGTAAGGAGAGAAGAACCATACTGCTTTCTTTCTCCTTTTCCCTCAGGGCTCTTTCTGGACGGCATGGTGAGTTGCATAAAGTTGTCCTCTGGAGCCTTTTATGTGGATAGGACAAATAAAATTCTAAGCAAGTGGTGCTCACTTCATATATGACTCTCTCCTACTTCACATTTTTTCTAACCTTAAAATCTGATCAATTTCTGTTTTATTGAAATACTTTATGTATTCTAATTAGAGTCATTGTCATTCTGATCTTGTATTCTGTCTCTTTCTAGTATTGTGCTTATATCTGTGCATGTGTGCATGTATGCTAAGTTGCTTTAGTCGTGTCCAACTCTTTGCAATCCTATGGACTGTAGCCTTCCAGACTACTCAATCCATGGGTTTCTCCAGGCAAGAACACTGGAGTGGGTTGCCATGCCCTCACCAGGAAATAATTGTGATGGTTCTATCTATTTCTAGGGGCTTCTCCGGTGACTCAGTAAAGAACCTGCCTGCAATGCAGGAGACACAGGAGATGTGGGTGCAATTCCTAGGTCTGGAAGATCTCCTGGAGGAGGGCATGGCAACCCACTCCAGTATGATTGTCAGAAAAGTCCCATGAACAGAGGAGCCTGGTTGGTGGGCTGCGGTCCATGAGGTTGAAAAGAGTTGGACATGCCTAAAGTGACCGAGCGTGAACGCAAGCCAACTATTTCTCATTTCTTTTTGAGAATTGCACCTATTTGATAATGATTAAGGTATATGTGCTTGTGTTACTCTACCATGATGACTGTTGCCTGTTTATATTGTGCATCTTTAAATAAAAATGTCATCAGTTCAGTCCAGTCGCTCAGTCATGTCCAACTCTTTGTGACACCATAGACTGCAGCACGCCAGGCTTCCTTGTCCATCAAAAACTCCCAGAGCTTACTCAAACTCAAGTCCATCAAGTTGGTGATGCAATCCAAACATATCATCCTCTGTTGTCCCCTTCTTCTTCTGCCTTCAATCTTTCCCAGCATCAGGATCTTTTCCAGTGAGTCAGTTCTTCACATCAGGTGGCCAAAGTATTGGAGTTTCAGCTGTAGCGTCAGTCCTTCCAGTGAATCTTCAGGACTGATTTCCTTTAGGGTTGACTGGTTGGATCTCCTTATAGTCCAAGGGACTCTCAACAGTCTTATCCAGCACCACAGTTCAAAAGCATCGATTCTTTGGTGCTCAGCTTTCTTTATAGTCCAACTCTTACATCCATACATGACCACTGGAAAAACCAAAGCTTTGACTAGATGGAACTTTGTTGGCAAAGTAATGTCTCTTATTTTTAATATGCTGTCTAGGTTGGTCATAACTTTACTTTCAAAGAGCAAGCAACTTTACTTTTAATTTCATGGCTGCAATGACCATCTGCAGTGATTTTGGAGCCCATAAAAATAAAGTCTATCATGCTCTCCACTGTTTCCCATCTATTTGACATGAAGTGATGGGATCAGATGCCATGATATTAATTTTCTGAATGCTGAGCTATAAGCCAACTTTTCACTCTCCTCTTTCACTTTCATCAAGAGACTCTTTAGTTTTTCACTTTCTACCATAAGGGTGGTGCCATCAACATATCTGAGGTTATTGATATTCCTCCCAGCAATCTTGATTCAAGCTTGGGCTTCCTTTAGCCCAACGTTTCTCATGATGTACTCTGCATATAAGTTGAATAAAAAGGGTGACAATATATAGCCTTGACGTAACCCTTTCCTGATTTGGAAGCAGTCTGTTGTTCCATGTCCAGTTCTAAGTGTTGCTTCCTGACCTGCATACAGATTTCTCAGGAGGCAGGTCAGGTGGTCTGGTATTCCCATCTCTTGAAGAATCTTCTAGTTTTTTGTGATCCACACAAAGGCTTTCACGTAGTCAATAAAGCAAAAATAGTTGTTTTCCTAGAACTCTCTTGCTTTTTTGATGATCCAACAGATGTTGGAAATTTGATCTCTGGTTCCTCTGCCTTTTCTAAATCGAGCTTGAACATCTGGAAGTTCGTGGTTCACGTACGGTTGAAGCCTGGCTTGGAGAATTTTGAGCATTACTTTGCTAGCATGTGAGATGAGTTCAATTGTGCTATAGTCTAATCTAGTCTTTCCCATTCTGTTGTTTTCTTCTATTTCTTTGAATTGATTGCTGAGGAAGGCTTTCTTTCCTTCCTCTCTTTTATTTGGAACTCTGCATTCAAATGGGTATATCTTTCCTTTTCTCCTTTGCCTTTAGCTTCTCTTCTTTTCACAGCCATTTTAGACCTCCCCAGACGATTTTGCCTTTTTACATTTCTTTTTCTTGGGTGTGGTCTTGATCACTGCCCCTTGCACAATGTCAAGAACCTCTGTCCATAGTTCTTCAGGCACTCTATCAGATTTAATCCCTTGAATCTATATGTCACTTCCACTGTATAATCATAAGGATTTGATATAGATCATACCTGAATTGTCTGGAGAAGGCAATGGCACCCCACTCTAGTACTCTTGCCTGGAAAATCCCATGGATGGAGGAGCCTGGTAGGCTGCAGTCCATGGGGTCGCTAAGAGTTGGACATGACTAAGTGACTTCACTTTCACTTTTCACTTTCATGCATTGGAGAAGGAAATGGCANGAGAAGGCAATGGCACCCCACTCCAGTACTCTTGCCTGGAAAATCCCATGGATGGAGGAGCCTGGTAGGCTGCAGTCCATGGGGTCGCTAAGAGTTGGACATGACTAAGTGACTTCACTTTCACTTTTCACTTTCATGCATTGGAGAAGGAAATGGCAGCCCATTCTTGTGTTCTTGCCTGGAGAATCCCAGGGCCGGGGGATTGCACAGAATCGGACATGACTGAAGCAACTTAGCAGCAGCAGCAGCATACCTGAATGGTCTAATGGTTTTCCATACTTTCTTCAATTTAAGTCTGAATTTGGCAATAAGGAGTTCATGATCTGAACCACAGTCAGCTCCCGGTCTTGTTTATGCTGACTGTATATAGCTTCTCCATCTTTGGCTGTAAAGAATGTAAGCAGTCTGATTTTTATTGACTATCTTGTGATGTCCATGTGTAGAGTCATAAATCTATTCAAAGGACTAAAGTAGATGTTTGAAATTGCTAGGAGAAGGCAATGGCACCCCACTCCAGTACTCTTGCCTAGAAAATCCCATTGGATGGAGGAGCCTTATATGCTTCAGTCCATGGGGTCACTAAGAGTCAGACAAGACTGAGCGACTTCCCTTTCACTTTTTACTTTCATGCACTGGAGAAGGAAATGGCAACCCACTCCAGTGTTCTTGCCTGGAGAATCCCAGGGACGGGGGAGGCTAGTGGGCTGCCGTCTATGGGGTCACACAGAGTCAGACACGACTGAAGCGACTTAGCAGCAGCAGCGGGTCCCCAGAACTCAGGGATCAACATTCATCAGACAAGTCTTAATTATCCTTGTCATGGCCTTTTCCCACTTCTCGGCTGCCTCCAAACAATTTCCAAGGACTGTCACACTAGGAACAGAGGAAGAAGACAGTCAGTCAGCCATCAGCCTGCTGTTCATGTCTTTATCCTGGCTAACGAGCACGCATGCGCGGAAAAAGTATAGATTTGGAAATCAGAATGTCCGAGTTTTATGACATTTGAGTCTAGAGCTTTGACCTTCCAGTTTCCTCACTTGTGAAATGGTATGAGATTTTATAGCTCTTAGTGAATAAATAGGAGTAATTTAAAAATGCAAAAATTTTCCACAGTATTTAAGATACAGTAGGTATTTAGTAATCATTAATGTCCTGTCATCTAGACATAGCATAATCCAATGTTTCTTTAACCTCTTATCTTGGATGTAACAAGAATACAGCAAGCAAACATTAAAAAAAATAACTAAACAATTCTAAAATAATATAACTATTCCCCCTAATTTCCCACCTGGACCACTTTTAGCCATATCTGTTACATTTCAAGGACCCTGATTTCTATGCAGATGTTTAGGCTCAAACCTAACCAAGTTACATCTGATTAAATGATATGTTTTTTTTAAATTGAGGATTTTATAGGAAAGGATGTACCATGAATCGATATTATAATGCAAAGAGATATGAAGTCTTACAGACGTGGGTTTGAATCTTGCAATTATTATCAAAGCAGCTCTGAGGCAAGTTTTTTCATCTATCAAATATAATAGTAATTAATACTTCACAGGAGAAGGAAATGGCAACCTGCTCCAGTGTTCTTGCCTGGAGAATCCCAGGAATGGCAGAGCCTGGTGGGCTGCCATCTCTGGGGTCGCACAGGGTCAGATATGACTGAAATGACTTAGCACCAGCAGCAGCATCAGCAAGGATATAAGGAAGAAATAAGTGAATGAATGTAATGTATGGGAAGATGGATATATGGGAAGAAGTATATAAGGAAGAAATAAGTGAATTAATGTAATCTTTGATTTAGCAAGATATAGCCAATTTGTGACCCCATGGACTATAGCCCACCAGGCTCCTCTGTCCATGGGATTCTCCAGGCAAGAATACTGGAGTAGGTTGCCATTTCTTTCTCCAGGGGATCTTCCCAACCCAGGGATTGAACCCAGGCCTCCTGCATTGCAGGCAGATGCTTTAACCTCTGAGCCACCAGGGAAGCCCAATTAACACTACAAACTCAACTGATAATATTTATTTTAATTACTATTTAAGCTGCTTTCTTGTTCTTCATTTTGAGGCTCTGTGGACTTATATTAGTAGAAAGTGAGATGTATCCTAGAAGTTCTGCATGTGATATTATTCTGCACCAAAGTTATGATCGACCACCACTTCCTTCCTCAGTGTATCACCTCACCATGCCAGGCCCTTCTTAGCCACCCACACTGTCACTTCTCTGGATCAGCAGGCCATTAATATGTTATTAATTTAAGGCCCGGGGTAAAACTGACTCTACTATGTCTTAAATACTTTAAAAATTGTTTTATGTTGTGATCTTACTTTCCTAACTTGCTGATTCTTACTAAGTTTCATCTACCTGTAGTCTACTTACTCTGCATTCAATTTCAAACATGTCTTGCAATTGCTACCCCACAACTATGGTAAGAAACAACTGATGGGAGCCAATTTAGACAGGTTTGACTCCCTGATTGATCTAATAACCTACTCTCTTGTTCCTGCATGAAGGAATCAGTTTATGGTTGCAAACTATCTACCCATCAATTCAGTTCAGTTCAGTTCAGTCACTCAGACGTGTCCGATTCTTCGGGACCCCATGAATTGCAGCACACCAGGCCTCCTCGTCCATCACCAACTCCCGGAGTTTACTCAGACTCGCGTCTATTGAGTCAATGATGCCATCCAGCCATCTCATCCTCTGTCGTCCCCTTCTCCTCTTGCCCCAATCCCTCCCAGCATCAGAATCTTTTCCAAGGAGTCAATTCTTTGCATGAGGTGGCCAAAGTACTGGAGTTTCAGCTTTAGCATCATTCCTTCCAAAGAAATCTCAGGACTGATCTCCTTTAGAATGGACTGGTTGGATCTCCTTGTAGTGCAAGGGATTCTCAAGAGTCTTCTCCAACACCACAGTTCAAAAGCATCAATTCTTCGGTGCTCAGCCTTCTTCACAGTCCAACTCTCACATCCATACATGACTACTGGAAAAACCATAGCCTTGACTAGATAGACCTTAGTCAGCAAAATAATGTCTCTTCTTTTGAATATGCTATGCTATTCTTCCAAGGAATATTACCACATTTTTCAAGAATTTTCCTTCTCTCTCTCTCTCTCTCTCTCTCTCTATATATATATATATATATATATATACACACACACACACACACACACACACACACACACATTCTCAATTAAGCTATATAGTCTTTCTAGGTCATACATCAGTCATAGTTTTTGTTATCAACAAAATTGGTACCATAGAACTGGTTTGACAAAAATAAATGCTTAGAAAGTATATTACCTGGAGCTTCAGGGGTTAAGCTTCAAGTTATTTCACAATTCATTCATTTATTCATTCATTCACATATATGTTGAACATATATTTTTAAACACTTCCAATGAGAGATAATCCATGTGATTTCAGGGTAGAAAGTATAAGACTTAGAATGTAGGAGAGCTGAGTTCATATTCTGCTTGGACCTCAGGAAACTGACTCGATCTCTGTGGGTATAAGTTATTTTGATTAAACAAGCAGAATTAGAAATATTCCATTTAACATGTTTCATAATATCTAAGATGGTGTATATATGTAATAAATGCTGTTTCTCTTGAATTTTGTTGTTATTTTCTGGCTAACATGAAATATGTGGGCTATATTTAGAATGACTGAGAAGCTCTTCATTTTACCATGATTAAAACGCTGTTAACTTTTTACTCTATAATTATTATGATTAATCCTTTGTAAGTATTTATAAAGAACCGTAGCGCCAATGACCCTGACCACAGACGTGTGAAAAGAGTTCTCTATCCTTTCATATAGCAGGTGTATATTTGTATATAATGTAATGATGGTGCGGTTGGTAAACATTAATTCTGAGTAAAACTGTAGGCACTCAGAAAGGATACTGGAATTGAAATTTGACGGATGAGTCACTTTTGAGAACTCTGCATTCAAAAAGTAAGGATCAGAGTGATGCAATGAGAAGAGGAAACCTAAGCTAACATTCCTCTCATCACCACAGAGAATCAGAATCATGGAAATAGTACACAGATCCATTAAACAATTGTCTCAGTTTTTAAAAGACTATGTCACTGATCCAAAGACACATACAAGCAAAAGTATTGGCTACTGCGGTCTCATCAGTTGGCCTAGAATCTATATTTTGAATGTCCAATCTAAGATGATACAGTCAATGTAAAGATCTGAAGATTTGATGCAGTGTCAGATATTTTGATACATTGTACACACATTTGAATACTCTTTATTGTATTAGTAAATGCTGGCTTTCAATGTATGAAAAGACCAGATGATATTAACAAATGCTGCTATAAACTGAAAGTTTATATTCCCTCAAAAATCATACATTAAATTCTTACCCCCAGTGAGATGGTGTTTGGAGGTAGGGCCTTTGGTAGATGGTTTAGTCATCTTATAAATCAGATTAGTGATCTTAGAAAAGAGAACTCAGAGAACTCCCTCTCTTTTCTACCATGTAAGGGCATGGCAAAAAGAAGGCTTCCTACCATGAGAAAGCAGGTAGCAGATTCTAACCAGACATTGTCTTCTCATTGATTTTGGACTCCTCAGCCTCCAGAACTAAATTTCCATTTTTTATAAGCCACTTAGTATATACTACTTTGTTGCTGCTGCTGCTAAATCACTTCAGTTGTGTCCAACTCTGTGCGACCCATAGACGGCAGCCCACCAGGCTCCCCCATCCCTGGGATTCTCTAGGCAAGAATACTGGAGTGGATTGCCATTTCCTTCTCCAGTGCATGAAAGTGAAAAGTCAAAGTGAAGTCGCTCAGTCATGTCCGACTCTTAGTGACCCCATGGACTGCAGCCTACCAGACTCCTCTGTCTTGGTAGCCCAAATACACTAAGATGGATAGACACCACATAGTTAAGAACTACACCTTTGTGATAATTATCCTGGGTTCAAACAAAGAAGCATTTTAAAATATGTTATTCTGGGGAGGGAGATTCCTAGAATCATTGTTTCCCAAAGTGTTTTTTTTTTTTTTTTTCCCCAGGGCTGATATGAGAAGTATTAAGAAAATGACTAACATGGTCATAAGTAGAGGTCAAATTTTGCTTTCATTACTGATTATAAACTAAAATCCCTGAATAACTAAAGATATAAGGGCAAAGTAAAAATATGATATAGAAAATATTCTGAGGACTTGTATCCTCTGCTTAGAATGTAGAAAGTTGGAAAGAGGGTTTCTTTTATCCTAACAAGGAAAAGCTGGATAACATACAGACTCATACTGATCAGGTAACTGAGATTATAGTGAAACCAATTAGCCTGAAATCTAAGAATAAAAAAGTGCCTCCAAGGAGAGAAGGGACATGAATACTAACTCACCTTGGGCCAATCACAGGAGGAAGACATATAGTTAGGAAAGAAGACAGTTAGGAAAGAAGAACTCAGCTAATATACTTAAAGAATTCTTAAGTGCTGAGCATTTGATAGCTTCTGAATACAGAAGCCCCGGAAGTCATAGGCAAAGGAGAGTCCATAGGTATTCCCAGATTCTTTTCAACGAACCTCATCAGGTGACAGTGTGAAGGACTGGTGTCAGGGCAGGGAGTCTACTGATGGCTTTCCTCATAGAGCATGCCTGGAGAAGGGGAGTAGCTGCAGTTTGTGGGAAGATATGAAGCACGGAAGAGGGCCCGCAAGTTACCCTGAGCCCAGACCTTTGGAGAACACCATTTCTGGAGCAGGGACATTCCTTCAGCCCCACGCTCTAAATCTAAAGACACAGAAACTGCCTGAGACTTAAGACTGAACCAGTGCAACAGAAACACACACACACAAGACCTATCCACTCTCACTCACAATCTAGAAAACACGATTAACCAAAAACAGCACTGTGGCATGGGAAGAGGGGCAAAAGGATGCAGAAAGAACCTCTGGGAGATCAAGCTTGTAAATAAAGGCTAAAGCTGAGAGTGGAACAAAGACACAGAAAATCTCTCTGGCAAAGCACGTTTTATCTGGACCATTCAGTAACAGCAAATGAATTTAAGTATGTGCGAAGTCACTTCAGTCGTGTCCAACTCTTTGTAATCTGTAAGCCAGCTCAGCTATTGAGCTGAATGACTCAGGCTCCCAGTGCCCTGGTGCTATGGTCTGAATGTTTGTGTCCCTCTTCCCCCACCAAATGTCTGTGTTGGAATCCTAATGCCCAATGTGATTGTATCAGGAGGTGGGGACCTTTGGAAAGGTCATGAGAGTGGAGTCTTCTTGCCCTCATGAATACCCTGAGAAAGAGAGAGCCTGAAAGCTCTCTCTTGTCCCTTCCACATGTGGGGACACAGCAAGAAGATACTGTCTATGAACCATAAAGTGGGTTTTCATTAAAACCTGACCATGCTGTCACCCTCAACTTGGATTTTGAGCCTCCAAACCATAAGCAATATATTTCTGTTGCTTATACTGATACTTCAGTTCAGTTCAGTTCAGTTGCGCAGTCATGTCCGACTCTTTGCGACCTCATGAATCGCAGCACGCCAGGCCTCCCTGTCCATCACCAACTCACAGAGTTCACTCAGACTCATGTCCATCGAGTCAGTGATGCCATCCAGCCATCTCATCCTCTGTTGTCCCCTTCTCCTCTTGCCCCCAATCTCTCCCAGCATCAGAGTCTTTTCCAGTGAGTCAACTCTTTGCATGAGGTGGCCAAAGTACTGGAGTTTCAGCTTTAGCATCATTCCTTCCAAAGAAATCCCAGGGCTGATCTCCTTTAGAATGGACTGGTTGGATCTCCTTGTAGTGCAAGGGACTCTCAAGAGTCTTCTCCAACACCACAGTTCAAAAGCATCAATTCTTCGGCGCTCAGCCTTCTTCACAGTCCAACTCTCACATCCATACATGACCACAGGAAAAACCATAGCCTTGACTAGACGGACCTTAGTTGGCAAAGTAATGTCTCTGCTTTTGAATATACTATCTAGGTTGGTCATAACTTTCCTTCCAAGGAGTAAGTGTCTTTTAATTTCATGGGTGCAGTCACCATCTGCAGTGATTTTGGAGCCCCCCAAAATAAAGTCTGACACTGTTTCCACTGTTTCCCCATCTATTTTCCATGAAGTGATGGGACCGGATGCCATGATCTTCGTTTTCTGAATGTTGAGCTTTAAGCCAACTTTTTNTGCATGAGGCGGCCAAAGTATTGGAGTTTCAGCTTTAGCATCATTCCTTCCAAAGAAATCCCAGGGCTGATCTCCTTTAGAATGGACTGGTTGGATCTCCTTGTAGTGCAAGGGACTCTCAAGAGTCTTCTCCAACACCACAGTTCAAAAGCATCAATTCTTCGGCGCTCAGCCTTCTTCACAGTCCAACTCTCACATCCATACATGACCACAGGAAAAACCATAGCCTTGACTAGACGGACCTTAGTTGGCAAAGTAATGTCTCTGCTTTTGAATATACTATCTAGGTTGGTCATAACTTTCCTTCCAAGGAGTAAGTGTCTTTTAATTTCATGGGTGCAGTCACCATCTGCAGTGATTTTGGAGCCCCCCAAAATAAAGTCTGACACTTTTTCCACTATTTCCCCATCTATTTCCCATGAAGTGATGGGGCCAGACACCATGATGTTAGTTTTCTGAATGTTGAGCTTTGAGCCAATTTTTTCACTCTACTCTTTCACTTTCATTAAGAGGCTTTTTAGTCTGTAGTATTTGTTATAGTAGCCCAAATAAACTAAGACACCAAAGGTTTATAGAGTAAGAAAGATGTCTGTTCCCAAGCATATGTATTATTTATCTTGTTCTCTACTGTCCCACTGATCATCAGATTTTAACTAAAAAACAAAAACAACATACAAAGAAAATAATTCGCACTGTCAAGAGACAAAATAATCAGCAGAACTAGATTCAGATAAGGACTGGCTCAGATAAGATCTGAGTTGAGTTCAGTGGAACTCATTCGGGTAAGTTTATATCAAAGCTATTTAAAATATCTATCATTAATATGCAAAGACTTTGGGGGTAACTTGTAGATATTTTAATCAGACGGGATTAGTAAAAATATGGAAACCACAAGAATCAAATGAAAACATTAGTATTAAAATAAAACCAAACCAAGCAAAATATAGTAGCAGAGATGCAAAATGCCGTTGACTGACTTGTTGGATTCTAAACAGCAAAAGAGATTCAGACTTGTGTCATTGTAAAATATGTTTGAAGGAAACCTAATTCTTAAAGTGATGGTATTTTTAGGTAGGACATTGAGGAGGTAATTAAATTTAAATGCAACCATAAGCATGGAGTTTCTACTGTGGGATTAGTCTCTTTATAAGGTGAGTGGCAGCCATGTGGTGCTGGATTGGCCAGGGGCTAGGAGGAGACACCCCGCATCCAAGGTCAGGACCAGTGGCCTGAGGACATACCTCGTGTCCAAGGTCAGAGAAACCCCAGTAAGACGATAGGCACTGGGAGAGGGCATCAGACGGCAGACAGACTGAAACCACAATGACCAAAAAGTAACCAATCTAATCACATGGACCACAGCATTGTCTGACTCAATGAAACTATGAACCATACCATGAAGGGCCACCCAAGATGGACAGGTCATGGTGGAGAGTTCTTACAAAATAAGGTCCACTAGAGAAGGGAATGGCAAACCACTTCAGTATTCTTGCCTTGAGAACTTCATGAACAGTGTGAAAAGGCAAAAAGATAGGGCACTGAAAGATGAACTCCCTAGGTTGGTAGGTGCCCACTAGGCTACTGGAGGTCAGTGGAGAAATAACTCCAGAAAGAAGAAAGAGACAGAGCCAAAGAAAAAACAACACACCCAGTTGTGGATGTGACTGGTGATGGTAGAAAGGTACGATGGTGTAAAGAGCAATATTGCATAGGAACCTGGAATGTTAGGTCCATGAATCAAGGCCAAATGGAAGTGATCAAACGGGAGATGGGAGGAGTGAAGATCGACATTTTAGGAATCAGATAACTAAAATGGACTGAAATAGGTGAATTTAACTCAGATGACCATTATATCTACTACTGTGGGCAAGAATCACTTAGAAGAAATGGAGTAGCTATCATAGTTAAAAAAAGAGTCCAAAATGCAATTCTTGGATGCAGTCTCAAAAATGACAGAATGATCTCTGTTCATTTCCAAGGCAAACCATTCAGTACCACAGTAATCCAAGTCTATGCCCCGACCAGTAATGCTAAAGACACTGAAGTTGAATGGTTCTATGAAGACTTACAAGACCTTCTAGAACGAAGACGCAAAAAAGATGTCCTTTACATTATAGGGGACTGGAATGAAAAAGTAAGAAATCAAGAAACACCTGGAGTAACAGGCAAACTTGGCCTTGGAGTACAGAATGAAGCAGGGCAAAGGCTAATAGAATTTTGGCAAGAGAAGGTACTGGTCATAGCATACCCCCTCTTCCCATAGCACAAGAGAAAACTCTACGCATGGGCATCACCAGATGGTCAACACTGAAATCAAATTGATTATATTCTTTGCAGCCAAAGATGGAGAAAAACAAGACCAGGAGCTGACTGTGGCTCCGATCATGAACTACTTATTGACAAATTCAGACTTAAATTGAAGAAAGTAGGGAAAACCACTAGACCATTCAGGTATGACCTAAATCAAATCCCTTATGATTACACAATGGAAGTGAGAAATAGATTTAAGGGACTAGATCTGATAGACAGAGTGCCTGATGAACTATGGATGGAGGTTCATGGCATTGTACAGGAGACAGGGATCAAAACCATCCCCAAGATAAAGAAGTGCAAAAAAGCAAAATGGTTGTTAGAGAAAGCCTGACAAATACTTGTGAAAAGAAGAGAGGCTAAAGGCAAAGGAGAAGAGGACCTATTTGAATGCAGAGGTCCAAAGAATAGCAATAGGAGATAAGAAAGCCTTCCTCAGTGATCAGTGCAAAGAATTAGAGGAAAACAACAGAATGGGAAAGACTAGAGATCTCGTCAAGAAAATTAGTGACCCTGCTTATTTAACTTAATTTAACATATTTAAGATATGCCGATGGCACCACCCTTATGGCAGAAAGTGAAGAAAAACTAAAGAGCCTCTTGATGAAACTGAAAGAAGAGAGTGAAAATTTGGCTTAAAGCTCAACATTGAGAAAGCTAAGATCACGGCATCTGGTTCCATCACTTCATCGCAAATAGATGGGGAATCACTGGAAACAGTAACAGACTTTATTTTGGGGGGCTCCAAAATCACTGTAGATGGTGACTGCAGCCATAAAATTAAAAGATGCTTGCTCCTTCGAAGAAAGATGGCATATTAAAAAACAGAGGCATTACTTTGCCAACAAAGGTCCATCTAGTCAAGGCTATGGTTTTTCCAGTAGTCATGTATGGATGTTAGAGTTGAACTATAAAGAATACTGAGTGCTGAATAATTGATGCTTTTGAACTGTGGTGTTGGAGAAGACTCTTGAGAGTCGCTTGTGCTGCAAGGAAATCCAGTCCATTCTAAAGGCGATCAGTCCTGAGTTTTCATTGGAAAGACTGATGCTGAAGCTGAAACTCCAATACTTTGGCTACCTGATGTGAAGAGCTGAATCATTGGAAAAGACCCTGATAATGGGAAACATTGAAGGCAGGAGGAGAAGGGGACAACAGAGGATGAGATTGTTGGATGGCATCACCGACTCTATGGAGATGATTCTGGGTAAACTCCAGGAGTTGGTGGTGGACAAGGAGGCCTGGTGTGCTGCAGTCCATGGTGTCGCAAGGATTTGGACACAAGTGAGTGACTGAAGTGAACTGAAGTGGACAAAAGAACCCATGTTTATTCTGTCTCCGCTATGTGAGGTCACAGGGAAAAGGCAGCTTTCTTCTAACAGGAAGAAGGCCCTTACCAGAATCTGAACATGCTGACACTCCTTATCTTTCACTTCCCAAACTACAGAACTGTGAGAAACACATTTCTGTTTTTAAACTACTTATTGTCTTGGCAGTCTGAGCTGACTAAGACAAAAATTGATACTGAGAGGTGGATTGATGTCATAACAAATACCTAAAAATGTGGAACCATCTTGGAACTGAATAACTGGTAAAAGCTGGAGGAGTTTTGAGGTACTCGATAGAAAAATCCAAGACTGGCAGGAAAGGACTAAGGTGATTCTGGTGAAAGCTCAGAAAAAAAAAAAAAAAAAAAGAGGAAAGTTACAGGGAAAGCTTACGTTGTTTTGAATATACTCACATAAATTATGAGCAAAATATTGGTGGAAATGTGTACAATACAGGTTATCCTGGTGAAGTGTCAGGCAGAAATGAGGAACATGTTATTGGACAATGGAGAAAAGATCATCCTTGCTATGATACGACAAAGAACTTGGCTGAATTTTGTTCATATTCCAGTGCTGTGTAGAAAATACAGCTTGCAAAAGATGAAATTTGATATTTGGTAGAGGAGACTTTTAGGAGAAGGCAATGGCACCCCACTCCATTACTCTTGCCTGGAAAATCCCACCGACAGAGGAGCCTGGTAGGCTGTAGTCCATGGGGTTGCTAAGAGTCTGACACGACTGAGCGACTTCACTTTCACGTTTTACTTTCATGCACTGGAGAAGGAAATGGCAACCCACTCCAGTGTTCTCGCTTGGAGAATCCAATCCAAGGGACAGGGGAGCCTGGTGGGCTGCCGTCTATGGGGTCACACAGAGTCAGACAGGACTGAATTGACTTAGCAGCAGCAGAAGCAGCAGGGGAGACTTTTAAGCAAAATGTTGAAGAAGTAGCTTGTTTTCCCTTGACTGCTTATAGAAAACTTCAGAAGGGAGAAAAAAATGACTTGAAGAGAAAATTTTTAACCAAAGTGAAGCTTAACTTAAAGATCTGAAAAATTCTCAGCCTATCCATATTGCAAAACTGAGAAAGCTTTTTTTCTGGAGAATTTTAAGTGTGTGTACAAGCAACCGTNCCAGTGTTCTCGCTTGGAGAATCCAATCCAAGGGACAGGGGAGCCTGGTGGGCTGCCGTCTATGGGGTCACACAGAGTCAGACAGGACTGAATTGACTTAGCAGCAGCAGAAGCAGCAGGGGAGACTTTTAAGCAAAATGTTGAAGAAGTAGCTTGTTTTCCCTTGACTGCTTATAGAAAACTTCAGAAGGGAGAAAAAAATGACTTGAAGAGAAAATTTTTAACCAAAGTGAAGCTTAACTTAAAGATCTGAAAAATTCTCAGCCTATCCATATTGCAAAACTGAGAAAGCTTTTTTTCTGGAGAATTTTAAGTGTGTGTACAAGCAACCGTTCAATAAGGTGATTAGCCTGGGTGAGAACCATAGGCCTAATCATCCACTCCAGCAGAAACTCTATCAGTTTAAACTGAAAGAAATGTAGATCAGACAAAATTAAGTAAAGCTGTCAGACTTCTTAGGTCCTACAGGACAGAACCATAGAAATATTTGTCCATAAACATGTGCTAGTCTTCAAGACTCCTTGAAGAGTCCCTTGGACTGAGAGGAGATCAAACCAGTCAATCCTAAAGGAAGTTAACCCTGAATATTTATTGGAAGGACTGGTGTTGAAGCTGAAGCTACAATACTTTGGCCACTGGATGCAAAGAACTAATCATTGGTAAAGACCCTGATGCTGGGATTCCCTCCTGGCTCAGAGGGTAAATAGTCTGCCTGTAATGTGGAGGGCCTGAGTTCGATCCCTGGGCCAGAAAGATCTCTTGGAGAAGAAAATGGCAATGGACTCCAATATTCTTGCTTGGAAAACCCCATGGATGGAGGAGCCTGGTAGGCTACAACCCATAGGGTTGCAAAGAGTCAGACAGGACTGAGTGACTTCACTTTCACTTTCTTTCTAATGCTGGGAAAGATTGAGGGCAGGAGAAGAGGACAACAGAGGATGAGATAGTTGGAGGGCATCACTGACTTTATGGACATGAGTTTGAGCAAACTCTGGGAGATAGTGAAGGACAGGGAAGCCTGAAATGCTGCAGTTCATGGGGTCTCAAAGAGTCAGACATGACTGAGCAACTGAACAACAACAAGTCTTCAAGACAAAAGGAGAATAACCCTGAAGATGAGTCAGAGATTATCCAGTCTCTCTCATTGGCTTCAAAGGACACTATTGCCTCAGGTCAACAGGACAGATGATGTTTGCCTGGAGCCTTGAGGGTGGGACTGTCAGAGTCTTGGGGGCTTAATTCTTACTAAGTAGAATCAAGGAGGCAAGACTACCACCCTAGTATGACTGAAAGGTGTAACACTGAGTCAGAGAGGATTATATTAATACTGGCATTGAGATCTAATGATGTTTCTCTGCCTAGGTTTTGAACTTGCTAGGGACTCATCCTTCTAATTTCCTCCTTCTGAAATGAGAAAAATATGCAAATTCCACCACTGTGTTTTGGAAGAGCATAACTTATTTGGTTTTATAGGTTCACAGCTAGAGGGAAAAAAAAAAAAAAAAAACCTCAGGATAAACTGTACTTGGCGTTTAACCTACATCTGGTTTAGGTAATATTTAGATGAGACTTCCCTGGTGGCTTTCCTGGTTGCTCAGACAGTAAAGCATCTCCTTACAATGTGGGAGACCTGTGTTCAATCCCTGGTGGGAAGATCTTCTGGAGAAGGAAATGGCAACCCACTCCAGTATTCTTGCCTGGAAAATCCCATGGACANTCTACTCTTTCCCAGAGTTTGCTTAAATTCGTGTCCATTGAGTCAGTGATGCTATCTTACCATCTTATCCTCGATCACCATCTTCTCCTTTTGCCTTCAGTCTTTCCCAGCATCAGGGTCTCTACCAGTGAGTCAGCTTGTCGCATCAGGTGGCCAAAGTATTGGCGCTTCAGCTTCAGCATTAATCCTTCCAGTGAGTATTCAGGGTTGATTTCCTCTAGGATTGACTGGTTTGATCTCCATGCTATCCAAGATACTTTCAAGAGTCTTCTTAAGCACCATAGTTCGAAAGCATCACTTCTTTGCTGCTAGGCCTTCTTTATGGTCCAACTGTCATATCTGTATGTGACTACTGGAAAAACCATAGCTTTGACTATGTAGACCTTTGTCAACAAAGTCATGTCTTTGTTTTTTAATATGCTGTCTAGGTTTGTCATAGCTTTCCTTCCAAGGGTGGCTCAGAGGTTAAAGAGTCTGCCTGCAATGTGTGAGACCTGGGTTCATTCCCTGGGTCAGGAAGGTCCTCTGGAGAAGGAAATGGCAACCCACTCCAGTATTCTTGACTGGAGAATCCCGTGGACGGAGGAGCCTGGTGGGCTACAGTCCACAGGGTCGCAAAGAGTCGGACATGACTGAGTGACTTCACTTTCTTCACTTCACTTTCCTTCCAAGGAGCAAGCATCTTTTGATTTCATATCTTCAGTCACCATCCACAGTGATTTTGGAGTTCAAGAAAATAAAATCTGTCACTGTTTCCACTGTTTCCCCTTCTGTTTTCTATGACGTGATGGGACTGGGTGCTATGATCTTATTTTTCTGAATGTTGTGTTTTAAGCCAGATTTTTCCCTCTTCTCTTTCCCCTTCATCAAGAGGCTTTTTCATTCCTCTTCACTTTCTACCATTTGAGTGGTATCATCTGTATATTTGAGTTTGTTGACATTTCTCCCGGCGATCTTGATTCCAACAACTCAGGTTGTGAGTCATCCAACCTGGTGTTTCACATGATGTACTCTGCATATAAGCTAAAAATAAGCAGAGTGACAATATACAGCCTTGATGTACTCCTTTCCCAATTTTGAACCAGTCAGTTCTTCCATATAAGGTTCTAACTGTTGCTTCTTGACCTGCAAACATGCTTCACAGGAGGCAGATAAGATGATCTTGTATTCCCATCTCTTTAAGAATTTTCCACAGTTTTTTGTGATCTATACAAAGGCTTTTGTGTAGTCAGTGAAGCAGAAGTAGATGTTTTCTGGAATTCTTTTGCTTTCTCTATGATCCAAAGGATGTTAGCAGTTTGCTCTCTTTCTTCTGCCTTTCCTATACCCACCTTGTACATCTAGAAGTTCTTAGTTCACATACTGCTTAAGCCTAGTTTGAAGTATTTTGAACATAACCTTGTTAGCATATAAAATGAGCACGGTTGTATGGTAGTTTGTGCATTCTTTGACGTTGCCTTTCTCTGGGATTGGAATGAAAACACCTGTTCCAGCTCTGTGGCCACTGCTGAGTTTTCCAAATTTGCTGACTTATTGAGTGACATAGGGGACAGCATGAAAAGGCCCCTGTTAGACTGTAACTGTCTGCAAGGCAAGGGCTTGGTCTTCCTTGACTTTGCATCACAGGTGGCCATTGTTCCTGGAGCACAGGTACTTTGGCTTTTTAAGCAAAGAGTATATGACAGATAATCATGTCCCTTTTGCTCACCACAGAGTCTGATGAATGATGATATTCCTGGATACAGGTCTACTTTCTCAGACTATCCCAGTACACAGCTGGAATACCTCTCTAAGAAATAATCCACTTCTCTTTGAACAGTGAAGTTCACATTCATCATTGGGCGGGACAGTGACTTAACTCCGTCTACCCCAAGCCCTATACAAACCTTTGGGCAGAGTGTTGTGGGTTCAGAGACTAAAATGGGAGGTTCTCACAAGATACCTCAGGGATTCTATATCTAAAGAAGTGAGCAAAGGCCAAATCTCGGAAGCTCAGAGAGCTGTCTAGAAGATCACCAACACTGAAGGGCGTCAGGGTGGTTGTTACCAAACCAGAAATCTGAGATACAACTGCAACTCTCGCAGCTGCCTTTTTGGGCCAAATAGGACCTAATACATAGTGGTTTAAAATTTCAGACATGGAATGGATGGCACTTGATTCATACCCACACAAATTACTGCTTTTTTTGCCTAGCTATACTCTTCTTTAAAGCAAAGTAGTGTTTTCAAGAACTGTGCAGGAGTACTGATGGCCCAGTTACAGTTTTTCCTAACTGAATGTAACTTTTAATGAACAGAAATGGATATACCTAATTTTAGAGACCAAACAAAAACTCTTTAAAATCCAGTAAAATTGAGAAGATCTTAGGGTGTAACATATAAAATTTCAGATCTGATTTTTCATATCTTCCATGTATTTTGAAAAGAAAACTTTATAACCTGTGCCTGATATGAATAAGGCCTTTTACTTTTTTATTATAAACATTTAGGCTTAAAGTGATTATAGCTGACATTTAAGACCAACAGGAGCCAGTGGCCTATTCATGGACGAATTATCTGTATTTCAGACTAAATCAAAAGTAAACATTCTCTAAAGTCCTTTCAGGTCCACATTTGTCCTGTGGAAGTCGAATGAAGTCAACAAGCCCTCTCTCTCCCCTCCATTCTGTATATTCTACAGTCTCACTTTGAAATGAATCATCCTTTCCACAAAGCAGTATATTTTGAACCATTTCCACATCTGAGTTCTTGAATGCTAATTTTAATTGATTTTTCTGAATCAGCATTTTTATTTCATCAGAAGAATATTGGAAAAGATCCTAAGCTATGTTGTTTTATAGTTTCATGTTTTCCTAATGGCTTGGGGGTGGAGGGGTGGGGAAGGGGTAGAGAGAAACTACTATGATTTTCACTTGCTGCCTTTTAAAAAAATTTATTCTTTTGAAGAAATAGTAGCAGTAAAGTCATGTCATTTCATAAATGCTTGCAAAGATTAACTATTACAAAGTGTTCTAAATGATAATGCTATATCCTTGAATATCTGCATTTGAATATGATGCTAATCAGGTTAAAAACAGCACAGGCATAAGAGGGAGGTCACCATGCTGAATCACAGAGCAAATCGCAGAAAAACTCTTGTCACCAGCCACGATGTCACTCAGCTCCAAGCTTCTGAAAACCTATTAGAAATTAACTTTAGGGAGAAATGTCTTCTGACTTGTCATTGGTTCTAAAAGGCATTGGTTAAACAAACACAGACCCCTTTTTGGAATCTATATAATAAACTCAGGCATGTTAATCTCCACTTGGAGAGATTAATCTCTACTCAGTCTTTAGTCAGGGTCTGACCCCTAACTCTTAGGGCTAGAATGGAAGGAAGCGCAAACTGAACTGACATTAGCTAACAGTTTGTGTAAAGGTTCAAATATATCTCTAAGCAAATAAATAATATTTCTAAACTTTTCATTTTTATTGAGTCCCATAAGACAGAAAGTGTCCCTCTATGATGATACAGAATTACATTACAATCTGTGTAATTTGTTTAACAGTGTTGAGTTTATCCCAAGATTTTATTTAAGAAAAGACATGGAGATAAAAGAAGAAGTCACCTATTTGGCCTAGATGTTTTGGTGTTTGGACAAAGCACCACTTTTAAAGGGTCAGAAGTTTTGGTGGCACCCCTGCCTTTGCCACTGGCAAATATTTATGACTTCAGATATCTCACTGAATCTCTGAGGCTTTCAGTTGTGTCATGCGTGCAATCAGGAGAACCATACATTCTCCACCAACTATGAAGAACTAGGAATGAGGCAGGGTGGAAGGTGTGAGTGTAGTTAGCAGGTCCTGCCATGCAGATGAGATGGTAGTATTTCATAAGAGCCGCTTCCTTGAGAAGAGAACAAGGGTCAGAGTCATGCCGCGTTCTTAGCAATACCAGAAGTAGTGCACATTCAGGAAGTGCTTACTATGGTTATGAATAAAACTGATGAAACTAGCAAATCAGAATGAATAAAATAATCCCTTTAGGGATAAGTTATGGATTAGAAAACCAGACAAGATACTAGAAACTTGCCAGCCAGCCAGCACGTTCAAATTTGTAGTTAGTGGCATGTCTTCTGGGCTTCTGGGCAAGTGTACAAGATAAGCATAGATCTTCAGTGCCTCGCTCCCCTTCTAGATTCCTGTTGAAAGGAGCAATAAGTAAAAAAGGGACGGTCAGGAGGAACCTGAGTTAGTGCTGAAAGTAGGGAAGGGCGTCAACCTGTGACAGAAACATAAGGACATGTTGTCCCATGAAGGAAGGTGACTGACCCACTTGGAACAGCACTGAGAGGCCTGAGCATTTGTGCAGCCGGAAGAACACATGGCTGTCCCAGCTACCAACCTTCCATCTCTGATTCAGACCCTGGGAGAAACAGTGAGGCCTTCTTTCCAGGCATTTCGGCGCAAAAATCTCCCTCCTTTCCATCAGCTCTGACAGTGACATGTGCCATCCCCAAACCTTGCTGAACCATCAGAGAAATAGAGAATGTACCCCTTACCTTAGACCTATTCACCCTCGATCCAGAGCGAATAGGAAGGGGGCCCCACCTGAAGCATGCTGGCTGTGAGAAGGGGAGAGAAACATGGATGTGGTTTCTAGGGGGGAAAGGGGTGAATGGATGCTTGCCAGATGCACTTACTTATTAAACTGTAGGCTAGTGGTCACTAGAGAGTTCATGTATACCTGAGTTCAGGAGTGAGACAGATTTAACAAACCCTCACCGATGAAATGGACGTGAACTTGGGCAAACTCCAGCAGACGGTGAGGGACAGGGAGGGCTGGCGTGCTGCAGTCCATGGGATGACAAAGAGTTAGGCATGATTTGGCGACTGAACAACAACACTTCCCATTGACTTGAGGAATCGTTTGCCACTACCACTGCTTCTTGCTTATCCAGAGCATTGCCTGCCATTGTTGCTAAGCTGACTCCAAGGTGGTTTGTATAAAGCTAATCCAGCACCAGCTTGTTTTTGGGAATCTGGCCCCTGCAACCTGTCCTTCCAGTGCTCGTTGATGACAGAACTGTGCCTTCAAAAGCAGTTGAAATGTCTCCCTGTCCCAGTACACCAGCACACTGCTGGGTTTTTGAGGCCTCATGCTTTCCTGATAACTGCTTCCCCTGAGAAGACCCCCTTGTGTATCCAGAAAGCAAGCCATGATGTTCCTGATTTCCGAGTCTCAGCAGTTCTCATGGACTCTGTCCAGTTCCTGAAGACCTGGAGTCTAAACACAGTGGGGCTGCCCAGACTGCAGAGGGCCTAGGGGCAGTAGTGGCCTCAGCACTGGCCGCAGCTTGCTCCCTTGCCACTGGCACAGCAGCCTGGCCTCCCAGCTGAAGGAAAGGGAGGCCACANNNNTGGCTGCCTGGTTTTCCTCCATCGACATTTCCCACCATGATCTCCTCCTTCACATCCTCTGGATCCATCTCTCCGCAGTCAACAGCAGCCCTCTCCCTGGGATTGCTCCACAATCTCTAAACTCCAGCTCCCAGCCGCTGCACCTTCCAGGGGACCAGCGTTCCTGTCAGGAGTATGTATGGCTGCAGCAAGGACTGTCTGATTCTCATTCCATTTAGGCTGCCACAGATCAGCTGTATCACTGTCAGCATTAAATGTTTCTTCTCTGACTGAGACAATTGCCATGATGTGGGGATAGGATCCCTGCTTCAGTTCCCCACCCACAGAGGGCAGGTTCACTCTTACTAACACTCTTGTTTCCACAACCGCCCCCACCCCCAGTTCCTTCATCCTACTGAGTTTTGCATGGTTCAATATATTCTTTTCAGGTCAGGTACTCCTGTCCACTCTCAGCTGGTTTTCTGCATGCAATTCTATGTCTGAAGGTGTATTCCTGGTATATCCGTGGAGAGAGATGTACTCCACATCCACCTACTTCTCCATCTTGTTCCTCTGTTGTAGATTTTTTATTTGTGGTTACCATGGGGTTCATATATGACAAACTCTAATTATAGTACTTGATTTACACTGATAGTCTTTTAAGTTCAAATACATCCTAAAAGATCTTTATTTTTAGTCCCTTCACCCTCATTTTATTTTTGATGTCATATTTTACATCATTATGCTTATTCCTTTACCATTTATTGTAGTTATAGTTGCTTTTACATTTTTCTTATTTGAGTGATCTTCAGTATCCTCACTATATATTTTTCTTTCCTATTGGGATTTTTCCTTTCCTATAGATTNATTTTGTTTTTGATGTCATATTTTACATCATTATGCTTATTCCTTTACCATTTATTGTAGTTATAGTTGCTTTTACATTTTTCTTATTTGAGTGATCTTCAGTATCCTCACTATATATTTTTCTTTCCTATTGGGATTTTTCCTTTCCTATAGATTCTTCTTTCATATTTAGAGAAAAACCTCCAATGTTTCTTTTGGGGTAGGTTTAATGTTGATGAATTCTTTTAGTTTTTTTGCTTGTCTGAGAACCTCTTTATCTCTCTATACTAAATTATAATCTTCCTAGGTAGAGTATCCTCCTGGAGGGCATGGCAACCCACTCCAATATTCTTGCCTGGAGAATCCTNCATATTTAGAGAAAAACCTCCAATGTTTCTTTTGGGGTAGGTTTAATGTTGATGAATTCTTTTAGTTTTTTTGCTTGTCTGAGAACCTCTTTATCTCTCTATACTAAATTATAATCTTCCTAGGTAGAGTATCCTCCTGGAGGGCATGGCAACCCACTCCAATATTCTTGCCTGGAGAATCCTATGGACAGAGGAGCCTGGAGGGCTACAGTCCATAGGGTCCCAAGGAGTCAGACATGACTGAAGTACTAAGCAGAGTATCCTAGTTGCAGGTTTTTAAACTTTCAGCACTTTAAATATATCATGCCACTCTCTCTTGATCTGTAAAGTTTATACAGAGGAATCAGATAGTGCTTTTAATGAGACTCCCTTGTATATGACTGCCTTTCTCTTGATACCTTTAGAATTCTCTAACTTTTTCCATTTGAATTGTGATACATCTTGGTTTGGGTCCATTTAGGTTCATCTTGTTTGGGACCTTCTTCTGTGCTTTTTGTACCTGATTATCTGTTTTCTTCTTTAGGTTTAGGAAGTTTTAAACCATAATTTCATTAAATAAAATTTGTATCTTTTTCTTTTCTCCTCCTGAAATGTCTATAATGGGAATATGAAAGGTTTAAGATCTATATGTTGCTTTCAGTTTTTAAAATCTGTCTTTCTATCTGCTGTTGTGATTGAGTGATTTCTATAAGTCTGTCTTCCAGATCACTTATGCATTCTTTGTGTCATTTAGTCTGCTGTCCATTGCTTCTAGAGTGTTTTTCATCTCAAATATTGTTATCTATTTTTTTCTCAATCTTCTTGATATTTTCTAGGTGTTTTTTAAAATGATTCAGNCCACTGGGGAAGATAGGCTGAAGAAGCCTAGATTCCACTCAGGGGTGGGAAGGTGCTGGATTTCCCATAGATAGGGTAGAGAGAAGCTTGCCTTAGCAGTTGCTGCTTCCACCACACTCCCAGTCTGTGTGAAGTGAACATCCCAGTCCCACTCACTCCATGCCCCAGGTTGGCACTGGATCTATGATGGTCAGGACCAGGGGAAACGCTGGATCTAGGGACACAGAAGCAATGCGGGTGTGATCCAGGTAGGGTGGCAGTGGCCATTATTGGCACTTAAATACACCATAGAAGCAGCCCACACTTCTGACAGAAGTGCAGCCAACTGAACTCCCACAACCTCCACACCATACTTCTCAGGTTTAGCCAAGTGAATGCTTCAGCACCACCCACTCCATGACACAACCTAGCACTAGATCTCAGGTGGACGGAACGAAGGAAAAGATACAACCACGAGCTGCATTTGAGTAGAGCCAAAGACACTTAACAGGCAGCAGCTCTGTAAGTGCACAAACCCCTTACATAAGCACCATTCCTTTGGGGCAAAGTCCCAGTGAAGGAAGAAGGGAAAACATGTACTAAAGGGAACAGAGCCAGCTCAAGCTCAACCCTCAGGGCTTTCAATTAAGCAACTTGGGAACAGTTTGGGAGCTAATTCAGGTAGTATTTNAACACAGCCATTACATAAAGATACAAGGGCACTTGTTAAAAACAAAACTCATCTTGAGGATTGTGATACTGCACAGTCAATTTGTTCTGATAACACTGAAAGACAACAACCACCGGTTTCATCTCTATACCTTCAGCACTTAAGAGTGTATGTGACCTGTCTCTTATACACATCTAGATGTGTATAAGAGACAGGTATTTGGAAAGAAGGTCTTTAAGACAAAATTAGATTTAGATGAGGTCAAGAGAGTGGCATTGAATGATGAATGATAAGATTCCTTCCTTATTAGAAGGAAAAGAGGTCAGAGCTTTCTCTCTCTTCCCTAGGTAAGGATACAGTGAGAAGGAGGCTATCTGCAAGGGAAGAGGGCTCTCGCTTGAACCTGGCCATGCTGGCAGTCTTATCTTGGACATCCTAGCTTCTGGAAGTAGTAGAAGGAAGTTCCTGCTTTTTAGCCATTCAATCTATGGTATTTTGTTATTGCCACCCAAGCTGAGTAAGCCAATGACTTTAAAGATAGGTCAATAGAAATTATCCAATGTGAAACATAAAGGAATAAGAGTGAACAAAGATAATGCTATAATAAAGAAATACAGAAAAATATCAGGTAGACTAACATTTGTGAAACTGGAATCCTAAATTATTTGGAGAAATGATGACAATTTTCTAAAAATAATGAATGATGTCAAATTATAGATTCAAGAAACTCGGAATGGTAAGTAGAATAAATATAACTTGCACACCTAGACACATCATATTCAAATCTTCTGAAAACCAAAGATCAAAAGAAAATCTTGAAGGAGGAAGACAAAGAAAGAAAAGCCATATTACATTCACATAAGGATAAGGACTATAACAGACTTCTTGTCAGAAACTATGCTAACCAGAAGAGATGGAGCTGTATTTGAATAGTGCTGTAAATAGAAAAAAAAAATATATATATATATATATATCAGTCTGAAATTCTATATCAAGTGAAAATAGCTTTCAAATTTGAAAAAGATTTTTTTACACACAAATAAAAGTAGAAACTCTATTACTAGCAGAACAGCACAAGAAACTTGAAAAACAATTGTTTAGGCAGAAGAAATAAATTACTTGACACAAACTCAAATCTATACAAAATATAATGTACCCTGGCAGACACTGCTTATCTATAATAACTATCCTACAGCTATAATGCATACCTTTTTTGCATTAGGCAACTTAATATACATCTCAGGATGACCCCTTCAAAGATACTATTACCACACAAATTCCTAATCTATACGTTCTGTTTCCTTACTAAATGTTCACCTCATTGACTCAAATCCTAAACCATCCTCCTATATTTTTCACTACCATAAAAAATTTCAAAATTGTAATTCTGTCTTTAAATAGTTTATATAAATGTGTACTTCTCTATATTACTAAACTCACTGGATAATTGATAGTGAGGGCTTATACTAGGATAGTCTATTGCATTGTGCATCGCATTGTCATACATGGTTCCTTTAAAGATGTTAGCACAATTTTAAACAGGAAAACAGGAGCCTCTAGGCCATTCAAGTATATATTCAATTATACTTTAATTATATATTAACTAAATAGATAGATCAATAGACACTTGTTCACACTAGTAAGGAAAAAACTTGAAAGCCCAAGAGAGAATGCTAAGAAAACCCATAGATGGGATGATGCTACACCTTTAGAGCTGCCTGTTTAATAAAAGTAGGCATGAAAGTGAAAGTGAAGTCGCTCAGTCGTGTCCGACTCCTTGCAATCCCCCCACCAGGCTCCTCCGTCCATGGGATTCTCCAGGCAAGAATACTAGAGTGGGTTGCCATTTCCTTCTCCAGGCAATCTTCTCAACCCAGGGACTGAACCCGGGTCACCCTCATTGCATGCAGACGCTTTAACCGCTGAGCTGCCAGGGAAAAAAGTCCAGATCCGTTAATGAAGAATCATCTGAAAGGAGCCAGAACACAAGCTTTCCATGTGAAATGTAATGATGGAGGGAGGAGAAGGAGAGTTGGATCTGATAAATAAGGTAGTCATTGTCAGTGGCAACAAGAAAGCCAAAAGCAAGGTTAAAAATACATCATTTCTCTCTCCCTTCCAGACTTCTACCAGGGAGTCTTACTGAACGAAGAACACCAGAAGTCAGAGAAAAAAAGGTTCTGGAAAACATGATTACCCTGAAAATGAGACCAGAACAAGAGAAGGGCAGGTAATAGACTGAAAAATACACAAACAATTCACTGGCACACTCTGTAATCCATTCTATAGAAGAATCATGTAGTCATTACAATAACAATTAAATCTTATCCTGATATTATTCTGTTAAAATTTTAATGACTCTGTCTTTTCAAAGTTATTAAATGTTTTGCACAGCCTTATCTCTTGCGTGTCTCCAGTTTGCAAATTCTACTCCAGCATTACTCATATATTTGCTTCTGTAATATTTTGCAACTGTAATATATGCTGTTTACAACCTCAGGTGGACAGGATGCTCTAGATAAAAGACTCTTCTCATCTGAAGTCTCATATCAAATGACTCATCCTTTAAGTTTCATTTATACGTCAACACAGCCATTACATAAAGAAACAAGGGCATTTGTTAAAAACAAACTCATCTTGAGGATTGTGATACTGCACAGTCAATTTGTTCTGATAACACTGAAAGACAACAACCACCGGTTTCATCTCTATACCTTCAGCACTTAAGAGTGTATGTGACATGTTGAAAACAATGCATGTATGCTGAAAGAATACAATAAAAAATGAATAAACTTGGAAATCCTGGAGATATTCTCTTCCAAAGCTCATAGCTTTCCTTCTGTTTCTCCAACTCCATGCTATGTGCTCTAATTATAATAAAACATGCAAACTCTTGATGATTGATATTGAAGAGAAGGAAAAAATGTGGAAGTTCATGATCAGGATTCCAATAAAGCATTGAAAGTATCCCCTTAAATGTGTGGTACATTGTTAGACATCCACCTGGCAACTGTTGATTGTTTGACTCACTAGGTTACACAGCAGTAATTCAACATAGGTGGCCACTATGGCGGTCTCTCTTTATATTGTATTCCAATGAAAACCAGTAGTATCAGGAAGATTGGATGGCACATTTTCATATTTTTATCTCTACTTGGAATTTATGACAACATATCATGTAGAATTCAATTAATGGTTAAATATCTTGAAAAATTATGCTTAAAGAAAACATTAGAAAGCAACTGAAGTGACATTCAGAGTCAATCACCTCATTAACAACTGGTTTTTACAACAGCATGATATTTTAAGAAAAATACAACTAGTTAGACTCAGTATCTCTTCAGAGTCCCTTGGACTGCAAGAAGATCCAACATATCCATCCTAAAGGAGATCAGTCCTGGGTGTTCATTGGAAGGAATGATGTTGAAGCTGAAACTCCAATACTTTGGCCACATCATGCAAAGAGTTGACTCATTGGAAAAGACTCTGATGCTGGGAGGGATTGGGGGCAAGAGGAGAAGGGGACGACAGAGGATGAGATGGCATCACCGACTCGATGGACATGAGTCTGAGTGAACTCTGGGAGTTGGTGATGGACAGGGAGGACTGGTGTACTGAGAGACTGAAGAGACTGAACTGAACTGATGACTCAATATCAAGTTTAATTGTATTGGGGTCTTTGTCTCCTGACAAAATTTTCCCTTTAGGTGACAAGTCAATGGTTAGCACTAGGAAGTATCAAGGAAGGTAATGATCATTGTTGGTTTGTGTATGTGTTTGTATGTTTTGTTTTGTCTTCTTCTCTCTTCTCTTGCCAGACTAAAGTTTATAAGACAATAGATTCTGATATTATTGCAAGAAAATTTCTCTATAAGAAACCTATCTATAACCCAAGATAAGTTTTCAAATCTTTACAATTAAAATTCATAAGCCTTATTTTAGTGAATGATGAGAGATATTGCACAACATTTGCTAACTGTTTCTACTTGGTTTTCCAATGTCATCAACAAATGGAAATACCAGAGATGGGAATACCAGACACCTTACCCGCCTTCTGAGAAATCTGAATGCAGGTCAAGAAGCAACAGCTAGAACCCGACATGGAAAAATGGACTGGTTCAAAATTGGGAAAGGAATATGTCAGGGCTATATATTGTCACCCTGCTTATTTAACTTATATGCAGAGTAGGGCAGGCAGAATGCTGGGCTGAATGAATCACAAACTGGAATCAAGATTGCCAAGATAAATATCAATAACCTCAGATATGCACACCACCCTAATGGCAGAAAGTAAAAACGAATTAAAGAAGCCTCTTGATGAAGTTGAAAGAAGAGCATGAAAAAGCTGGCTTAAAGTTCAACATTCAAAAACCAAAGGCATCAGGGCCTATCACTTCATGGCAAATAGATGGGGATAAAATGGAAACAGTGACAGACTTTATTTTTTCTGGCTCCACTGCAGATGGTGACTGAAGCCATGAAATTAAAAGGTGCCTGTTCCTTGGAAGAAAAGCAATGACAGACCTAGACAGTTTATTAAAAAGCAGAAACATCACTTTGCCAACCAAGGTCTGTATAGTCAAATCTATGGTTTTTCCAGTAGTCATATACAGATGTGGGAGTTGGACCATAAAGAAGGTTGAGTGTCAAAGAATTAATGCTTTTGAACTGTGGTGCTGGAGAAGAATCCGGAGAGTCCCTTGGACAGCAAGGAGATCAGGCAGATTCTTTACCAACTGAGCCACAAGGAAAGCCCAAGAATCCTGGAGTGCATAACCTATCCTCCTCCAGATGATCCTTCTGCCCCAGGAATCGAATCAGGATTTACTGCATTGTAGGCAGATTCTTTACCAACTAAGCTATCAGGGAAGCCCCAGTCAATCCTAAAGGAAATCAACCCTGAATATTTGTTGGAAGGACTGATGCTGAAGCTGAAGCTCCAATACTTTGGCCGCCTGATGTGAAGAGATGATTCACTGGAAAAGACCCTGATCTGGGGAAGATGGAGGGCAGAAGGAGATGGGGATGACAGACGATGAGATGGTTTGATGGCATCATTGACTCAGTGGACATGAGTTTGAGCAAATTCCTGGGAGATTCTGAAGGATGGGAAAGCCTAGCATGCTGCAGGCCAAGGGGTAGCAAAGAGTCAGACATGACTGAGTGACTGAACAACAACATATTGCTTGTCCATTAAACAATATTTTATTCTCTTAATCTAAGTTATTCGAAAATACACTTAGTCCATCTGGCTGCTATAAGAAAATACCATAGACTGGGTGATTCGCAACAGAAAGTTATTTCTCACAGAAAGACACAATCAATCTACAGCATAGACATTTACTTTTCTTACACATTTTCTTTGTCTCAGAAGAGGAAAATAAGTGTTGAACAGGGTGATAACAATCGGGAGTCTCTTGCTTAGAGTTTATCTTATCTCTCCTTCTACTGCTTTCAGAATCCAAGATACCTTTGAAAAATGAAACTACATGCAAGCATAACTGCTTACTTACAAATGTTGGAATTGTATCTGCAAGAATTTGTTAATGAATGAGGAGACAATTTTATTAGCTTACTCCTTTCTTCTCTCTCTTCTATTATTATTATTATTTTTAAAATTTTGATTTCCAAATGTGTGCAGCATGTACTGTGAAGGCCACTGACAAGTTTTCAGAGCTGGAAGGAGGGATGCAGGAACTGTTGTGTATGTGTGTGTATGTGTTGTCTTGATCCAGTTTTTGAAGCTTGGCTAGAAGCCAGTCAGTTCTCTTTTCTTTTCTGTATTTGGCCATGGCTCACAGCATCTGGGATCCCCTGACCAGGGAACAAATGTTGCATTGGGAGTGCAGATTCTTAACCATTGGACCATCAGGGAAGTCCCTCATTTCCCTCTTCTGTCTGACAAATTAAGTCAACACCCCCAATAGTTCCCTTCCTTAACTCTGATAGTCTGGTCCACTATACACCCATGCTAGTCTTCCAGGGTCCAATACCAGAAAACCAGGGACAACACTGATGCCCCAGAGCCTGCTGAAACTATGTAGATAAATCAGTTCTAAGCCTACTTGCCATGCCTCATTCTTTTCTTCCAATAGAAACCCTTCTGCATTATGACCAGTCCCAGTCCTTCCCCTGAGTGCCTCTGCAGGGTTCTCTGTACTATCTCCAGGAAACTGTGAGCACAACACAACTCTTTCTGGTTGTGGACTCTTCCTGGTTTCTTTCTCTTTTATCTGTGTCTGGTCTCACCATACCTCACCCAGAGTAATAAAGTTAAAACAGGGATCTGGACATTTTACTCATGTGAAAGGCATTACTATTGTGCAGGTGGACACATTAAGTTAGTATAACTTGATAATAAGCATTTGAAACATCTAATTCTTTTAATTTCATGGTCACCTAGCCATCAGCAGTTTATTTCCTTCTTTTCATTCAGCCACACATTTAAGTGAATATAATGACTGTCAAATGCTGATCACAGTGCCTGGAGTATTATGAGCAAGGAATGAGACTCACCAGACGGTAGGCTCCCTGAAGACAGACCCTATGCAGCATCTTAGCTTGTTATAATAAAAGAGAAAACATAGTTTACTTGTAAATTTCCTGGTTCATGAGATAGCAAGGGTCTTCACTGTAAACCAAGGAACTAGAAATCTAGTAAATATGTCCCTTTCGAGTGAGAAATGAGAAATGTTACTTATTTACTTACTATGAGAAATGTTCAGTCATCAAAAAAAAAATTTTTTTTTTCTAAGTGCCAATACTGATTTTGGACAAAGGTAGGGAGAGAGAGATAGGAAGAAATGAAGAGAAATGAAATAATTTGTACGCTAATGAAGCATGAAGTATATGCTGTTTCATATTCTGTGATGAGAAGGATAAAAACTGGAAACACAGCAGGAAGGCTGAATGAGGCATGAACCACACAGTCTTGGGCTGGAGGCTGAGAAGTAATATTTACATTTTCCCAAACCCAAAGTTAAAATAACTTCTACCAAAATAATAGAGTTGCTCATAGCCAATATACTATCTCAAAAGGCATAGAATATCTGATATGTAATTTTATAACCTGTGTGTCAGATGGAAGAGAAAAAAAAAAAAAAAAAGAAAAGTCAAGTTGTTCAGTTGCTCAATTTTTTTTTTTTTTTTTAACAGAGTGGTGACATATCTCCTTTGTGTTGAATGAGTGAACATCTTTCGATAAGTAGTGTCCATCTGACGTAAAGGCAAAAAATAAATGTGATTACTCTCATAGTTTCTTTTGAAAGATCAAATCAAAGTAATAATTAAAACCCTGTGGCTTTTAACAGAATAACAAGCCTTGAAAAATATGGAGCATTATCTCCTGGGCTAGCTACAAATAATTCACCCAATTTGTTCTCTATTAAGTCTAACTGACTCTATTACATAACAGCCTTAGGGAAAGCAGGATGGCGGTACAAGGGGAGCTAGAAAGTGCTTTTTGTATTTTTTTTTTTCTTTAAATGCTTTATAGTTGAAGGAAATGTTTCAGACAGGCAAGGACTAGCCATGGAGTAGCCCTATCACTCAGAAAAGTAGAAGAAAAGTTTGAAGTTGTTGAAGAAATATCAAGTCAAAAAAGTGAGAAATTATATATATATATATTTCAAAAATTAAGAATTAAATTAGGAGTTAAAAAAAAAGTTTGAAGTGACTAGAGGAATACCAATTCAGAAATGTAAGGAACTGAGGGATAAGCTTTCAGGTGGGACTTCCCTGGTGGTCCAGTGGTTAGGGTTCTGTGCTATCAATACAGGGATCTCAGGTTCAATTCTTGGTCAGGGCACTACATCGTACATACTGTGCAGCATGATCAAAAAGATTAAAACTATAAATAAATAAATAATAAAAACATGGGGGCAATAAAAACCTTTGAGAGCTGAAACTGGCATTTTATACTTCATGTTCACTGAGGCACTGAATGATTCCATTGGCTCCAGCCTCAGGCCAACTTCAAACTCCAACAGCAAGCTCAGGTTATTTTCTGTGCTGCTGGCCCACCAGCTATAGGGAGAAGTTTTCAATTAACAATAATCATGCCTTGGATAAACTTCATTGGCTATGATACTGCCACTGTGCAAAGCTTGTGAAAGTGAAAGTCGCTCAGTTGTTTCCGTCTTTTTGCAACCCCATTGACTATACAGTCCATGGAATTCTCCGGGCCAAAATAGTGGAGTGGGCAGCTGTTCCCTCCTCCAGGGGATCTTCCCAACCCAAGGATCGAACCCAGGTCTCCTGTATTATAGGCAGATTCTTTACTAGCTGAGCCATCAGGGAAGCCTTGATGCAAAGCTTGGCCCACCACAAATCAAACCACATTCCCTGGGTTTGATAGAGTGATGCACAGAATTTAGAGGAACATTTTACTTAGTAGTTTACAATAGGCTATAAGTTCAGAAACAGCCAGATGAAAGAGCTGCATAGGGTAAGGTATGGGGAAAGTGCATATGACTTCCATGCTTTCTCCGTTAGCCAAATCTCCCCCAGATCTCTACATGTCCATCAACCCAGAAGCTCTCAGAAAGCCATGCTTTGGTTTTTTTTTTTTTTTTTGCTTGTTTGTTTTTATTTTTTTAAAATAGAGGCTTCATTACATAGTCATAATTGATTAAATCATTGGCCACTGGCAACTAACTCAACCTCTAGCCCCACTCCTCTCATCAGAGTTTGGGGGTCAGTGGTGAAGCTCAAAGTTCCAACCCTTTGGTCACATAGTTGGATTTTCCAGCCACCAGCTCCTACTCCTAAGTTTACCTGGGTGCTTTCCAAAATTCACACTGTTAACATAACAACAGGCATCTTTATCACTCTCAGGGCTTAGGAAATTTCAATGGTCTCAGGAGATCTGTCCATGTCAAAAACCTGGATGAAGCCCAAATATATATTCCTATTATAAATCACAGTATCACAAGACCTAGGTTGCAAAAGTTCAAATATGTATCTGTGTATTGCTCTACATACAAGTAGGCAAACAAATATATGAGAAACCTAGAAATATTTGCAAGCAATTTTTTTTTACTCAAATTTGTTCAATGATATAGCCCTGTTACATTGAAAATTTGTCTATGGAAGATTAAGTATTTAAGTGTTAGTCACTCAGTCATGTCCAACTCTTTGTGATCTCATGGACTGTAGCCTGTCAGGTTCTGTGGGATTCTCCAGGCAAGAATACTGCAGCAGGTTGCCATTCCCTTCTCCAGGGGATCTTCCTGAGCTAAGGATTGAATCTGGGTCTCCCATATTGCAGGCAGATTCTTTATTATTTGAGCCACCAGGGAAGCCCAATTATGTCCTCTCAAATGGCAAGAAGAAATCAATCATCATTTGGAATGTTTTATATACATGTGTTTGCCTAAAAATATATACTGCATGGATGTCTGTGTATAATATGTAATTAATAAGGCTCATTTTCACCATACAGACAAGATTGCAATAAAACATCATGTCCTCTTGCATGAGAAATATTAAAGGATGAGGGGCATGTAGATGGCCAGAGGACAGATAGCTGGAGAGGGCAGACAGAATCTGGAAGAGTCATTAGAAGTGGGATAAACAGGATTTTTGTCTCCGGTACTTCACCTTTTCCTGTATCTATGCTCTTGCCGTGTAATTTCACAATCCCTCCCTCTGAATCCAGAATGCACTTCCCTGTCTCTTTTTGAACTTGCCAATGTGACGTTACCTAGCAAATGAATTATGAGCAGACATAGAACAAAGTGGGGCTTGGAAAGTGCCTGTTCCATTGAACTTTGGGCCTCCTGATTTCTGCTATTGCTATGAAAAGAGCTTCCCTGGATGGTTCTATCCATTCAGTCTGGGTCACAGAGAAAGCAAACAAGGACTGGAGCCACTACGTGGGCTCAGGAGAGATGAGCTTCTCCAGCTGCACCCAGAGATCCATGATAGTGTGTGATGGGTATTTTAAGTGATGGAGCTGTCACGTGAATTTGTAAGCAGCAATGTTGGAATACTTGTGTAATGAGATAGGTTGAGTTGATATAACTTTTGTGAATTTATATAATAAAATGGTCTTATACGTATATCATAAAGCTTCTAAATGGGGATCTTACTGTAAATTATTGATTATTCTATGATACATGTGGGAAGTCAAGGCATTAATTGATTTTATAGATGAAGAAACTGAGCCTCAGATATTTGGCTGAGACCACAAATATTATGTGATGGAGTCAGGATTCAAAGCCAAGCTGTCTGACTCTCAGCTTATCAAAATTTCCCATTTCACTATGCTGCTTTTTCAGAAAGATGAAGGGACAGGAAGAATAACAGAAGCAAATGTAATAATTGTATAATCTATTTATTCCATAACAAATTGCTTGAATATCCCTAAATCTGGGTGGTAGTTTTAGTAGCAGAGATCTAAAGACTAATTTTATTTTACTTCTTCCACTCCCCGTGCTTCCATTTGTCACAAAAGTCCATGAAGAACTAAGTTAGGAAATAAAGATTGGAAAGGAATGGAGAGGGGTGGGGAAAAAAGAAATACAGTAGCTAGACAATCCATAAACTAAAACAATCAACCCGTAATTGAATGCACATGTGTAGACTGAGATGCTTCCCTAATAGTGAGGCAGTAGCCAATGATTAATGACTGGAGGAAATCTGTAAAAAATTCTTCCTGAGCTCTGAATTGTGCTCTGAATATAAAAATCCGCTGGAACAGGTGACATGTTGCCAAGGGTTCTGAGGAACAGACAGAAGAAATTGCAGATCTGCCAACAATTTATTTCCAAAGACAGAGAGGGATGGTGACGTAGCGGTGTCACAAAATAAAGCAGAAAGCTTTTTTAAATTTTTTCTTCTGTCTGAAGAATGGTGAGCCAGACTATAGTTTTATTATCAGAGCTCCAGAGAAAGGCAAAATGCAGTAATTAAGAAATCCAAAGGCTGTCATAAAAGACAATATGAATCAGGAAGTTGAACAATTACTTAAAAGTGCTCAAAAAACTCAGCTTGGAACTTCACTGCTCTAAATATTTTGGAAGAAATGAAGAGTTATCTCAGGAAGAGGGAAATGTTATATTTCTAGATAAACAAAATTGAATACATAAAAAGGTTTACTCAGTTGTCCATCAAATATATATTGCAACCCTACAATGCCCCTAAATGTAAGTTTTCTAAGGGAATAAACAAGAGGATACTCTTTGTTGCTCCATCCCCATGAACTAGAACTGAGTCTCCTGCACAGAAGATATTTTTAAAATACCTAATTGAAAAAACCTAATCAAAGAATTAATACAAGGTTTACAAAGGAAAGATATACAAAGGAAAGATACTTTGTATATTCATGGATTTTTCTTGAAATTTATAGAATTACAAAGGAGAGGTACACCCACGTGGTCACAAGGTAGCATATGTGTGCTAGTTGCTCAGTTGTGTCTGACTCTTTGCAACCCCATGGACTGTAGACCACCAGGCTCCCCTAATCCATGGAGGTTCTCCAGGCAAGAATACTGGGGTAAGTTGCCAGGCCCTCCTCCAGGGATTTTCCTGACCCAGGGATCAAAGCAGGTCTCCTGCACTGCAGGTGGATTCTTTACATCTGAGCCACCAGGGAAGCCCTAACGTAGCATATGAAGCAACTATTCTCATACTTTGAATAATAATAATGCCTACGTCTTTACCTGAATGAATCTGATTTTATTTATCTGAATTGATGCGTAGGCATTGGTATTTAAGAATTTTAACATGTAGCTAGGGTTGTGAAATATAGATGCATAAAGGAAGAATTTGTCTAGAAGCTCTGAGGGAAGAGGAAGGACTTAACGATGGCAAGTGTAGTTTATGTGGGTTGTAGCATCCAGGCATAGGGACAAATGTGGACAAAAATCCTGCGGCTAGAAAAAACGTAGCAGCATTAACATGCCTAACAGATGGCCTGGCTTATACACATAGGAAAGAGCTGTGAGATGATGTGGATAAGGTAACCAGGAACCAGAACACACACGTTTAACTCTATGTCTTAAAAAACTTTTGTGGATTCTTATCATTCTTAGGATGCTGCTGCTGCTGCTAAGTCGCTTCAGTCATGTCCGACTCTGTGCGACCCCATAGACGGCAGCCCACCAGGCTCCCCCATCCCTGGGGTTCTCCAAGCAAGAACACTGGAGTGGGTTGCCATTTCCTTCTCCAATGCATGAAAGTGACAAGTGAAAGGGAAGTTGCTCAGCCATGTCTGATTCATCGTGACCCCATGGACCGCAGCCCACCAGGCTCCTCTGTCCATGGGATTTTCCAGGCAAGAGTACTGGAGTGGGGTGCCATCGCCTTCTCAGATTCTTAGGATAATGAGGTGGAAAGGTTATGAGAGGAATTTTGTCTTTTAAATCACTTTTTTGCCATCAGGTTTAAAACTATTAATAAATAGGGACTTCCCTGGTGGTCCAGCAGTTAAGACTTCATGCAGGGGGCATAGGTTCAGTCCCTGGTCAGGGAACTAAGACCTCACATGCCGCATGGCCAATAAATAAATAAATATTTTAAACAATAAATAGAAGGGGAAAATATTTGTACAGAGGACCACAAGGACACTGCTGCAATCTTCTTAACTGAAGTTAATAGTAACTGAAGTAATTGAAGTTAATAGCATGAACTGGACAGAAGACAGAAGTGAGCAGTTCTGCCTGCTATTAGTCCCAGGAATCTGAATTCCATGGACAGAAGAGTGTGCATTCCAGGGTTTAGAGAGTCCTGCTCTGGGCCCCCTCCAACAATACTCTTTCTCACAAGGCCTTCAATTTTCCTCCAGGGTCTGTGCAGACCTCCTTTCTTCTATGCTCTCCCAAGGGAGGACCACACCATTGGTTCAAATGTGTGCAAAGGGTTGCCTGTTCCTAATAAAGTGGTGGACAACGCAGTGGAAACTGGAGTGATCTCATAGATGCATGCTAGACTCTTGAGAGGTGGGGTAGCGGTTGGGGTACAAAAGAAGTAAGTGAGCTTGGGATCAGGTTCAGGCTTGTGTTCTATGTACATTAAAAATATATATATATATATAGTTGCAGCACACAGGATCATTGTAGCAGCATGAAGGATCTATCCTTGTCGTGTGCAGCCTCATTATTTGAGGTATATGGGTTTACTTATTCTGGGGCAGGTGGGATCTTAGTTCCTGCACCAGGGATCAAACTATCCTTGCAATACAAGGCATATCTGTAACCACTGGACCACCAGGGAAGTCCATCCACATGTTATTTTGTCAGAGGCCCTGCATATATTAAATGAAGATCTGGCAGTGGGGAGAGAGAAGAACAGTAGCCAAAGTGTACAATGTGTGATCTTGAAATTTAGTAACTAGAAATTTACTCAACCCTCAGTTGAGTAACACACTGTCAGCTTCATTCGTTGAAATAATCACATTAAAAATATTCCAGCATTTGTATTATAATTTTCCAGATTGTTCCCTTGTTCACATTTTTTTCCCCATTGAGCTATTTTCACAATGGTTCAATGAGATGATTAAAACAGGTATGATTCCTTTTATTTACAAATGAAGAAGCCACCTTTTATATAGATTGGACTTCCCTGGTGGCTCAGATGCTAAAGAATCTGTCTGCTACATGGGAGACCTGGGTTCAATGCCTGGTTTGGGAAGATCCCTGGAGAAGGGCAAGGCAAACCACTGCAGCATTCTTGCCTGGAGAATTCCATGGACAGAAGCGTGTGGCAGATAGTTTTCTATAAAGGACAAGATAGTACATATTTCTGGGTTTGGGGGCTATGTTCTCTGTCTTCTCTATCATTGACACTACTCATCTGTGACACAAGCAGCCACAGATGATATGTAAATGAATGTGTCTGTGTTCTAAAAAAGCTTTATTTATACAAAGAAGCAGAGGCCAGATTTGCTTCATGGGTAGTAATTGCCAACTGCTGATGAAGAGTGTTATTGTTGATGGATAGTAGACAGCATTAGTGGGACTAGAAGTCAGATGCTTTAGTTTCTGGTTTTGTGCTGGTTACTTCAAAAATCCTTAAATGATGGACAACCTAGTTTAGTGTCCAAGGGACATGGAAATCTCTTGTCAAAACTCATTTTACATGTGAGAAAACTGAGGACTAGAGCAGTCAAGTGGGCAAGTGAGCTCCTCAAGGTCTCTGAGTTTTAGAGCCAGGACTGTGCCCAAAATTTAGAGCTCTTCAATTCTGCATTGTGCCCTTTCCATCAACCCATTGCAAAAGTCAATGACTCGATGAAATGACCTGGGCTAGCTCTGGATTCTCTGTTGTGTTCTCTTGTTATAATTTCTCCTTAGAGGAAGTTGAGCCAGAACCTAAAGAAAATGATGAGATAGTTGGATGGCATCACCAACTCAATAGACTTGAGTTTGAGCAAACTCCGGGAGATGGTGAAGTACAGGGAAGTCTGACATGCTGCAGTCCATGGGATTACAAAGAATCAGACAAAACTTTTTGACTAAACAAAAACAGCAAAAAACAGATTGGACAAAGTTGGGAAGGAATTTTGGGGGGCATCTTCTAGGTTCCTAAAATGTTTAGTTTTAACTCTAAAATTCTTAATTCTGCTAGTCCTTTAAAATTTTTTAAACGAAATCATTCCATGCTGGGCTGGATGAATTACAAACTGGAATCAAGAAAGGTGGGAGAAACATCAACAACCTTGGCTTTGCGGATGATACCTCTCTAATGGCTGAAAGTGATGTGGAACTAAAGAGCCTCCTAATGAGGGTGAAGAAGGAGATTGAAGGAGCTGGCTTAAAACTAAATATTAAAAATAAAAACTAAGATCATGGCATCTGACCCCATTCAGTTCAGTTCAGTTCAGTTGCTCAGTTGTGTTCGACTCTTCATGACCCCATGAATTGCAGCACACCTGGCCCCCCTGTCCATCACCAACTCCTGGAGTTCATCCAACTCATGTCCATCAAGTCAGTGATGCCATTCTGGCATCTCATCGGTGATGCCATTCTGCCATCTCATCCTCTGTCATCCCCTTCTCCTCCTTCCTCTAATCTCTCCTAGCATCAGGGTCTTTTCCAGTAAGTCAACTCTTCACATGAGGTGACCAAAGTATTGGAGTTTCAGCCTCAGCATCAGTCCTTCCAATGAATACCCAGGACTGATCTCCTTTAGAATGGACTGGTTGGATCTCCTTGGAGTCCAAGGGACTCTCAAGAGTCTTCTCCAACACCACAGTTCAAAAACATCAATTCTTTGATGCTCAGCCTTCTTCACAGTCCAGCTCTCACATCCATACATGACCACAGGAAAAACCATAGCCTTGACTAGATGGACCTTTGTTGGCAAAGTAATGTCTCTGCTTTTTAATATGCTATCTAGATTGGCCATAACTTTTCTTCCAAGGAGTAAGCATCTTTTAATTTCATGATTGCAATTACCATCTGCACTGATTTGGGGGCTCCCCAAAATAAAAACTGAGACTGTTTTCACTGTTTCTCCATCTATTTCCCATGAAATGATGGGACCAGATACCATGATCTTCATTTTCTGAATGTTGAGCTTTAAGCCAATTTTTTTCACTCTCCTCTTTCACTTTCATCAAGAGGCTCTTTAGTTCCTCTACACTTTCTGCCTTAAGGGTGGTGTCATCTGCATATCTGAGGTTATTGATATTTCTCCTGGCAATCCCAGCTTGTGCTTCGTCTACCCCAGCGTTTCTCATGATGTACTCTGTATAGAAGTTAAATAAGCAGGGTGACAATATACAGCCTTGAGGTACTCCTTTTCCTATTTGGAACCAGTCTGTTGTTCCACGTCCAGTTCTAACTGTTGCTTCCTGACCTGCATATAGGTTTCTCAAGAGGCAGATCAGGTGGTCTGGTATTCCCATCTCTTTCTGAATTTTCCACAGTTTATTGTGATCCACACAGTCAAAGTCTTTGGCATAGTCAGAAAGATTACATTTCTATTTTGTTTAACACCAACATTTTATACCAGCTTAGGTTAGCTTTGCTGTGGTTGTATTTGTTGTGGCTACTGTTGTGTTTGTGTATGTGTTACTGTATGCTTGATTGAATGAGATATTGAGACACTTTGCAACCTTCTTGAAGCTGTAGACCACTTAATCCAAACTTATCAGGTCACAGTATGGAAAATATAATCAGAAGGGCAGTAATAATTCCAAGTTAGCGCCAATGTTCTATTCCAATTCTTGAGCATGATGTTGGGGATCTTTTAAAAATCACCATTCTCTCATCAATTTCCTCCAGCCCACAGCAGTTCTTGTGTCTGCATCTACTCTCAAACCACCACATTTCTTCTTAGTATCTCCTCTCTGTCTCCAGATTCTGCTCAAAATACCAAGAAGAAACAACTATCAAGATACTCTGCAGAGTGTAGGGATGAAAATAAACAGAGAGGGGAAATAAAGCCAGAATCCTCTTCAAAGAAGAGAGAGATAAAGGCCAGGATGACTCAGACCCAAATAATGTTTGTCCAGACACATTAGAAAAATTGCCCTTTTACTAAGAATGCATCAACATTCATAGCTGTTTTTAGCAAATGGACCAAAGCCTCTTTTTGGAGACACAGTGTCTGCTGGTTGACATGTAATATTTGATAATAAAACCTGAGCATGTCAGACAACTGATGGCTATCCTTGACTCTTGTTAGAGTTGGAAACCAATTCAGAAGGTGTAATTTATTTAGAGTTTAGTAAACCATTCAAGAAAAGTTCTTCTGGGAAATCTAAGAGAGAAATTAGAAGCATTCCGTCTGATTGAAACCACTGGTGTCCATCTACATAAAACTGACTGACAGACAAGAAAATAGGTAATTACCATCAGAACAACATCTAATGGGGGATGAGATTAAAAGATAGATTAGAATAGCCACCTCTGAAGGCAGAATTTGAAATTTAAAATACATTTGTAAACTAGACAAGAAACCATTTAAGAAGCACTCTTATGTACTTCAACTGTATTAGGGAGTAAAACACAACAAAATATAAAGAAAATGTCTTCAGGGACTTTCCTGGTGGTCCAGTGGTTAAGACTCTGCTCCCAATGCAGGAGGCATGGGTTGATCCCTGGGCAGAGAACTAAGATCCTGCATGGCAGATGTCATGGCAAAAGATAAATAAACCAACAAATGAATATAATTTTAAGATTCATGTCAATGTATAGCAAAATGAATACAGTATTATAAAGCAAAACAAACTAAAAAATAAAAATTTAGATATAAAAAAAAATCAAGGGCTTAATGTAGTATTTGGCCCTTATAAACTGCATTGAAGTGGTTATTAAAAAAAAAAAGAAGAAAATTTCTTTAAATTGAAACTTTAGAATTGAAAGTGAAAAAGTAGTAAAACCTTGTCCACCTAAAAGTCTCCACACTAATACTTGCAGCAACTTTATTAATGATCATCCAAAAAAAAAAAAAAGGATGTACCAGAAATGTCTTTTACAAGTAGATGGATAGAATAAACTACAGCACATTCATGCAAGAGAATACTATTCAGTGACAGAAAGCAATGTGCTATCATGCCATTCAAAGACATGGATGAATCTTAAGGCTACATCCTGTAGAATTCCATTTATATGACAACATTGTAGAGAATATAAACTGATCAATGACTACCAGGCATCAGGAAGAAGAGGAAGGTAAACAGATGAAGTATAAGGTTTTTTAAAAAATCTACTTTATTACAATACTGTATTGGTGATACATGACATTATAGATGTAAAATCCATAGAAAGAATAAGAAATTAGTTACTCAGTCATGTCCAAGTCTTTGTGATTCCAGGGACTATAGCCCACCAAGCTCCTCTGTCCATGGAATTCTCTAGACAAGAATACTGGAATGTTAGCCATTCCCTCTCCAGAAGATCTTCCTAAACCAGGATCAAACCACATTCTTTTGTATGAATGTGACGAAGTTTATTCTATACAATAACTTGTAAAAGACATCTCCAGTGAGTCCATATTTTTATGATTATTAATAAAGTTAATTAATTGCCTGCATTGGAAGGCAATTTTTTACCATTGAGTCATCAAGAAAATGTATGAAAATTAAAATAAAACATTATATAGGAGACTGCGAAATCCTTGAATGGCATGTAAAATGTGACCAAGGAAGCAAACTAGAGTAGAAATGTAAAAAAAAAAGAAAAAAAAAAGGCCCATTGTAGAGGTGGGGAAAAAGGGTGCTGACTTTGGAAGTAAGTGTGGAGTCTGTAAGATTAAAGGTAGGTAGAACTATATAGAAGCAATGTACTCTAACTGATAAAGTACCCTCCCCTACAGTGGTGCTGGTTAATATTTCTAAAATCCCTGTATATGTATACTGTAATGGAACAATTACATAGAGGGATGTTGGAATTCAGGTTCCAACTGTTGGAGTGAGAGGTTACAAATAGGCAAATGGAGTAGGCTACAATGATCCATGTAAAATGGTTTATAGTTGCAGACATCAACCTAAGCTAATATTTACTTTCATATAGATACAGACAGACTTACTGACATATGTGTAGACATGAGTTAGTAATACACACATACTCCTTTGCTCTATCAGCTGAGACAGCCAAGAAGCAACATCACAGTAGCAATGAGCACAGCTAGTGTATAGCACTTTGTTTCTAATACCACTTGCCAAAAGAGGACTCAGATCCTCTTGGAGAAATGGCAAATTCGAAGACCCAGAGTGGCATCTTATAGTTCCGGAAAGGAAAGGTGGGAGATGGGAGAGGGGGTTCAAGATTGGGAACTTATGTACACCTGTGGCAGATTCACGTCAATGTATGGCAAGACCATTACAGTATTGTAAAGTAAAATAACATTAAAAAAAAAAAAAACATACACACACAAGGATGGAAGTATGTCAAAGGAATACAGGAGCCAACTAGAATGGCTCCCAGTGGTAAGGCTATTATGATGTGAAGAAAAAAATAAAATAAAATAGCATTGGTATACAGCCCAAAGTATAAAATAAGTATCCAAAAGTATGCTCTAAATTTTAAAAAGATTAAAAGAAATAAGTGGAAGAGAAAAGTCTTCTGTGTAGCAGTATTTTAAATAATAAATGGTGATATAACACCCTCAAGGAAGTAGAACACAACTCCCACTATGTGTATTGCTTTCTTCCCAAAAGTATAGTAAGAAAGTGGAGGCAAGTCTACACTGGAAAAACATGACAAGCACTACAGCAGCTGGTTTGATTAGTATTAATACCAACAGAGATAAATCATGTTAATAATATGTGCAACTGATACTCTATACACTCCACCAACATGAACTTCCTCCCCCAAATCCAAACTTCAGACCAATAATAAGAAATAACTGAGGAATCCAAGATGAAGCTCATTCTGTAAAATATCTGATCCAGTTCTCTTGCATACTGTCAAAGTAATTAAAAAAAAAAAAAGTAAAGTTTCAGAAACTGTTGCAGCCAAGACGAGACTAAAGAGACCTAATAATATCTAATGTAATATCTAGGATAGGATTCTTGGGTGAAAAATAACATTAGGTGAAAACTATTGAATCTAAAGAAATTATGGTCTTTGATAATAATTTAATATTGATTCATGAATTTAGGCAAATATTTCAGACTAACATAAAATGTTAATTAAAAATACTGGAAAGGGTAGAAGGTAAATCACAAATTTTCTGTAAATCTAAACTGGTATAAAACAAAAATTTCACTAAAGAGCTGTTGTAGAATTGAGCTTAGGAATATTTTTATTTAATAAGTATAATCAATGCCAGGTACTAACAGAGTACCGTAGTAGTGCACAGACTCTCTCTAAAGTATTGGACAATTTGATTTCATAATCTCTCATATCCTCTCTTTTTAGATGTAAATTTTGTGACAGTATAATTTATCCTTATATTCACATCTTAGATGTAAATTTAATGACAGTATCTTATTTATCCTTATATTCTCATATTGTCTAGCACCATCAGTTTGTAAATATATGTGCTGAAAAGTTTTGGTAGAATTGAAGTAGCATACATAAATAGTTCCACAGAACCTGGTGGTTGCAATATGAGCGTTCATAACCACTGCAAAAGTTCAAATGCATCATTCATTGTAGAAGGATTCTGACTACACCACATGGATTTAGTGGTCAGTAGATAAAATTAACATTCACTGCAGACTAAAAAGAGATTAAATTTCAATTGGTACCTGAAATCCTGAGTCACTGAGCAGTGTTTGAATAGGCTCTCAAGAAGAACCTTGCACCTGAATTCAACTCTGATAAACTCTTGATTTTATAAATGAGTGAAGGCTTCCCTGGTGGCTCAGGGGTAAAGAATCTGCTTGCCAATGCAGTAGACACAGAGTCTGATCTCTGGTTTCGGGTGATCCCACATGCCTCAGAGCAACTAAGCCTGTGTGCCACAACTACTGATTTCTTGCCCTGTAGAGCCTGAGCTCCGCAACATGAGAAGCCACCACAACGAGAAGCCCTCGCACCTTAACTAGAGAGTAGCTCTTGCTTACAGCAGCTAGAGAAAAACCCACATTGCAATAAAGATCTAGGATGGCCAATAATAAATAAAATTATTTTTTAAATTATTAAAAAATTCCTGTAAAAAAAAAAGAGAAGTGTGTAGTGTACCTATCTCGAGTGCCTCAATAAGTGTTTACTTAAAACATGCTGTGCTGTATGGAGTCACTCAGGCATGTCTGACTCTTTGCTACCCTATGGACTGCAGCCCGCCAGACTTCTCTGTCTGTGGGACTATCCAGGCAAGAGCACTAGACTGGATTGCTGTATCCTCCTCCAGGAGATCTTCCCAACCCGGGGATCAAACCCACGTCTCCTGCATTGGCAGGTGGATTCTTTACCGCTGTGCCACCTGCGACGCCCAGGAGTAACTTGAAAGGTATATAATATGATGTCACTTTGAGTCAAATTCATGCCTCTGTGCAGTCTCAAATTGCTATGTGACTGCATGACTGCTGAACAGAATTCACTGTTAATCACAACAGCTTAGCTAACAGTACCAAACATCTTCATATCAAACTCTGCATTTAATAGTCACAGTGAATATGTCTTTTACTTATAAATTGTTTTCTAGTTTATTTCAGTGGATTTTAAGAAGTCTTTAAAATACTGAAAATAAAATATGCACAAACTAAACATTAAAAGGAATACAAAAGTATATTCAATGAAGAGTCTATTTCCCAAAATAAAACACCAATATTTCTTTCTAGATGTAACCATTATGCTTTATATTTCTTTTCCATGCATAGAAAACTTGATTTTGTCCTTTTTACACAGATTATTTTTTTTTTTAATAAATGGAACATATTCTAATGTAACCATGCTCCTAGTGGTGGCGATTTAGCTTATTTTCAGCCTTTAAGCTCTTATCAACAATGTGATGAAAATCTTCTTTTACTTACAAGTATGTGTAAATGTACATTGCCCATGTAAATACATCTGCAGACTTCATTCAACATTGTTTTTGCTCATAACACATATATGTACGTTTTTATTTTGGATACTGCCAACCTGACCTCATAAGAGATTGCACAAGTTCACTGTTTTCCTACATCCTTACCAAGTCAGTATATTTTGTCAGCCCTGACCAAGGTTTAAAACTAAGATGCACAGACAAGCACAAGAAACAAGTAATACTTGAAATCACATGATAAACATGTGTATTGGCCATCATCCTGGAAAAAAGCAGATGCTTTGTTAATTCGTTTTCAATCTTTTTTTAAGGCACCAGGTTTCTATAGGGTACAAATGAATTTATATATTTATCAATAGCTTTAAATAAGATTTGTTTCATGTATATATTCACAATATCCTATATTTAAAGCTTGGTGAGAGAGCTGTCTGTCAGGAGATGTAGCTTTGGATAGAGAAAAGTATTATCAACGTGCAGCTCAACAGGAAAGGAGTCTACGTTCCTTCTTTTTTCTTCGTCCAATTTCCATAGGCCAAATACAACTAAAATTCAAGAGCAAGGGAGCCCAAATGATATTCTATAGAGGCTAGCTTTCAGAGTCACAGAGTAAGATCAGAAAAGGCTAGATATTATCATACTGAGTGAAGTAAGGCAGACAGAGAAAGACAAATATAGATACTGCTGCTGCTGTTTAGTTACTGAGTCATGTCTGACTCTACAACTGCATGGACTGTAGCCCACCAGGCTCCTCTGTCCATGGGATTCTCCAGGCAAGAATACTGGAGTGGGTTGCCATTTCCTTCTCCAGGGGATCTTCCTGACCCAGGGATCAAACCCATGTCTCCGGCATTGGCAGGGGATTCTTTACCACTGAGCCACCAGGGAAGACTTGAGAAGAATGTGTAGACCCAAAGAGAAGAAGTTTCACGTTAGAATATGGTGGAAGGCAATATTGTTAGACAAAGAATCACGGATGTCTTTGAAATTGAAATTCCACCAGAGATAATCTTTTTAATCACTTTGTTTTTTTAAATGGAAAAATATAGATCTAGAAAAGTTACTTGTAAAATTGTGGGTCTAGTAAGGGAAAGTGCTTGATTCTAAACACAGGATGTTAATCGCCCCCAGGGCTCTGAGCTATCTCTCCACCTATTCATGATGTTTCTCATATAACTGACAGAGATATTTACAAAGACCTATTCATTCTGTGGGGACTTCCCTGTAGCTCAGATGGGAAAGAATCTGTCTGCAATGCAGGAGACCAGGGTTTGATCCCTGGGGTGTGAAGATCCTCTGCAGAAGGGAATGGCAACCCACGCCAGTATTCTTGCCTGGAGAATCCCAGGGACAGAGGAGCCTGGTGGGCCACAGTCTGTCGGGTCTCAAAAAGTCGGACACGACTGAGCGACTAACGATACAATACTATTCTTTCTGTTATTAGTCCTTCAGTATAGCTCTTTTCTGGATAACCTGTAGCTATTTTGAATCAACACAATGGTGATATATAAAAGAATGGATGAAATTGTTTTAGGTAACTCTCTCAGGCTACTTTCCTTCCAATATTTCATTTCCCATAAGGAATGTTGGGTTTCCACTAAAAAGTTCACAAAGTATTTTAATTTAAAAATAAATACATGCATATGCACATGGGCATATACACACATATACATGTATATGTTTATGTGTATGTACATTTTACTATGTTATAACAGTAAAAAAGAGGGATTCCCTGGTAGCTCACCTGGTAAAGAATTTGCCTGCAATGCAAGAGACCCCAGTTTGATTCCTGGGTCAGGAAGATCCCTTGGAGAAGGAAATGGCAAACGTGGAAAAGGAAATAGCAACCTACTCCAGTATTCTCACCTGGAAGATCCGATGGACAGAGAAGCCTGGTGGGCTACAGTCCATGGGGTCTCAAAGAGTCAGACACGACTGAGCAAAGAACAAAAATAAAGAGATCATATCATAATGCAGAAAAAAAACCTCTATAAACTGTCTTTAAAACTAGAAATAAGAAACTACATTTGGCATAGACTTATTTCAAATATTGTTAGTTGGGATATTAAANCATGCTGTGCTGTATGGAGTCACTCAGGCATGTCTGACTCTTTGCTACCCTATGGACTGCAGCCCGCCAGACTTCTCTGTCTGTGGGACTATCCAGGCAAGAGCACTAGACTGGATTGCTGTATCCTCCTCCAGGAGATCTTCCCAACCCGGGGATCAAACCCACGTCTCCTGCATTGGCAGGTGGATTCTTTACCGCTGTGCCACCTGCGACGCCCAGGAGTAACTTGAAAGGTATATAATATGATGTCACTTTGAGTCAAATTCATGCCTCTGTGCAGTCTCAAATTGCTATGTGACTGCATGACTGCTGAACAGAATTCACTGTTAATCACAACAGCTTAGCTAACAGTACCAAACATCTTCATATCAAACTCTGCATTTAATAGTCACAGTGAATATGTCTTTTACTTATAAATTGTTTTCTAGTTTATTTCAGTGGATTTTAAGAAGTCTTTAAAATACTGAAAATAAAATATGCACAAACTAAACATTAAAAGGAATACAAAAGTATATTCAATGAAGAGTCTATTTCCCAAAATAAAACACCAATATTTCTTTCTAGATGTAACCATTATGCTTTATATTTCTTTTCCATGCATAGAAAACTTGATTTTGTCCTTTTTACACAGATTATTTTTTTTTTTAATAAATGGAACATATTCTAATGTAACCATGCTCCTAGTGGTGGCGATTTAGCTTATTTTCAGCCTTTAAGCTCTTATCAACAATGTGATGAAAATCTTCTTTTACTTACAAGTATGTGTAAATGTACATTGCCCATGTAAATACATCTGCAGACTTCATTCAACATTGTTTTTGCTCATAACACATATATGTACGTTTTTATTTTGGATACTGCCAACCTGACCTCATAAGAGATTGCACAAGTTCACTGTTTTCCTACATCCTTACCAAGTCAGTATATTTTGTCAGCCCTGACCAAGGTTTAAAACTAAGATGCACAGACAAGCACAAGAAACAAGTAATACTTGAAATCACATGATAAACATGTGTATTGGCCATCATCCTGGAAAAAAGCAGATGCTTTGTTAATTCGTTTTCAATCTTTTTTTAAGGCACCAGGTTTCTATAGGGTACAAATGAATTTATATATTTATCAATAGCTTTAAATAAGATTTGTTTCATGTATATATTCACAATATCCTATATTTAAAGCTTGGTGAGAGAGCTGTCTGTCAGGAGATGTAGCTTTGGATAGAGAAAAGTATTATCAACGTGCAGCTCAACAGGAAAGGAGTCTACGTTCCTTCTTTTTTCTTCGTCCAATTTCCATAGGCCAAATACAACTAAAATTCAAGAGCAAGGGAGCCCAAATGATATTCTATAGAGGCTAGCTTTCAGAGTCACAGAGTAAGATCAGAAAAGGCTAGATATTATCATACTGAGTGAAGTAAGGCAGACAGAGAAAGACAAATATAGATACTGCTGCTGCTGTTTAGTTACTGAGTCATGTCTGACTCTACAACTGCATGGACTGTAGCCCACCAGGCTCCTCTGTCCATGGGATTCTCCAGGCAAGAATACTGGAGTGGGTTGCCATTTCCTTCTCCAGGGGATCTTCCTGACCCAGGGATCAAACCCATGTCTCCGGCATTGGCAGGGGATTCTTTACCACTGAGCCACCAGGGAAGACTTGAGAAGAATGTGTAGACCCAAAGAGAAGAAGTTTCACGTTAGAATATGGTGGAAGGCAATATTGTTAGACAAAGAATCACGGATGTCTTTGAAATTGAAATTCCACCAGAGATAATCTTTTTAATCACTTTGTTTTTTTAAATGGAAAAATATAGATCTAGAAAAGTTACTTGTAAAATTGTGGGTCTAGTAAGGGAAAGTGCTTGATTCTAAACACAGGATGTTAATCGCCCCCAGGGCTCTGAGCTATCTCTCCACCTATTCATGATGTTTCTCATATAACTGACAGAGATATTTACAAAGACCTATTCATTCTGTGGGGACTTCCCTGTAGCTCAGATGGGAAAGAATCTGTCTGCAATGCAGGAGACCAGGGTTTGATCCCTGGGGTGTGAAGATCCTCTGCAGAAGGGAATGGCAACCCACGCCAGTATTCTTGCCTGGAGAATCCCAGGGACAGAGGAGCCTGGTGGGCCACAGTCTGTCGGGTCTCAAAAAGTCGGACACGACTGAGCGACTAACGATACAATACTATTCTTTCTGTTATTAGTCCTTCAGTATAGCTCTTTTCTGGATAACCTGTAGCTATTTTGAATCAACACAATGGTGATATATAAAAGAATGGATGAAATTGTTTTAGGTAACTCTCTCAGGCTACTTTCCTTCCAATATTTCATTTCCCATAAGGAATGTTGGGTTTCCACTAAAAAGTTCACAAAGTATTTTAATTTAAAAATAAATACATGCATATGCACATGGGCATATACACACATATACATGTATATGTTTATGTGTATGTACATTTTACTATGTTATAACAGTAAAAAAGAGGGATTCCCTGGTAGCTCACCTGGTAAAGAATTTGCCTGCAATGCAAGAGACCCCAGTTTGATTCCTGGGTCAGGAAGATCCCTTGGAGAAGGAAATGGCAAACGTGGAAAAGGAAATAGCAACCTACTCCAGTATTCTCACCTGGAAGATCCGATGGACAGAGAAGCCTGGTGGGCTACAGTCCATGGGGTCTCAAAGAGTCAGACACGACTGAGCAAAGAACAAAAATAAAGAGATCATATCATAATGCAGAAAAAAAACCTCTATAAACTGTCTTTAAAACTAGAAATAAGAAACTACATTTGGCATAGACTTATTTCAAATATTGTTAGTTGGGATATTAAAAACAAAGAATTCTTGGAGCTGAAAGATCACTTCCAAATGCCCACTACCTCCCATCATTTTCATATGTGAAAATTCAGGAGGTAAAGAAAATCTCATTCTTGGCTTTGAGAATTAAAACTGAACTTTACACAAAATGTCCCAGGATCAGAATCTGAAGAGAGAGAGAGAGAAAAATAAAAGTGTTGAAATAATCCAAAGCTTGTCTGCTTCACGCTGGGTTTACGTGGTGAAGCATGTGAGCTCAGAGCAGCCAGCTTATCAGCGAATAAGGAGTGTGCTGCCATAGTGCAGAGTCATGTACGAGCAAAACGAGTCCTTCGAAGAGGAAGAGGAATAGACAGGCCCAGGTTCTGGTTTCTGTAAAGTCAGACTGTACCTCTGTTCCTAAAGCTATAAAACAACACTGAAACCACTATATATGTGAGAACTCACATATATAATTGAGCAAGCTTCAGCAAGTTTTTGTAGTTTTGATATAAAATTACATCTGACTAATAAAGAAGTTCTCTATATCCTCATCTGATATTTTTTTCTTGCATTTCACATTTTGGTTGCACGAAATTTAATATGCTATCTATAAAGATATCTAGAGTTTTAGAGACCTCTACCGCATGCTGATAGAAACCCCCAAAAGATCCCTGGACTGTAGACACTTTCACACAAAGCAGAAGTGACATCTCTTAGTGAAATATTGGGCCCAATATTCCTTTCTCTGAATTTTGGTCCATTCATTGAATGTATTTTCTAAAACCCGGAGCACTCATGTGCTTCTTTATTTTATTTACTGTTTTATTATTTCCCCCACCATTGGATTATCAGGTCCTAACAAAAATTTCTGAGGATGGGCCCTTTTTAGGAGGATAATTAATAGATCCAAGAAGCCTTCATGTCCTCTAACATCTAACGATCATCATAAATGTTCAAAGGCTTTGATGAATACTCAAAAGCAAGATTAGAGAAGCAAGTTGCCAGGAGCTCTAAAATCATTTAAGCATAATCTCTTTGTGAATTCAGCCACTATTCAACATAGCCAGGATCTAAGAAATATTAAAAATTTGGAAAATCCAAACTCTCCATTTGCTGGAAAGAAAAGGCTACAAATCTAGTCCTTTTTACTCTTTTCCTGGGTCTATACTCACAGATAATATGGTGTTTTGAGGAAGTCTTAAACACTTACAATCTCATCCAAAATAAAAATAGAAGAATGGAGAAACTGAAATAAATGAAGAGAAAGGAGGGGAAGTATTAGGCTGGAAAAGCCTCAAGGATTTTTATGATATTTTCAGACATCTTCTCCTCCCAAAACTTCACTAATGATCAAAGGCTGACAGAGTGAAAGGCATTTTCCCCAGGGTCCTACAACTAATTCTGATGACTGGCTAAATCTTGAGTCCCTCGTATCTAGTTCTATGGTGTGAATAAGAAGCAAACACACTCAGACTTTAACCAAGCCTGGATGTCTGACACAGGTGCCATTTGGCTCAAATGTCCTTTCAACTAATCAGCAGCTCCATGCCTGGAGGAAAAGTAGCTCATTTAGAAAAGTCTGTGGGGAGATCCTTGGTGATTCAATTAAGAATGCACCTGCCATATAATGCAGAGGACATGGTACACCTGGAAGATTCTAATGCCATCGGGCAACTAAGCCTGTGTGCCACAACTACTGAGTCCATGCTCCATAACAGGAGAAGCCACTGCAATGAGAAGCCTGCACATGGCAACAAAGAGTAGCCCTGGCTCACTGCAATCAGACAAAGCCTGTGTGCAGCAACCAAGACTCAGCAAAAAAAAAAAAAAGTCTGTGGCCCAGATTTATCAATCTTTATGTTTTCATTTTGCTTTCTGCTTTTGTTTTTGTGCTTTTGCCCCATCCCATCTTTAAACAAATTTTATTTGGTCCCAATATTGAAAATTAAAGGAATTGCCCATGATGTTTTGGATTTCAGGTGTTTCACTAAGATGAATGAATACTGTCCACAGTTGGTCAGCATCACTGACTTTCAGGTGTAACTAGTCTCCTCAGACTACAACAACAAAAGAGAAGACTCTACATATGGACATCACCAGATGGTCAACACCAAAATCAGATTGATTATATTCTTTGCAGCCAAAGATGGAGAAGCTCTATACAGNCATGTGAAGAGTTGACTCATTGGAAAAGACTCTGATGCTGGGAGGGATTGGGGGCAGGAGGAGAAGGGGACGACAGAGGATGAGATGGCTGGACAGCATCACTGACTCGATGGACGTGAGTCTGAGTGACCTCCAGGAGTGGTGATGGGCAGGGAGGCCTGGCGTGCTTCCATTCATGGGGTCACAAAGAGTTGGACATGACTGAGTGACTTAACTGAACTGAATAGTCTCCTCAGACAAGATATGCATGGTTTAATTCCCCTTGGCTTCCAGCCTGCTCATTTATTTCTATTTCTTGCCAAGCACTGATATTTGACATTCCCTTAGGCTTCCTAATAATAACTCCATGTCTTATTGGTGTTTCTTTAAAAAGTCCACTTTCCCTTTCCATAGAGAATGCTTCCATCTACAATGTGTATTAGTCGCTCAGTCACGTCCGACTCTTTGCATCCCCATGGACCTCATGAAGACCACCAGCCTCCTCTGTCCATGAAATTCTCCAGGCAAGAATACTGGAGTTGATTGCCATTTCCATCTCCAGGGGAACTTCCCATCTCAGGGATCCAGCCTGGGTCTCCTGCATTGCAGCCGAATTCTTCACCATTCGCCAATGGAAGCGAATATGAAGATGGGGGAAGCTCAAATATGAAAGGAAGCCCAAATATGAAGACGGGGCACTGGGATTGAACCCAGGGTCTCATACATGCCAAGCATGCACTCTACCACTGAGCCACACCCCCAGGCTCCATCTAAGATACAAACAGTATAGTTTAGTGGCTAAGAATATGAGCTTGGAGTCAGACTACCTTAATTAGAATTCTGCTTTCACAACTTCCTAGTTGTATGAGATTCAGCAAACAGTTTAACAACTCTTGCCTCAGTTTTCTCACCTACAAAATCACTGGATTCACATATGTAGACTTTGCTTCACCCAAAGAGCATGCATTGTCTTCTCTGCCCTAATTATCCCTTATTGTGCCCAAGTGAGGATATTAAGATTTTCAATATCTCTGTTCCTGCATTCCATTAAAATATAACAAAAATATTATAAGAAAAAAAAATCTGTTGGCAACAATCTTTAGAATATTCCACAAAATAAGTCAAATACAAGAGAGAGGTAGTGAACCTCTCTCTCTCTCTCTTTTTTTCCCTCCATATGTGAATGGAAAATATCTGACATCCATGTGTATGTTTCTGTCAGACAAAACTAATCCACCATGAGGCTCTTTCCCAAAGACTTCAGATTTGAACACGCACTTCTCATCAGAGTGGTTCAGAAAGATACTACCTTATCATTGGAATTGATCGTATATTGAAAACTATTATTTAGCTATTTTCTCATCAGTTAACTGTACTATCGCTCTATCATACATATTCAAAAATCTAAGAGCCATCTTCAACTTCTTTCTTTCCCAGGATAGAGCATTAGTTTCAATATCCAGCCAATTATACTCCTATCGTGTCTTTTGAAATGGCCCCTTTGTCTCAGTTTTCATTGTCTTTGCCTTGGTTTGGGCTTTCATTGCCTCAAACTTAGGCAGGGGCACCGACTTCTAACAGCTTCTCTGCCTCAAGTCCGGTTCAGGTAATTCTTTCCAAATTGATTTTCTTAGAGTACAAGTTAAATCATGTCATTCCTTCCTTTGTGACCCCTCAGTGTTTATTCTATTTCTAGCACAATTATGGCCCAATCTACCTGGTATTCAAAACTTCCCAAGATCTGCCTTCAAGTTCCATCTACAACCTTATCTCTAAAAACGGTCCTTGAATCTAGCCACAGTTTCCGCTCTCCATTTCTTCAACGTGGCTTTTAATTGTTCAATCCTTGTTTGTTCATGACTTGTCTCTGTCTCTACATTTAAATATATGCTCATCTGTCTAATATCTATCTCTCTATAGAGTACCTCAAAATGTTATTTCATAAGAATATATTCCATGGATTTTTATAGTGTACTGTATATATTACCTCATATCTATGTATATATCACATTGTATTATAACTAGTTATGCATAGCTCAAACTCTAAAGGGAAAGAAATCATGGGCTAGCAAATATTTCTAAATGTCAGCTTTGTTTATATCTGCATTTCCAAGTGCATAATCCATGTATTGCCTACACATAGAGATGGGAGAACAAGTAGAAAAAGGTGAAACAAACTAGTTTTGCTTTTGTTTTTGTTTTTTTGCAATATTGTGGTGAAAGGGAAAGCATTAAGTCACTCAGTCATGTCCAACTCTTTGCGACCCTATGGACCCTGTTGCCTGCCAGGCCCCTCTGTCCATGGAATTTTCCAGTCAAGAATACTGGAGTGGGTGGTTATTCCCTTTGCCAGAGAATCTTTCCAACCCAGGAATCAAGGTCAGATCTTCGTGCATTGCAGGCAGATTCTTTACAGCCATCAGGGAAGCCCCAAACTTGTGATGATTCTGATCAATTATTAGGTGGAAGAGAACAGGAAGAGGTCTTACTATTTCATGTAAGGAAAGAATTATGTGTAATTTTTAATTTTTTTAATTAACTTATTTATTTGGCTCGTGCTACACAACTTGTAGGATTTCAGTTTCCTGACCAGGAACTGAACTTGGGTTATGGCAGCAAAAGCTGGGAATGCTAACCACTAGACCACCAGGGAACTCCTTTTTTTGTTTTGTTTTAGCAATTTTTAATTATTCAGGTTCTGGCCCTTTCAGTACAAATATGGAATTGTTTGATCTAATAATAAAGTTATTTCAGTCTCACTATGTATATTTCTCTTCAGTACTAAATTTTATCTTTAATTTTTAAAAATAGTAGTTTATTTCAATATGGTCCCAATAAGAGCACCAATTGGAAAACATCACTGAACTAGCATTTCTACAACTGGTTCAGGATAGTAAGTGGCCGCTAGTCTTTATTTCAGATTTTTGAGGGCAAATGCTTATCACTTTCAATCACTCATTTTCCTGCCATTCCTCCTGCTGCTGCTACTGCTAAGCCGCTTCAGTCGTGTCCAACTCTGTGCGACCCCACAGGCTCCTCTCTCCCTGGGATTCTCCAGGCAAGAACATGGGAGTGGGTTGCCATTTCCTTCTCCAATGCATGAAAGTGAAAAGTGAAAGTGAAGTTGCTCAGTCGTGCCTGACTTTTAGCGACCCCATGGACTGCAGCCTATCAGGCTCCTCTGTCCATGGGATTTTTCAGGCAAGAGTACTGGAGTGGGGTGCCATTCCTCCAGTTTAATTTAAAGCTGCTGCTGCTGCTAAGTCACTTCAGTCGTGTCTGACTCTGTGCAACCCCTTAGAAGGCAGCCCACCAGGCTCCCCTGTCGCTGGGATTCCCCAGGCAGGAACACTGGAGCGGGTTTCCATTTCCTTCTCCAATGCATGAAAGTGAAAAGTGAAAGTGAAGTCTCTCAGTTGTGTCCGACTCTTCGCAACCCTAAGGACTGCAGCCTACCAGGCTCCTCCGTCCATGGGATTTTCCAGGCAAGAGTACTGGAGTGGGGTGCCATCGCCTTCTCTGAATTTAAAGCAGGCCAACCAATACAATTATAGATCAAAGGGTCATAAGAGAAAGAGAACATAGATCATTTACAAATTCTGATATTGTCTTTCAATGACTCCTTTCATCCTTTAGTCTTCATATGACAATGAATCGTGTAGATGCATGATTTTTTTCAGTTAGCAATTTAGACATTCTGCATGTGTCTATACTATTTTTTCAAACAGCTTTCAGTTCAGTTCAGTTCAGTCGTTCATTTGTGTCCAACTCTTTGCCACCCCATGAACTGCAGCATGCCAGGCCTCCCTGTCCATCACTAACTCCCAGATTTTACCTAAACTCACGTCCATTGAGTCACTGATGCCATCCAGTCATCTCATCCTCTGTCGCTCCCTTCTCCTCCCGCCTTCAATCTTTCCCAGCATCAGGGCCTTTTCAAATGAGTCAGCTCTTTGCATCAGGTGGCCAAAGTATTGGAGTTTCAGCTTCAACACCAGTCCTTCCAATGAACACTCAGGACTGATCTTTAGGATGGACTGGTTGGATCTCCTTGCAGTCCAAGGGACTCAAACAGTTTTATGCACATGTAAATAAAATTGATGCACCTAAAAACAGTCTTAAATATTTGTAAATAGGAAATAAAATTATGCTTCTCTAAATCTGAAAGTGGTGATGATCATATAGGAAGTTAGCTAGATCTGGAACTAGAAGACTATTCTCCACCTTGAGTAGCTGTGGGATGCTATGAAAGACTGGAGTTTCTCACAGATTAAAGCAGAGAACTTGTTACTGAAACCAGCATAAACAGAGAAGGAAAGAAACCCATTCATTCAATTTTCCTACAAGACTGGACATGAGGGAGGACTTAAACTGTAGGCACATGAAGGAGATGGATCAGGAAGCTTCAAATGCCACTTCCTATGTTGCTAGTACACACACATATACATCCATAGATGCAGTGATTTCCGTAACTCATGCAACAGGTTTCACATAGTCAAACATTCTCTTCTTAAAATTTCAGAGCAGCAGCCATCACAGTATTTTCCCATGATTTTGTGGGGTTTTTTTTTTTTTTTTTTTGCCTTTATTGGGGAATAATTTTACTTCCAGGAAGGAAAATACAATAATGTAAGGCATAGATTTCAAATCCTTAGTTCAGTGGATAGATCAGAAAATGTATAATGAATTAGAGTTTTTAAAAAATGGGCATAGTGATCATATAAAAGTACATAAGAAAAATATTTTGGTTTGTTTTTCATAATTTGAAAGGTGCAGAGACTGTGTATATGCAACCTAACATTAATTGAATCTTCTCTGAAATTTCATACATTCTTATAAGATTCTTATACATTCTTATAAGTCACTTTGGATTCTCAGCTATTAAACTTAACAGACAGTTCATGAAACAAGATACCAATTGGACAGTTAACACAATATAATACCATCAAACAGAGTTGAGCACTCAAATCACTAGAAAGTCAAGACTAGTCTAGCCATTCTTGGCTAGATGTGAAGTTCACCACTCTAGCGGATGTGGCTACACTCTGGTGAACTCAGAAAGGCAATCATTACATGCTGCTTTTTGGGAGTTACAACCAATACAACATGCAAGACTTGGAAAAACAACATCAGTGGTGTCCTCAGGCAGACAAAATTTTTCTGAGCTTGCCAAATTTTGTCAGTCTGTTTCCTTCTTATGCCTTATCATTTTGCAGTTCATCCTAAGTATAGAATATCCATTAAGTAGTCTTGCTACAAATCAGACACTACAGATGATATTTGAACATTTCCACTACCTAGCACTTGAAATGTTAATTCATTCTTGCCCAGAAGCAAATGGAACATCTGGAGCTTCTTCCAAGTGAAGTCACGAGTGCAGTTTGCCTTCTGAATAGGAATGTGATGCCAGGGCTAGAGGGTAAACCAGTGGCATATGTGACAGAAAGTAGGCACAGTGGTAAAAAGAAGCAGAGATTTTAGTAACATGCTTCCTGGAAAAAATGGCTAAAATAGTCACTAGATTATTTCATTTGCAAATGACTCTCATCCACTTTAAAGACAATTTTGAAACGTTGACCTGTGACTATTGAATAAATCAAATTATTCATCTGTGGTGATGAGGAATCTATTAAAGCTATCACGAGGTAACAATTTGCATCTTTCTCACACCATATGGCTTGTCACTACACCCAAAGTTGGGCGCTTGAGTTCAAACCCACTGGAAAAGCTGTAGGCATTAATGATTAGAACTCTGGGCTGCTTATATTCATAAAGAGAATAAAACAAAAGGAGACATTAATCTGAAAGGTATGAGACACTGTGGATAGTATTAAAAATGAGGATAATTTGCTAACAATTTACAAATCCACACTTAATAGTCAATAAGAGACATTATTATTCATGCAACACATATCAGAAATCTTGGGACCTAGGTTTTGGAATTTCTATAAAAGCTTATTTTCAGATAATTCTAAAGTTCAGAGGTAGAAGACAGTCTTTCAGAAACAAGAAAGGAGTTCCTTTATAGCTCCACTGCCACCCCTTTCAGTGGTGATGTCACAGTTATACTTTTATAGATTGTATGTGCAACCATATTAACTGATAATATTTTAAATGCATTAGTCTTTTATATTATGCAGAAAATAAAATTTGGAATTACAAAGCAAGGTTACAATAATATTAGCTTTTACGCTAACAATCTTCTTTCTTTCTTTTTTCTTTAAAGGCATTAGTCTCTGAAATCAGGTAGGGAACAAAAAGTGAAGTTATAAACCAGTGTTATAATAGTATTTCCTTCTCTACTTTCCCATGTGCTTATCTTTACTGAAATCTTTACTTTCCCATCCAGCTTCAATTTACTATCTAATGCACTTTCACCTTTCCTTGAAGGATTCCTTGAGTGTTTCTTACAAGGCAGGTAGAACGGTCATAAACTCCCTCAGCTTTTGTTTATCTGCAAATGTATTAATATCGCCCTTAGTTTTGAAAGACAGTTTTACTGGATATGGAATTTTTGGCTGAGTCCCCCCACCCCTTTTAGGAGTTTGAATACATTGACTCATTGTCTTCTGCCTTTCAAAATTTCTGATGAAAATTCTGCTGATCTTCTTACTGAGGGTCCTTTTTTTGTGTGTGACAATTTGCTTCTTTCTTGCAGTTTTCATGTGGCTACTCCTGATGATGCCCTTTAGGTCTCTCAGGCTCTGTTTGTTTTTCCTCAGTATTTTTTCTTTATGTTCCTCAAACAGTCATTATAATTATTCTGTCTTCAAGCTCACTGATTCTTCTTCTGTTTGATCAAATATACCTCTGAATTTCCCTAATAAGATTTCTATTTCACTTGTTATACTGACAGCTTCAGATTTTCTTGTTTCTTTTAAATTTTCTATCTCTTTACCGACATTTCCATTTTATTTATACATTGTTTTATTGACCCTATCCACATCTTCATTTAGTTCTCTAAGTACCTTTAAGACAACTGCTTTAAAATCTTTTTCTAGTATATCTGCCATTAAGTCTTTTTTCACAGTTTCTGTTTATTTATTTGAATGGACCGTGCTTTCCTATTTCATTGTATGGCATGTGATTTTTTGTTTGTTTGCTTGTTTAATATTTAAATCTAATAATCTGTATGTGTGCTTAGTCACTCAGTCAATTTGGGACCCCATAGATAGACTGTTCAGTTCAGTTCAGTCGCTCACTCATGTCCAACTCTTTGTGACCCCATGAACCACAGCACGCCAGGCCTCCCTGTCCATCACCAACTCCCAGAGTATAACCAAAACCATGTCCATTGAGTCAGGGTTGCCATCCAATCATCTCATCCTCTGTTGTTCCCTTCTTCTCCTGCCCTCAATCTTTCCCTGCATCAGGGTCTTTTCCAGTGAGTCAGCTCTTCACATCAGGTGGCCAAAGTATTGGAGTTTCAGCTTCACCATCAGTCCTTCCAATGAACATAGACTGTAACTCTACTCTATCCATGGAATTTTCCAAGCAAGAATACTGGAGCGGGTTGCCATTTCCTACTCCAGGGAAAATCTAATAATATAGTACAATGACTCTGGAAATCAGATTCTACCTCTTCCATGGGTTTTCTGATTTTGTTATTTCTTTGGTTTATTTGATTTTTATAGGCTGTCTCTTATGCCAAGGATCAGCCTGAGGTGTGAAGTTTTTCAGTTCTTTTCTGATCTATTCCCTGGACGTGTATGGTTACTCTCTGCTTTTCTCTGCTTATGCAAGTTGTTCTTGAAGGTTCTAGTCTTTAATATGTGGTTTCTAAAAGAGGAAAAAGCAAAAAAAAAAAAAAAAAAAAAAAAAAAAAAAAAAATTCTGTGGNTTCAGTTCTTTTCTGATCTATTCTCTGGACGTGTATGGTTACTCTCTGCTTTTCTCTGCTTATGCAAGTTGTTCTTGAAGGTTCTAGTCTTTAATATGTGGTTTCTAAAAGAGGAAAAAGCAAAAAAAAAAAAAAAAAAAAAAAAGAAAGAAATTCTGTGGGATGGGAGAACAGTGGCCCTTTAAATCCCCTAGAAGTTACTTCACCTCAAGGGGAGGGGTGCTTGTGAAAATGGGGGAGGTGCAGAAACAATGGCTGCCAGCCTCTTTGTCTGCACAGATTTGTCTGTAATTAGAAGCAGAAACCAGTGACAGAGAAGAGCTTCCCAATATTTAAAGGGCAGGGTTCTTTCTGTCCACATTGACTTCCACCAGCTGTGTGCAAGCTGCTCCTTGTGCGTGTGTGTGAACACATGCACAGCTGCCTGCCTACCACGTGGCTGAGGGGGGAGAATGGGCAGCTGCTACTTGTCTATAAGATAAAATTGACCAAAATCAGTGCAATTTACCAGCCAAGGTCTTCCCTGGAAGTTGCAAGCCTTCAACAGACTCCAGACTTCCAAACAAGTTATATTAGATAGGTTCTGCCAGTGTAATTATTGTCTAAGTAGGGAAATATATTCCTAGTGCTAACTACTTTACCATTTTCCCATAATCCTCTCTAGTTTCCATATCTTTTATCTGTATATACATATATATGTATAATAAAACATCGCAGTACATGATTAGGCAAAATTGAGACTGACTTTTTCTTTTTTAGTATACTGAAGGCAGCTATTAAAAGTGAAATGTAAGAGAATAAAATGGTAAAATTTCATTAACTGATAATATCACTTAAATTTGGTTATCAGTTTAACAACAATGCTCATATACTGAGTTGCCAAGGTGAATCTCATTAGAGTTCAATAATAAACAATGTCTGTTGCCAGGACTTCTATTTATTATAGTTCAGTTATATATAGAAACTGAATTTTTAAAAGCAGAAATGATCATTTAAAACTGTTGTGCTAAGTGATTATCAAATAACACAGGGTTTAAAACTGAGATAGATTTCTGAAGGCAGAGTATTAGGAGAAGAGTCTTTGAGGAGAGTGGTGCTTGGCCCAACTCTTACTGGAAGTAATGAGCAGAGAGCATATTGCAAACAACATTTGAAGTGTGCCACCAGTGTATAAAGAACTGCATGGTTAGTTTGTTTCTAGCATTCTTTCTTTCCCCCTAACAAACTAGATAGTGTATTCTATTTGTTTTTTAAATTTTACCCCAAATGAATATCTCTCATATCTCATTTCCCCAGATCCTTAAATATGAATGACTAGTTAATCTTGAACCACAGGGCATTAATACAATAGAAGCTCAAAGATGAATTAGAATTTGGCTGCATTTTGCCTATTTGTTCATAAGCAAGTTGTTCAAGTGAAAACCTGATACAACTGAATCTACCCTTTTCATTTGAACATTAAATGTGACAATACATTTAGGTTGCTTGACCTTCCATCGCTTATGTATATATTCATATTTTACATGAGCGATGCCGGGAGCCAGCGTGGGAATCCCACCCGTGAAATGGTCACGTGGCAGAAATCCGATGGGCAAGGCGATTCAGATTTCAGAGATTCCCCCTGAGTTTCCCTGAGCATCTGCACCCCCAAAATAAGGAAACCCAAATATGCCTGCTGCCAAGAGCCAGCGTGAGGATTCCCACCCGTGACATTGTCATGTGGCAGACTCGATGGGCAAGGATGATTCGAGTCTCGGAGTTTCTCCCTGGCATTTCCTGAGCGTGTACCTAGAAAATAAGAATCTGCTTGACATTGTACCTTTTCTAATTCTTCTGACGTTCTCTGGAAAAAGTTAATTCAGGGCTTTAGTCTTCTGCATTTAAAAGGAGTGTTTCAGCTCAACCCCCTCTGATAACGCTCTAACTTAAATGCCTAACAGGTTCCCCCCAGAACTTTTACAGCTTGTGAATTGCTTACAGCCCCCAACTGCGAGGGCACAAAGCTTGAATTATCTTAAAGCTACTTTTTAAGAGCTAAAAAACATATTGATGACAGGATTTCACTGTTGATTCAATATTTGCTGCCAGACCTCCTTATTCTTTGTCTTTTGGGCACCCGGGAAGATGTTGATCAATGTAAACAGGATATGGGAAAAGATATATAGTAGTTTTGATGTTAGCAATGCTAGACTTCTGAGTTAATTACCTTTCCNATACTCCTATTGTATATTCAAATATTTGAACTATTCTCTTTTTGAGCACAGCACAGTGGACTATTTAGGACACAAGGACTCGGCCTAAAAGATGTTTCCTACAGTTCCAGACTATGATAAAAACCAAAAGATGTAAGAAACCAAGCCAATGGAAACTTGTGAGCTATAGAGGGAAGCTCAGGGAAGAAGTAGCCATTAAAAACTTTCAGTAGCTTCAAGGATGGTAAGGATAATAAAATAAGAGAAGAAAACTGTGAACCAGGAATTCAGTAGATTAGAACAGAATTTCTTAGAAATCAACATTCTGTTTGTACTTCTCATGACATAGAGGGGCTAACTTGTTGAAAATGCTGGGGATACAGAGACTATTTATGAAAAATGAATTCCACTAAAGAATACAGCATATAGTGAAATGAAGATATCAACTACTTTAAAAACTGTAACTTTGAATTAAATGCTAAATTGTAGCAGACTCTCCCCATGNACTTCTCATGACATAGAGGGGCTAACTTGTTGAAAATGCTGGGGATACAGAGACTATTTATGAAAAATGAATTCCACTAAAGAATACAGCATATAGTGAAATGAAGATATCAACTACTTTAAAAACTGTAACTTTGAATTAAATGCTAAATTGTAGCAGACTCTCCCCATGTCTATACTTGAAACTAGGCTTCCTTGGTAGCTCAGTGGTAAAGAATCTGTCTGCAAACAGGAGACACAGCAGACTTGGGTTCAATTTCCGGGTTGGGAAGATTCCCTGGAGGAGGGCATGGAACCCACTCCAGTATTGTTGGCTGGAGAATCCCATGGACAGAAGAGTCCTGTGGGCTATAGTCCATACGGTCACACAGTCAGACATGACTGAAGGGACTTAGCACACAGGCACACATACCTGAAAGCATTAGGCGTGCTCTGGAGTTCAACAGTCTAACCTGAAGGATCTTCCAGAATTTCTAGAATGTGTTTTTAACTATCTTACTTGTATCACAGCCTCTATTCATTCTTCAGAGGCTTCTGACAGAAAAAAATAAAAATAAAAAAAGAAGTAGGGGTGGAATTCCTATTCCTGAATGACACATTTCCCCACTGGTCATCATCTTTTCTGGCCATGAATTAGACTTTGTATGTTATATAGTTACTTTCTTTCTATTTGGGGGACTTTTTCTTTTCTTTTCTTTTTCTTTTCCATTCTGACCTCTGGCCTCCTTTTTTGTTCAGAATCAATTCAGTTTAGTTCAGTCACTCAGTCATGCCCGAATCTTTGCAACCCAATAGACTGCAGCACGCCAGGCCTCCCTGTTCATCACCAACTCCTGGAGTCTGCTCAAATTCATATCCATTGAGCCGGTGATGCCATCCAACCATCTCATCCTCTGTTGTCCTTTTCTCCTTCTGCCTTCCATCTTTCCCAGCATCGGGGTCTTTTCCAACAAGACAGTTCTTTGCATCAGGTGGCCAAATTATTGGAGTTTAGCTTCAGCATTAGTCCTTCTGATAAACATTCAGGACTGATTTCCTTTAGGATGGACTGGTTGGATCCCCTTGCAGTCCAAAGGACTCTCAAGAGTCTTCTCCAACACCACAGTTCAAAAGCATCAATTGTTCAGTGCTCAGCTATCTTTATAGTCCAACTCTCACATCCATACATGACTACTGGAAAAGCCATAGTTTGACCAGACAGACCTTTGTTGGCAAAGTAATGCCTCTGCTTTTTAATATGCTGTCTAGGTTAGTCACAACTTTCCTTCCAAGGAGTAAGTATCTTTTAACTTCATGGCTGCAGTCACCACCTGAAGAGATTTTGGAGCCTCAAAAAATAGTCTGTCACTGTTTCCATTGTTTCCCCATCTATTTGCCATGACGTGATGGCACCGAATGTCATGATTTTAGTTTTCCGAATGTTGAGTTTTAAATCGACTTTTTCACTCTCCTCTTTCACTTTCATCAAGAGGTTCTATAGTTCTTCACTTTCTGCCATAAGGGTGGTGTCATTTGTGTATCTGTGGTTATTGATATTTCTCCAAACAATCTTGATTCCAGCTCGTGCTTCATCCAGCCCAGGGTTTCTCATGATGTACTCTGCATATAAGTTAAATAAGCAGGGTGACAATATACAGCCTTGATGTACTCCTTTTCCTATTTGGAACTAGTCTGTGGTTCCATGTCCAGTTCTAACTGTTGCTTCCTGACCTGCATACAGATTTCTCAAGAGGCAGCTCAGGTGGCCTTGTATTCTCATGTCTTTCCCAATTTTCCACAGTTTGTGATGTTCCACACAGTCGAGGCTTTGGCATAGTCAGTAAAGCAGGAATAAATGTTTTTCTGAAACTCTCTTGTATTTTCAATTTTCCAACAGATGTTGGCAATTTGATCTCTGGTTCCTCTACCTTTTCTAAATCCAGGTTGAACATCTGGAAGTCCACGGTTCATGTACTGTCGAAGCCTGACTTGGAAAATTTTGAGCATTACTTGGCTAGCGTGTGAGATGAGTGCAATTGTGCGGTAGTTTGAGCATTCATTGGCATTGCTTTTCTTTAGGATTGGAATAAAAACTGACCTTTTCCAGTCCTGTGGCCACTGCTGAGTTTTCCAAATTTGCTTGCATATTCCAAATTTGCTGGCATATTGAGTGCAGCAATTTCACAGAAACTTGTTGTACAGAATATTCTTATGTTATAGATTTTATAGATATAGACATATTATTCAGAATAGATATATACAAGATGTTCCTTCTTGGGACTTTTAGGGTAGCCGAGTGGCTGTGACTCTGTCCTCTCATTGCAAGGGCAGAAGCAAGGCTGATCCTTGGTCAGGGAACTAGATCCCACATGCTGCAACTAAGGGTTCACACGCTGCAATGAAAGATTCTGCATGTTGCAACTAAAGATCTCCCATGCTACCACAAAGATCGAAGATCCCATGCCTCAACTAGGACCCGAATAGATAAATAGATAAACATAGATTCAAATAGATAAAAAATAAGCAAAGTGAGTATTTTTTTTAAGTGTTCCTTCTTGCTTCCTCCTTATTTTTCTTAGGTGTGTCTGGACTGAATGAATGAAGAAAATTTCAAAGAAGCTGTTAAAAACGTTTTCTCCCCCTCGCCCTCCCACCCCCGGCATAGCAGAGAATAGTGCCCCACGTGAAATGCACCAAACTTTATATTGCTTGATACAATAGTTTTTTACCCATCATTAAGTTTAGTATTGGAAAGAGTCTTAAAATATGAGAATATTGTAACATATATTTAGAGACAAGAAAATAACTATATATTTGTAGGTCAATGAGTTCCTAAATCATATACCATCAGTACTTTAACTTTCAGGTAAACACTGGATTTAGATATATAGAATATCCAATACATTTAAATGATCCTACTTTCCAATACAGGGAGGTAGTTAGAAGCAAAGGGTTAACTATGGCAGTGGAAAATAGAGATTTCAGAGTCATAGGTCAAAGTTCAAGTTCTGTGATTTAAAGATTTTGTGACCTTGAATAGATTAATTAACCTCCTTTAAGCTTTAGATTCCTGTATGTCAGGAAAATAGTTTTAAGCTATTAGGGGAAAAGAAATAAAATATTTATTTCTGGACTCCCTGCTGTGCAATCTGAGCAGAAGAGTTCTCAACACATTGCCTTGAGGAATTGGGATGGAACAGGAAGGAAGTCAGGAAATTCTTCTAGTCTTCAGTCTTCGTTTTTAACAGCTTTATCTACTACTGAAATGTAAGGAGACTATGCATTGTGGCTCTGAGACTAAAACACACAGAGAGAATGTGATTTTAAGTAGAAAGAAAAACGAAAGAGTGACATTTAAGATGGATTTAAGGAACATCTCTACCATGAAGACCAGAGCCCTATCTTCCACCCTCATCCCTCAGGCTGGTGGCTGAAATTGGATATGCATAACTGAGAGGAAAAATTGAGAGAATTTGACAAAAGTGTCCAGAGAGATTAAGGGCCAGAAATTTACCATGTGTGTAGTAACAACCAGGAAAATATCAGCAACATTTGATCTGCAGTTGAGTAAAATCAAATTCCATACACAGTTCAGTCTTCTCCAAACAATCATAGCAAACTGCGTTTCATGCCGGTGACCTGCGGCCTCAGGAGCCAGCTCCTTGCCTGTGATACTCAGCACAGTGATTCCAGGCCTCCCCTGGGATTTTGTGAGAGAGGGCTGCCTGTGTGGATTCAGTTGGGTTAAGTCATCTAGAGACTAAGGTCCTGGTGCAGTAATCAACCCCCAAATATATCCCAGGATATTCTATGTGATGGGCTTCCCAGGTGGCACAGTGGTCAAGAATCTGCCTGCCAATGCGGGTGATGCAGAAGATGTGAGTTCAGTCCCTGGGGCAGGAAGATCCCCTGGAGTAGGAAATGGCAACTCGCTCCAGTACTCTTGCCTGGAAAATCCCATGGATAGAGAAGTCTGGTGGGCTACAGTCCGTGGGGTCACAGAGTTAGACACAACTGAGCAACTGACCACACACATTGTATGTGACAGGAGGAACAAGGGAAATTCTTCATTTCTAATTGGGTTAGGCTAACAGAGCAGCTTTATTAGGGTTAGTACTAGGATTACATTATATTGAGAGATAGAAATAGGAGCTATCGATATAAGCCAGCATCCATATATGGGGAAAATATGGTATACTAAATATGAAAATATGATACCAAATATGGTATCAAATATATGTTCAATAAATGACTTTTTTTTTTTTTTTGGTGTGGACTATTCTTAAAGTCTTTATTGAATTTGTTAAAATATTACCTTTAATGTTTCGGTTTTTTTGCTGCAAGGCATGTGGAAGTTTAGCTCTCTGACCAGGGACTGAACCCTCAGTTCCTGCATTGGAAAGTGAAGTCTTAACCACTGGACCACCATGGAAGTCCTGATTTTTTTTTTTTTAAATAAACTGCCTTGGTCATCATCATTGTCACTGTCATCATCACAGATAAGAACACCAAAGTCTACAAAGGAGGAAAATGACTTCTGCAACAGCATGTATCATATCAGAATGCATTGGAGAAGTACTGAGTGATGAGAATAAAGATCCCTGAGCTGGATACCAAAGTTCTGATGTACTACAGTTAATTGTCCAAGAAATTACACAGTTCAGCTTGATGTATGTGCAGCTTTCACATTGAAAACGAAGACAAACCTCTCAAAATACAATCAGTTGTGCTTTGTATTTGTTTTATGTATTTAATTTTCTGATTATCAGGACATTCAGCTGTCATACCTGATGAATGCCAACATCTGCTACTCCGTATTTAATTTTCCTAAAAGGAAAAGCTCATCTGTGTGCCAGAGTGTCAGAAACAAGAATATTGAATGCATGTGTCTGGAAGGCAAAGCTGACCTTTGCTTCTCTGGCCAGCAGAACCTCTTTGATTATATATCAGCCTATGATGGGTCAGCTTGGGGCTCCAACTGGATTCTCATGAATTTAATCAGCTGGATGGTACCAATTCTCATCAAGAGTCTGAGATAATAAATACCAACATGCTTCTCACCCAAATATAAATTATTTGTATTCAGGACAATACAGCCACAGTGGTCATTGATTGTTCAGGCTCACCTAGATACTTTTTATACCCTATTTTGCATCTTTTGAAGTCTACAGAGGCTTTCAGTGCAGAAAAATAAATAATGTCCAGCTTCTCTTATAGGTAGAATATGGATATGTGAGTTGGGTTCGGCCAACCAGTGATGGCTGAGACAGCTTGGTTCTATGGTCTGTGTTATTGCTGGAAGCTTCCAGAATGCTGCAGAGGCACAAGGTTATTAGTTAGTGATGACAGCAGCTCTGTAACAAGTTGAATCTAAAGTGTGGTCTGGAGCATAGAGAACAGGCTTATGTTTGCCAAGGATGAGAGGGGTGAGGGTGAGATGGAGGGGGAGGTTAGGGTTAGTGGATGTAAGCTATTATATATAGGATGGACAAACAACAAGGCCCTACTGTATAGCACAAAGAACTGTATTCAATATTCTATGATAAGCCATAATAGAAAAGAATATTTTAAGAAAAATTGTGTGTGTGTGTGTGTGTGTGTGTGTGCGTGCGCGCGCGTGCAACGATCACTTTGCTGTACAGCAGAAATTCAGTTCAGTTCAGTTCAGTCACTCAGTCATGTCCGACTCTTTGCGACCCCATGAATCACAGCACACCAGGCCTCCCTGCCATCACCAACTCCCGGAGTTCATTCAGACTCACGCCCATCGAGTCAGTGATGCCATCCAGCCACCTCATCCTCTGTCATCCCCTGCTCCTCCTGCCTCAAATCCCTCCCAGCATCAGAGTCTCTTCCAACGAGTCAAATCCTTGCATGAGGTGGCCAAAGTACTGGAGTTTCAGCTTTAGCATCGTTCCCTCCAAAGAAAGCCCAGGGCTGATCTCCTTCAGAATGGACTGGTTGGATCCCCTTGCAGTCCAAGGGACTCTCAAGATTTTAACACATTGTAAATCAACTATTCCAAACAAAAAATAAATAAACAAAAAAAGCACAGTCCAGAAATTGTTCCTATTAATTTAACTTCCAGCAAATGATTTTAGCCTTTCCCAAGATTGTGCACAATACTCAATAATTGTGTTAAATCTCTTCTAACTACAAAGAAAAATCATAAATATGTAATACAGTAGTGATAAAGGGTTCTAGCAACCGAGGGCTTTTGAGTTGAATTCTTTGCTTTTACAAGAGGGTAAGGGACTGATAGGGATTACAGGAGGCCCTAATGGTAAATAACCTACCTACCGATGCAAGAGATGTAAGAGACTGGAGTTCCATCCCTCCAAGTCATAGGTTGGGAAGATCCCTTGGAGAAGTGTACGGCAACTCACTGCAGTATTCTTGCCTGGAGAATCCCATGGACAGAGGAGCCTGGCAGGCTACAGGGTCACACAGACTTGGACAGAACTGAAGCGACTTAGCATGCGCATGCACAAGGGACTGAAAATGGGCTTCTGAATTTAAAGAGGGAGTGAGAGAGAGAATTTCCACCTTTCTTTCAGCTCTACTTACCCCCTCAAACCTGGAGTTTCCAGGCCCCCACCTGGACAGAGTTCACCGGTAGCCTCACAGTTCAGCAACCTCAATTCAGATCAGTTGCTCAGTTGTGTCCGACTCTTTGTAACCCCATGAACTTCAGCACACCAGGCCTCTCTGTCCATCACTGACTCCTGGAGTTTACCTAAACTCATGTCCATTGAGTCGGTGATGCCCTCCAACCATCTCATCCTCTGTTGTCCCCTTTTCCTCCTGCCTTCAATCTTTTCCAGCAACAGGATCTTTCCAAATGAGTCAGCTCTTCACATCAGGTGACCAAAGTATTGGAGTTTCAGCCTCAACATCAGTCCTTCCAATGAATACTCAGGACTGATCTCCTTTAGGATGGGCTGGTTGGATCTCCTTGCAGTCAAAGGGACTCTCAACAGTCTTCTCCAATTCCACAGTTCAAAAGATTCAGTTCTTCAGTGCTCAGCTTTTGTTATAGTCCAACTCTCACGTCCATACATGACTACTGGAAAAACCATAGCTTTGACTAGATGGACCTTTGTTGTTAAAGTAATGTCTCTGCTTTTTAATATGCTGTCTATGTTGGTTATCCTGGAGAAGGAAAAGGCCACCCACTCCAGTATTCTTGCCTGGAGAACTCCATGGAAATAGGAGCCTGGTGGGCTACAGTCCATGGGGTTGCAAGAGTCAGACATGACATAGTGACTAAACTACTACTACTAACTATGTTGGTTATAACTTTCCTTCCAAGGAGTGAGCATCTTAATTTCATGTCTGAAGTCACCATCTGCAGTAATTTTGGAGCTTCAAAAAATGTGACACTATTTCTCCATCTGTTTGCTATAAACTGATGGGGCTGGATGCCATGATCTTCGTTTTCTGAATGATGAGCTTTAAGCCAACTTTTTCACTCTCCTATTTCACTTGCAACAAGAGGCTCTTTAGTTCTTCTTCACTTTCTGCCATAAGGGTGGTGTCATCTGCATATCTGAGGTTATTGGTATTTCTCCCAGCAATCTTGATTCCAGCTTGTGCTTCATCTAGCCCAGCATTTCTCATGATGTACTCTGCAAATAAGTTAAATAAGCAGGGTGACAATATACAGCCTCGACACACTCCTTTTCCTATTTGCAACCAGTCTGTTCCATGTCAGCAACCTCAGCAGAGAACTAATCTTTCCAGTAGTTCTAACAGTGGTGTGAAGTTGCCTTCTTTTGGTCTCACCAGCTTCCCAAGCCTATCTACCTCTGAACCAACTCACTAGTCAGGGGGTTGCAAAGATCTTGTTGGTCAGAGCTGATGAAGGAGGAAGCAGACAGAACAGGCTCCATCTTGAAAGCAGAACTCCATCTCGGGCCAGACTGTGGACTTTGAGCTGTATGCCCTGTATCTTTGGAAACGACATACCAACTGGAAAACCAGGCCCCTGGGAGGAAAAGCCCCAGGGCTCGTATCTAGACTCTCCATTGACTAAAAGAATACCCTAATTATCTGTATAATTGATTAGAATAATAAATACTATTATGGTTATTGGGGTATGACCACAGGTCTATTAATAATTGTCCATTGGGCTTAGGTATTTAACAGTGGACAATTATTAATAGGCCTGCCTGGAAAATCACATGGACGGAGGAGCCTGGTAGGCTGCAGTCCATGGGGTCGCTAAGAGTCAGACATGACTGAAGCTACTTAGCAGCAGCAGCAGCAGCAGCAGGTGGAACAAAACTGAGCGACTTCACTTTCACTTTTCACTTGCACGCTTTGGAGAAGGAAATGGCAACCCGCTCCAGTGTTCTTGCCTGGAGAACCCCAGGGACGGGGGAGACTCGTGGGCTGCCATCTATGGGGTCGCACAGAGTTGGACACGACTGAAGTGGCTTAGTAGCAGCAGCAAGGCATATGAATCATGGGTTAACTTTGATTGTATCTTTCTTTTCCTTTGTTCAGACTAGTTTCAGGGAATTTGGGGAGGTGGGTTTGGGAGAAGCAGCTGTCTCCTAAGAAGAAATAGTTTTATTCCCTGAATAAGAGGAACTTGATACTGAGCAGATTAAAACAACTGATTGATTCTAGGTATATGAGGATACTCTCTGCTTCCATCTTGCTGTAGCCATGATATAACCAGTGGTGAACCTGATTTCTCTTAGTATATTCTCTAATATGGTGCTTTTTCAACAATTATTAAGATACTGTGTTAGACAGATGACTTTAATCTCTGATAAAATGATATTAGATAAGGCACTTTGAAAGCAAGCCTATGAGGCAGCTAGATAAGATTGTTAAAGGATGATACTTTTTACAGGACAGCTGCCTGAGTATTAGAAATGCTAGCACCCTCTCCATGCTCTTCAGGTTTTAGAAGCTGAGTCAATTCATTCCCTTTTCTTCCTCACTTTTTTTTTGAGTACCCTGAACCCATTCCTCTCTACCATGAAAATAAGAACTTATGGAAACAACGCAGATTAGGAGGAACTGGTCTATATTAAAAATAACTGTAAGCAGTGACAGATTTTATTATTTTGGGCTCCAAAATCACTGTGGATGATCACCGCAGCCATGAAATTAAAAGACACTTGCTCCTTGGAAGGAAAGCTATGACAAATCTGCTGTTGCTAAGTTGCTTCAGTCGTGTCTTAACTCTCTGCCACCCCATAGATGGCAGCCCACCAGACTTCTCTCTCCCTGGGATTCTCCAGGCAAGAATACTGGAGTGGGTTGCCATTTCCTTCTCCAATGACAAACTTAGACAGCATATTAAGAAGTAGAGACATCACTTTTCTGACAAAAGTCCATACAGTCAAAGCTATGGTTTTTCCAGCAGTCATGTACAGATGTGAGAGTTGAGAAGGGGTTGGCAGAGGATGAGATGGTTAGATAGCATCACTGACTCAGTGGTTATTAATTTGAGCAAATTCCGGGAGATTGTGGAAGACAGAGGATCCTGGCGTACTACAGTCCATGAGGTCACAAAGAGTCAGACACAATTTAGTGACTGAACAACGACAATCCTCTCCCTAGGCTCCAAGTTTCAGGAGGTCTATAATTATTGGTACTGTTATTATTCTTTTTATCACCACCAGAAAAGACTAAGAGATCAAATTAACTGAAGAAGTTAAGGCTTGAATGTATTAAACAGGTACATCTATCCAAATACATTTATCCTCTATGCATGTAGAATGAGACAGATTCTCACTTGCACTTGTATGGTTGTACATATGGACCTACATGTACTTTCCAATCACTTTTATCAGTAATAAATTCTTAATTATTCAGAAGGAGAGGAGCTACACCAGGTTCAAGGCAGGTAATCCAGCTAACTTATGGCACCAGAACACTTACTCTAATTTACACTTTACAAACAAGCCTAAATATATCCTCCCCTGAGCTGAAACAGTAATTCAGCTTGCACTCACTGTGGAACTGAAGGTAACATTCTCTTTCAGAGGTTAGAAATTATGCCTAATAAATGCAATGTTTCTCTTTTGTAATGCTAATTAAAACAAAGGCTGGAAGAGACAACCGATTTGTGTTGTTTATGCTGAACTACCTCCACCGCCCTTCATTTTCATCAAAACAAAATACCAAACAGGCTTTGGTTTGCACAGAGCTTTACCTTTGTGCCTTACATTTTTATATGCAACACTTTAAAGAAAGAAATATTTGAATGTGATGTTAATTGAATGCTAATTGTCAGGTTTAATCCAGCACCTTATAGATATTTATATACCACTGTGGTTTGGATACTCAATGAAATTTTAGGTGGTGAACCTGTCTGCTAATTTATTGCTTCAAATGAGAACCTTCCTGTCCCTTAGCATGATATAATGGAAATAGCCCTGATTTGGGAGACAAACGATGTGGACATGGTAATGATACTTGTCTTGACTGCTGGTTAAACCAGGGATTTGGATCAGGATGTGATTACATCCTGTCTTAAAACTGGGGATTTTTTAACATGTCATTGTTATTTTCTTTCTTATTAAGCATAGAATGAGCAAGTAATTTCCTCCTGGGTTGTTCCAGAGTTTGACCTGTAATGGTGTTGTAAAGGAAGTTACTATGGCACCTAGGCTTCTGTCACTCATGGTACAGAGGGCACCAATTTCTTTCCTGATAAAGGGAGTAGAATAAACAGCTATCTACCTCAACAGCAGCACAGGCAGAGCCAGCCAGGGGCAGCATCCACAGAGGGGAATTCAAGCTCCAAGGAGGCACAATGGTTCCACTCTACCGCTGATCCTACTCTAATGCCACTTTCTGACCTACTTCCCTCTATTCGACTGTCTTTAGTTCCACCTACATTTCTTCACGTGGCCTGTTTCATTTCCTTCTATGGCTGAGTGATAATCCATTGGATGTATGTTGATGTATTTCTTTATTCATTCCTCTGTCAGTGGACATTTAGGTTGCTTCTTTGAACTGGTTATTGTAAACAGTGCTGTGGTGAACATTGAGGCGCTTGTATCCTTGTGAAAAGGCAATGGGGAGGATTTGCTTCATGGCATTTTGATCAAAAAGACGCTGTGTTGGTAGGAGATCTTTGCTTCAAACATTTATTTTAGTAAATAAGTGTCAGCTAAAATTAGATATTTATTTGCTAAAATTAAGTAAATTAAACATTTTATTTCGGTGTTTACTTATCTCCACCCACTTTCCAACATCAGAGTACATAATGGGAGATTCTATGGACTGGACCAGTGATACCCTGGGGACCTAAGTGGAGTATCTGAGGTCCATCAAAATCCTACGGGACAGTCACAGTCCATTATCAGAGGTACTGACCTGGAAACCCCAAGTGGTTTCCAGGTCAGTAGAAGCAACAGCAGTCGTGGTGGTGGTGACAGTTGTGGTAAATTAATGACGGTGCCATCACTAGTGGCAATAGCTCACACACATGGGAGGGGTGCACTTAAATTGTACGAGGCACCAAATTATGTATTTTATACAGGTTATTTCATTCAATCCTTACCCTGCTGCTGCTGCTGCTAAGTCGCTTCAGTCGTGTCCGACTCTGGGCGACCCCACAGTCGGCAGCCCACCAGGCTTCCCCGTCCCTGGGATTCTCCAGGCAAGAACATTGGAGTGAATCCTCACCCCAACTCTATGATATAGATACTATTATACTCATCAGTGGCTTCCTAGATGGCTCAGTGGTAATGAATTTGCCTTTACCAGGAGACGCAGGAGATGTGGTTTGATCCCTGGGTCAGGAAGATCCCTTGGAGGAGGAAATGGCAGCCCACACCAGTATTCTTATGTGGGAAATCCACAGACAGAGGAGCCTGGCTGGCTACAGTTTATGGGGTCATGAAGAGTCAGACACTGCTTAGCAAATGAGCACGGTAGTGTGCCCATTTAACAGATATGATATCTGAACCTTAAAGGTGTTAAATACTTTTCTAAGGCTGTATAGCTACTTGGACAATAACCAATATCTGAACTTCTTTGAAATGTCATAAAGACAATATTTTTCAATGGTAAAGTGTGCTTTAAGAAGACTGAGGCTAAAAGTGAAACTAAATCAACAAATTCGAGATATACTGAGGAAAGTAACCACGTGAGTCAATCTGAGAAGACAAAATTAAAAATGAACTGTGTCATGTATGGAGAACAGTATGGTAGTTCCTTAAAAAACTGAAAATAGAACTTCCCTGTGACCCAGCAATCCCACCATTGGGCATATGCCCAGAGACAACCATAATTCAAAAAGATACATGCACCCCAATATTGTAAACACTGTTTACAATAACCAAGACAAGGAAGCAACCTAAATGTCTGTTGACAGAGGAATGAATAAAGAAGATGTGGTACATATAGACAATGGAATATCACTCAGCCATAAAAAGGAATGAAATGGGCCATTTGGAGAAATGTGGATGGAACTAGATACAGTCATACAGGGTAAAGTAAGTCAGAAAGTGGAAAGCAAATATCATATATTAATGAATATATGTGGAATCTGAAAAGAAATTGGTCAGATGGTCTTATTTACAAAGCAGAAACAGACAAAGAGAACAAATGCATGGACACCAAAGAGGAAAGGGGCTTGGGATGAGCTGTGTATTAAATCCCCCCACATGAGCTTTAGACCTAATTTATTAATCTATGCTCACTTCTAATCAAAGTTGACTTAACTAGAAATCTAGAATTGGGGTTATGAAATATTAGAATCTAGCTTATTATGAACAGTAAAAATTCAAGTTTTCTTTTTGGGATATTCTTTCTTACAGACTGACTAGCACAGAGCAGGAGGCAATTTCATATTATTTCTAGTTTCTGTTTTCTTATCCTTTCTACATTCTTGCTTCTGAACTCCATAAGATATCTTAATAATAACATCCGGATTAAAAAAAAAATAGCCAGTTTAGGTTGGTTTCTATAACTTGAAAAAAAAAAAAAAAACACCTCAAGTAACACAAGGGATTTAAACAACATGGTTTCTCACAAACTATATTATTATTATTATTTTGAAGAATAACACTTTCTCATCCTTTATAAGACTGTAAGGTAGGGAACTTTGCCAAGTCATATAATGAGCAGACATCTGGACTATGTAAATTTCACATAACTATGTAAGATTAGATTCTGGAGCTTAATCAGATAAGGTTTATTCTTTTCAAAATGTAGGATGTGCTATATTTCATATTATTAAATGCACACTTTAAAAATTCAAAGATGAAGGAAGAGCAGTTGATGCAATCTATCACCTTTTCCAAGTATAAAATTTGGTTTTAATTACACTAATTAGAAAATAGACTAAAAACTGTGCACAATTTTCCACAAGACAGTAACATAACTTTTTATGTTTCATAATCAGTTACAGAACTGTGAAATTCCCCACTGGTATCATTGCTAATATATATGCTTCATACTTAAATAAACTTTAGTTCTGATAAAATGCCCACTTGCATTTCCTTGTATGACACACAGGGATTAAAGGATAAGTAGACTCTCATTGGAAAATACTCTGATGCTGGGAGAGATTGAGGGCAGGAGGAGAAGGGGACGACAGAGGATGAGATGGCTGGATGGCATCACTGACTCGATGGACGCGAATCTGAGTGAACTCGGGGAGTTGGTGATGGACAGGGAGGCCTGGCGTGCTGCGGTTCACGGGGTCGCAAAGAGTCGGACACGACTGAGCGACTGAACTGAACTGAACCTCTCATCCAGTGTGTGTTCACTCTGCTGCTGCTGCTAAGTCGCTTCAATCGTGTCCGACTCTGGGCGACCCCATAGACGGCAGCCCACCAGGCTCTCCCGGTCCCTGGGATTCTCCAGGCAAGAACACTGGAGTGGGTTGCCATTTCCTTCTCCAATGCATGAAAGTGAAAAGTGAAATGAAGTTGCTCAGTTGTGTCTGACTCTTCGAGACTGCATGGACTGCAGCCTACCAGGCTCTTCCGCCCATGGGATTTTCCAGGCAAGAGTACTGGAGTGGGGTGGCATTGCCTTCTCCGGTTCACTCTGTAATGTAGTAGTTAATCCTGAAAACAGTTACCTGCTGTTTGAGAACATTATAATCTATAATTTCAATATGATTGGTTGTTGACTGTAACTAACAGTACTGCTGTCTTGATTATGCCACCGTGTAAGTCTCTGGTTCCCACAAACTATGTTTGTATCTGTTAAAGCCATCATGCCATAGTCAATGGAGATACGACCCTTGAAAGTATCTAAACAATTAAAATTCAGTTTTTACCTATTTTTCCATTATATTAAAATGACTGATGATACTAATACCTATATTTACACATTTCATTCAGCCAATTTTGATAGAATCTTTCAGATGGACTGAAAAATATGTAGGCTATAAGATACACATGAAATTCACTCTAGGGCAGTGTTTCTCAAACCAGGGAGAAAATTTTGCTTCTAGAAACCACTACCAATTTTCAGAGACAATTTTTCTGATGTAACGAGGGTGGAGGACTAAGACTGGCATCTAGTGTATGAAAGTCAGAGATGCTGCTAAATATCCTCCAAACACAGGAAAGAAATCTTCTACCTACAATGGTAACAGTAGTGAGGCTGCAGGAACTCTGCTGCAGGGGAGCCCTCTATGTACCCTAAGTAGGCATTTTTAGTTATTTGGGTCAAAGACTGAGTGAGATATGAGACAACGTCTTGCAGTTACTCATGGATAGGAAATTGCATGGTGATGTCAGGTATGAGTCTCTTGGAACCTAAGGGCAATCTAATTAAATAATTATCTTTTGATCAAGTTGCTTCTCCTGTGGTCAGATCTTGCAATTTACCTCAGAATGAGAAGTAACATTTTTTCCTTTAAATTTAATGATGGTTATTGAGAAATCTGAAGAACAAAGGGAGAACAGTGAGTATTACTAATCAATGAATTAACTGCTTTCATAGACTATCAAACATTTGTCTCAATGTACTTATCAGATTTTTTTTGTTATTTACATACTGTAAGATGTATTAATTGTGAGAAAATGGGTGATTTTACTCCAACTTTGCACATGGCAATTATGAGTCTCATATGGGTAAGAGCCAGGACCATGAACTACTTTTGCAAATAGGGTAATTTAATTGGGTAACACTTGAAGCGTCATGGCCCTATGCAAGAAAAGATGATTTTCATTTGAAAGCCAAAGCAGGAACTGACTCAGCTCATTACAGGGTGAAACTATAAACCTTCCCAAGGGACAGTGTGGCAGAAAAATGTTGATTGTGACAGAGAAGGTGACACATGGAGACAAATATTTCAGAACACAAAATAGCCGCAGTACAGTGAAGCCATTCCTAGCCTGAAAAGTGAAATAGGCAGCGCCTGTTTGAGATTGGAAGGTAGCAAAATCTCCATGGTAATTAAATGAGAACGACTATATTTAAAGCGGACTCTATGCTGATGTTGGTCATTTCCTTTTTTATGTGAACATTTGCAGATAATTTTTGGTTTGTACTAGCTCAACATTCAGAAAACTAAGATCATGGCATCTGGTCCCCTCACTTCATGGGAAATAAATGGGGAAACAGTGGAAACAGTGTCAGACTTTATTTTGGGGGGCTCCAAAATCACTGCAGATGGTGATTGCAACCATGAAATTAAAAGACGCTCACTCCTTGGAAGAAAAGTTATGACCAACCTAGATAGCTTATTCAAAAGCAGAGACATTATTTTGCCAACAAAGGTCCGTCCAGTCAAGGCTATGGTTTTTCCAGTAGTCATGTATGGATGTGAGAGTTGGACTGTGAAGAAAGCTAAGTGCCAAGGAACTGATGCTTTTGAACTGTGGTGTTGGAGAAGTCTCTTGAGAGTCCTTTGGACTACAAGGAGATTCAACCAGTCCATTCTAAAGGAGATCAGTCATGGGTGTTCTTTGGAAGGAATGATGCTAAAGCTGAAACTCCAGTACTTTGGCCACCTCATGGGAAGAGTTGACTCATTGGAAAAGACCCTGATGCTGGGAGGGATTGGGGGCAGGAGGAAAAGGGGGCTGGATGGCATCACTGACTCGATGGACATGAGTTTGGGTGAACTCCGGGAGTTGGTGATGGACAGGTCTGGCATGCTGCAATTCATTGGGTCACAAAGAGTCGGATATGACTGAGCGACTGAACTGAACTGAAGACTCAGAAAAGTTTAAAAAAAAAAAAAAAAAAGTGCTAGTACACAGTGGGAAGAATAGCTGTGACACTAGAAAAAATGACATACAGGAGGTATACTTACCTTCCTCATCGTCAAGAGCATTGGAGTACCATTCTGATTCAGGTCCCAGTCATCCGTTACCAAATTTCTTGGACAAAATGGCCCCTAATGGTTTGGTTTGTCTACCTCCAGGATGCCTGTCTCTCTCTCTCATACATACAAACATATACAAAAACACAATTTTAAATGGAAACCTGGTGGCTCAACAGTAAAATAATCTGCCTCCAATGCAGGAGGTGTGGGTTCAACCCCTGGGTTAGGAAGATCCCCTGGAGAAGGGAATGGCATCCCACTCTAGTATTCCTGCCTGGAGAATTCCATAGACAGAGGAGCCTGGCAGACTGCAATCCATGGGGTTGCAAAAGTCAGACACAATTTAGCAACTAAACAACCACCACCACTGAAAGGTAAATTCATCACTCTAATAAGTCACATATATTTTCCCCCTTTTCACTGCTTTTTATTATTTCTGTTCTAATAGTGTGCTGCTCAAATAATTATCAATTGTAATTTGTTCTCTTACTATATAATAACATTTCTGTTTGCTTTATAATCTCCACTACTAGAATTTTTATGGATGTATAATTTTCAATATAGTTAATATGTCACAAATTTATTACTGATAAGAACATGTTAAGGAAATACTGCTTATTGCTTTTCCCATTATTTTTAGATAAAGATGCTCATTACAGTTACTTATTCGGAGCAATTAAGAAGTTTCTAAGAATTTTCCAACAGAAGATCAGGATTATATGGTCAATATATAGGACTTCTCCCCCATTGTTTCATAAAACTAACCAAACTGTTCTTCAAGAAATGATATATCAGTTAACATGGCATTCTGGTAATACATGTTTTTAAGTATCTCCATTTGCACTTACCTTTACTATTAACTTTTACTTAATTAAAAACTAAGTCTTATTAATTTTAAATTATTAAGTTTGCTATTAACTTCTATTATTAACTTTTATTAATTTAAAATCATGATTTCTCTCATGGTCTAGTAGCTAATAAGTGTCCACGCTCTCAACGTAGGGGGACCAGGTTCAGTGCCTGGCCAGGGAATTATTAATAGATCCCACAGACTGTAGTGAGTTTGCATGCTGCAACTAAAGATTCCAGGTGCTACAACTAAGGCCCAGTGCAGCCAGCCAAATAAATAAATATTAAAAAAATAAAATGACATTTTTACCTTAACCGTTATATTACAGTTTAGCATTGTGAACCTAAAGATTAGGTCTACCTTAGAAAAACTCATGAATACTCAAGGTTTTGTTTGCTATAATTTTTTGTTTGTGACCATTCATCAAAAATAACTGCAAATCATGTATGTGCAAAACTCAGTGACAGTCATATGAAGAGGAAAAACATGTGGTCTCTGACTTATATACGTTTGTGCCTGGTAGGAATCCCAAGTTGTATGTTCAGCTAACTATGATGATGTGAAACATGATAAATGACAGAGATAGATGGTTATAGCAATGAAAATTTAGTAATGCAGAGCAAATTAGAGAAGCCTTTAGGAAGTTATAGCATTTAAGCTGGTCCTTGAGGAAATACTAATTTAGGAAAGGAAGACAAGACATGCAAGATGGAAGAAGGCCTGTATCCTCTAAAATTATAGTGCAAAAGTGTGGGTACGTGTGCACATTTTCTAAAGTGGTACAAAAGCTTTCATCACATTTTCAGAGCCATCACTAACTGCACCACTATATATATATAGTGGTATATATAGGCTTGTAAGGTATATATAAGTAGTAAGTAGAGGGAAGGAATTCTAAGATAAGCATATATTTATTCAGTTTATAAATTATCAGGGATAAAATTAGCTCATAATAGCCAACACCTTGAGTTTCTTTTAGTATCCAACGTTTTAATTTATTTTGATATTAATGCTTGAGGAGGTAGATTGAAACTCATCCTTTGGTGAAAATAATGTCTTAAGAGTCAGACACGACTGAGCGACTTTACTTTCACTTTTCACTTTCATGCATTGGAGAAGGAAATGGCAGCCCACTTCAGTGTGTTTGCCTGGAGAATCCCAGGGACGGTGGGCCGTCTCTGGGGTCACACAGAGTTGGACACGACTGAAGCAACTTAGCAGCAGCAGTAGCAACAGTATGGTAACTATATTTCTTCTTTAAAACTTTTTTCACTTAGTTTTTTGCTTTTCCATATAGATCTTTTGAAATAGACTCAACCCAAATCCCATAAAGGAGAATATCACATACATACACACACACACACACACACACACACACACACACACACACACACACACACACTACTGTTAATAAACTAGTGGATGTGGCGGAATTCCAATAGAACTATTCAAAACCCTGAAGGATGATGTCATCGAGGTGCTGTGTTCTTTAAGTCAGCAAATCTGGAAGACCCAGCAGTGGCCACAGGACTGGAAAAGGTCAATCCTCATCCCAGTTCCCAAGAAGGGTAGTACTAAAGAATGCGCTACCCTTCAGGCAAGTTGCACTCGTCTCCCATGATAGGAATGTCATGCCTAAAGTCTTGCATGCTATGCTTCAGTACTATGTGAACCAAGAATTTCCAGATGTCCAAGCTGGGTTTAGAAAAGGAAGGTAAGCAACTTGCCTGGGTTTGCAAGCACTTTCCACATTTGGTGCTGAATACTCCATGTGCTGGGAAGACATTTAGTTCTGGACAAATTTAATATATAGAATGTCACTGACTTAAGATGATGCAAAAGCAATACTCATTCAGTAGAAAACATACTAGGAATTTGGATCTTTTACAAGCTGGTGATGGGTGGTATGATAATCTCTCATGATGCTGGGCAGGGCAGCAAGCCTACAGCTTGCAGTCAGCCAGGTGATCACAAGGGTAAACAAGCAATATGCTTACCTCACAACCATTCTGTACCCAACCATTTTGCTTTTCACTTTCAGTACAGCATTCAATTAATTACATAAGATATCCAACACTTAACTATAAAATGAGCTTTCTGTTAGATGATTTTGTCCAACCATAGGCTAATGTAAGTGTCCTGAGCATATAAGGCTAGGCTAAGCTATGATGCTGGGTAAATACAGTTCAGTTCAGTTCAGTCGCTCAGTCGTGTCCGACTCTTTGCGACCCCATGAATCACAGCATGCCAGGCCTCCCTGTCCATCACCAACTCCTGGAGTTCACTCAGACTCATGTCCATCGAGTCAGTGATGCCATCCAGCCATCTCATCCTTGGTCATCCCCTTCTCCTCCTACCCCCAATCCCTCCCAGCATCAAAGTCTTTTCCAATGAGTCAACTCTTCACATGAGGTGGGCAAAGTACGGGAGCTTCAGCTTTAGCATCATTACTTCCAAAGAAATCCCAGGGCTGATCTCCTTCGGAATGGACTGGTTGGATCTCCTTGCAGTCCAAGGGACTCTCAAGAGTCTTCTCCAACACTGGTAAATTAGGAGTATTAAATTCATTCTCCATCTATTATATTTTCTACTTACAGTGAGTTTATTGGGGACATAACTCCACTGTAAGTAAAAGAATATCTGTAAATGCATTCAAGTAAATATGTTTGTACATATACATTTAACAGTTGGAAAGATACAGAATAAATTGTAATTCTTATACACAGTGGTTGGATTATACATTTCCTTTTCTTCTTTGATTGAGATGGGAGATGCCAAAAAGTGAACCTTTCTTTAAAAAAGCAATATTTTTTAAAAATTGGACATTCTAAATGGTACAGTTTTGTGGCAAAACTCATTTGCATCAGTGGTAGCATGAAAATATTTGTAGTGAGAGTTTTTAGTGAGAATTTAATCAATATTTACATATTTATTTTAATTGAGACTTTATGTGTATGTTTATTCAGCTTTAGCAAAGCCAGATCCAAAAGTGGTACAATTTCTGCGAATCTGGTCATGCACTTTAACACAGGCCAATTTTGTTTGGTCAGCTTTTGGAGTCTAATGACTACCAATTCTCACTTTCCATTTGGCCTTGCACAAATCAATTCCCCCTTGGAATCTCGATTTCCTGTCCTTTCAAATATTGGGATGAGAGTAAATGGGTTTTAGAGTCTCAAATATGCCATTTTTTGTTTTTCTATTTTTGTGTAGAAACAAATTATACAGCCCTGCCTTTATACCATCCAAGAAAGGAGCAAGGAAGTGGCTCTGGGGAGGGATGGAAACAAAGAAAATAATAAAGGTCCCATAAATCACGCGTAATAGAATGTGCTGCAGAAAAGTATTGTGATGCTCTGAAAGAGAAAACTGCCCTTAGTCGGGGCAGGATTTGACCTTCTAACCTTTGCTGCAACTTTGAGTCCCAAGTTCACATAATCCTTCTTCATGTACTAGAACATACTAAAAATTGGTTAAGAAATGAGATCATCACTGAGGTGCAGAGGTGCCAGGGCTCCAAAGATTCCAAGAAATAAAACTGACTTGGCTAAGACCATAGACAATGGTGGTTTGGAAAAGACTTACTGAAATTTGGTCTTAGGATATTTCTACAATGCAATACAAGTCCGACCCTTCTTTTCTTCAAGACAACAGAACAGAACAGAAGCATAGGCTGGGAGCACAGGAAGGGGAAAGGGTGAGAAGATTTCTGCCACAGATGTGACTCAGGTTGTTGGAATATGCAGATCCCACACTGGAGTGGAAGGTTACTGCCATTATGTGTCTGAAATATTTATTTGCTATTTCCTTATGCAACATACACTTGTTGAACATCTATTATGTTCCAGATAATGTGTGAAGCACTGAAGATACAGATACCATGAAAGACCTTGAAAAACTGATGGCAGAAGAAAAGAAACTAACAAGTATTATCACAATGATATGTTGTGAACATCAGGATAAATATAAGTTTTTGAATTAAAATTTTGGGGAAAAAATTTGGAGGGAAGCAGAGTTTTTGCCAGAAATAATTATTTGGCAGTGTTTCAAGGGAGAAAAGATCTACAGTGTACACCATACTGGAAAACTGGAGCTAGTTGTCAACCCAGGCAATTTGTTCCAGAATTCATGTCCTTAATCACTCTGCTGTGATGCTTTATAACTATCAGTAGCTGTCATTTTCTAACAGTAATAATAACAATAACTAAAATGTATTGAGCATTTACATGTATACTCACACTTAATTATCACATTTAATCCTCATTACAATTTTATGATGTAGGCAGTATTTTAAATTTTATTTTACAGATGGAAAACAAATTAAGAAAGATTAAATAACTTGCCCAAGGGTCAACAGAGCTCAAAGTCACAAATCCAGGATCCCAGCCCAGTTCTGATTAACATTGGGAACTATGCTTTTAATAACAACTTATATCATGCTGCTGGCATGTCACATAAGCCATTTCCCCTCATCATCTGTGCCTCCTTCCCTCCAACTGAGGATATATATATGTCTGGTAGATGTTTCAAATTCTGATTTTTCAAATGAGTCAATATCTTTATATGAAAATAGTAGTTCAAATTTACAGTGTGTTTATGCTATTATGAATTATGCTTCTTTAATGAAAGTACATTTTGTTTTGACTTTTTATAAAGTATTCTGTGAATCGAAACTTTGCAAACTGTTAACATATGTACACAAGTACATTTGTTTTGAGTCAAGACTACAAGAGGGCTAGCACAGGTTACTTTGAAGAGGCCAAGAATAGATATTTATTTGCAATCCACAGTTACCATGTATAGCAGGGAAGACTGTCTCATGTCCTCTGATCAACCCATCACTACTCTCGGAATAATTTATGTCCTTCGACCTTCATGTTGCTGCTGCCGCTGCTAAGTAGCTTCAGTCGTGTCCGACTCTGTGAGACCCCATAGACAGCAGCCCACCAGGCTCTCCTGTCCTTGGGATTCTCCAGGCAAGAATACTGAAGTGGGTTGCCATTTCCTTCTCCAACGCAGGAAAGTGAAAAGTGAAAGGGAAGTCACTCAGTCGTGTCCGACTCTTCGCGACCCCATGGACTGCAGCCCACCAGGCTCCTCTGTCCATGGGATTTTTCCAGGCAAGAGTACTGGAGAGGGGTGCCATCGCCTTCTCCGGACCTTCACCTTATATCTTCCTTAACATTTTCCAAAGAAGACTTTCCTGATACTTATTGTTACTGGTTCAGTTTCCATCTTCCCCACCTAACTAAACACTTCATTAGGGCAGAAGCTTTATCTGACTTGTTCCCAACTGTATTTCCAACATTCAACAGTGTGTGATACCCCTACAATACACTTTAAATGCAACCATGACTCTTCCCTTTCACATCATCATGATTTCTCATTGTCTGCATTTCTACTCTTATTCTTTAACAAACACAGAGTATCCCACAGAGTATCTGGAGGGAATTTTTAAAAGCATAAAGCAGATCATACCGCTCCCTTTAAAGCCTCTAGTGGCTTCCATTTGCACTTGGCATAAACCCAAGCTCTGTAAGCCAGCTTAAGCAGGAAGATCTTTTTGTCCTCTTCAACTTCACATTCTCCACTGTCGCCTTCTTTACACAATGCTCCAGTCATGTTGATTCCTCAAACAAATGAAGGCTACGTTCTCATTTCCAAACATGATCCTCCTATGTGTAATGAAATATTCTTCTTCCTGATCTTCACTTGACTGGGTACCTCTCACCATACAGGACATCCAGTATAGTTCACCTCTCCAGAGTGGTCTTCTCTGATAACCCTTTCTAGACTCTCTATCCCCTTGCTCAGTTGATTTTATTTACATCATATGTGTCTTATTAACTAAGAAAATAAGATGATTTTGATAGTGATATTTTATTTCACCAGAATGTATATTGAGAACAGAAAATCTGACTACCTTCTTGTGAGCACTTGAAGAGTTCAGGGGTTAATAATGCCTGCTGCTGCTGCTGCTGCTAAGTCACTTCAGTCGTGTGTGACTCTGTGCGACCCCGTAGATGGCAGTCCACCAGGCTCCCCCGTCCCTGGGATTCTCCAGGCAAGAAGACGGGAGTGGGTTACCATTTCCTTCTCCAGTGCATGAAAGTGAAACGTCAAAGTGTAGTCGCTCAGTTGTGTCCGACTCGTAGCGACCCCGTGGACTGCAGCCCACCAGGCTCCTCCATCCATAGGATTTTCCAGGCAAGAATGCCTAACAAATAGCAAATAGATATTCAAATGTTGATGAACCTATTGAAGCACGAATATAAGTATATCCTAGAAGTATGTTCACATGAAGTACCACTGATAAAAAAAGACCAGGTGGATAAGTGGACCTCAGGTCATGTTTGGCTTCAGATGTTTACTATGTCTTTTGCAGGGGTGATAAGTACTACCTCTTTGCCTATACTCTGTTGCTCTACATAAACCTGCAACATCAGTTAGTTTTAATCATATTTTCTCTCCTAGAAATGAACATTTGAATTGAGTACTCAGTTACAGGAGGCAGCTAGAACAATCTATTTGAAGGAAATAAAAGCAGCAGAAGCTCAACTATGAGCTTTGCTCAGCTAGCAGTGTCTTCTTTCTTATGCCCCACGTACTCAATGCATGTCTTTTATCTGTGGAAGCTTATCAGAGTTGTTTTCTGTTGCTAAGAACCATAAGACTGCCATATCACGAGAAAAGTATGACCTCAAGAGTTTTAGGTGAAGCAGAGGAATTGAAAGTTCAGGAAAGTTGAGCTGGGGTAACAGGTGGACTGTTGAAATTGTGTCAGTGGTGTTTCAATGACTCTAGTAGGTGTTGAGATAGTTTAAGCAGGATCTGTATTTCTGTGGGCAAAAAAGTTTTATTTAAAGGGGCATGAAGTGATGGACAGTAGGAGGCATGACAGTGGCCTCCAATTAGTGTATCAAGTGCACTATATATATATATTTTTTTTGGAAAGCAAAAAAGATAAACTATGAAAAGTAAATCTCTTTTTAAAGTTTCTTGTGATTTGCTATTGTTTTGTATCATTCTTACACTTTAAATAATGCTTCTGTGTAAGTTTTTCCTAAGATCTCCTATTTACATTTTATATAGTCAAAGAATGCAAATATCTCTAATCTGCCCCTCTAAAAATGTATGATTCACAATCAAAATGAGCTTCCTTGGGACACTCAAGTCAGACTTCTCTTCTTCTTGATAAGCCCATGTTTCCCCAAAGTCGCTATGACTTGGGTCAATTGATTATTGACACTTAATATCTTCGTTCTTCAGATGGGGATTTGATATAAGCAGAGCCTACTTAGAACAAAGGCAGTTTCGTTATGCTGGATAATTACATTTTTGGATATAATTGTCTCCACTGGGATCTCATGAAAACCTAAAGCAACAAAATTACTAAAAGGCTATGGATAGCCTTCTATTAATCAAGATGGTTTTTAATAGAGAAAATTTCTATAATAAAGAAAATGTTTCCTTGTATCATGTGTAACTATGAAACAATGATTTTCCTTCTCCTATTCATTTACTCCCTTCCAGTTGTTTTGTGTTTAATTACAGCCCAGGTAGCAATTTAACCCTATTAAAGCTATTAATATTGGTAAGTAATTAAAATTCACTTAACAGATAAGAGTTTCCTTTATATCCTTGCCTCTCTCTTAATTATAACATGGGAGAAAACAGATCTTCAACATCAACATAAGAAAGATTTGTATAGTATTTTCTGGTTTATAATGTGCATTCACTTCCATTTACTCACATGATTCTCTCCTAAAATCTGTGCTAAATATCAGTATCTCCATTTTGAAAGTAAACAGAACAAAGCTCAGGAGTTATAGGATCATACAGTCATCAAATGAAAGAGCAGGGATTTGAAGTGAGGTTTACAGTGTCTCAAAGTCCACATTATTTCCCCCAAATCATAGGAAAGGTATGGCCATATAAGGCTAAATTGTATTTAGCGAGAGAAAAGAGTGGTCAATAAGCCAATTCCCCTTGCTCCACTCTGGAAAAATAAGTTGCTATTTCTCATTAAAATAGTTAATCCATTGTCCTTGTAGAAATCTCATACTCATGTCCCATCAGTAAATAGTCATCTCCAAATAGACTTAGAGTCTCTAAATTTTATCTCATTTTATTCTTGTTACTATTATTATTTTTTATGATAAGTAGGTGTAATCCTAACAGGTGAGTATTTTCTCACAATAATCAGTTACAGTGATGACTGTCTTATACTCACATGACTGACAGGCAGATGAAACCAGGGAAGCACTCAATCATACCATTTCAAATCTCCAAGCTGACTTGCAGCACACAGCAGCTTCTAGTGGTTCCTGGAAGCAGAACAGTAATCCTGAATGTTATAAATAGGTTGTTTGGTCAAAATATTGACAACCTAATTGAAAAATATATATCCTACTGTTTCACTGTTTGCTAGCCAGTGAAATGAGACAGAAACCCCAAGGAATCACAGAAGGCTTCATATGACCTGCCACTTTGACTTATGTAACTGCATTACCCCAGTGAATGAAAGACCTTGTTCATTTTTAGTTTCTTATTTTTCCCATCAACTTGGTCTATGAGACAACTGTAAACAACAAATGTTGAGAAGACAAAAAAAGTTGTTAAAACTTTCTTGGCTCAAGTCTTCATATAGGTTATTTTTAAAGAGACAGGAAAGAAAATTGTTGGTGCAGCTTTACCTCTCCCAAAATCCACATGAAGGAGCAGGGAACATTTCCATGGTTGCAAATAAAGTACTGAAGCTGCTAGTGAACAAAATTAAGGCTGTTTAAGAGAATGGGGCCTTGGAGTGCCCTTCACATTCTGATCGATTCATGATTAATATCTATATCTGTGTATATTACAAACGTGGAATTTATTGACCAGACTACTTGGTCATTCTAAACCATGTATTGAGCACTTTAGAGAAAGTAATGGGGAGATTCACACTTGAAGGAAAATGAGAGGCAGTAATAGTGAGTGCCTATGAAATCTTGCTACTCAAAGTGGGCTTCACAGAGGAACCACACAGACACATTACATAATTTCTCTAAGCCAGGCATCCTCAATAATGGGGATCTCATGCATGATGATCTGAGGTGGAGCTGAAAGAAAGAAAGTACACAGTAAATGTAACACGCTCTTGAATCATCTCGAATCCAACCCGCCCCCCCCCACCCCAGCTCTGGCTCATGGAAAAATTGTCTTCCATGAAACCAGTCCCTGATGCCAAAAAGGTTAGGGACCACTGCTGTAAGCTATAGAAAGGCAAAGTGAAAGTCACTCAGTTGTGTCTGACTCTTTGTGACCCCATGGACTATACAGGTCATGAAATTTTCCAGGCCAGAATACTGGAGTGGGTAGCTATTCCCTTCTCCAGGGAATCTTCCCAACCCAGGGATTGAACTCAGGTCTCCTGCATTGTGGGAGGATTCTTTACCAGCTGAGCCACAAGGGAAGCCCACGAATATTGGAGTAGGTAGCCTATCCCTTCTCCTGCAGATCTTCCTGACCCAGGAATTGAACTGGGGTTTCCTGCAGCTCTAATCTATAGTTTTCTTCTATTAACTGGGGATAAATCATATTGACTTTAAGTCTTGTCATCAGACAAACACAAATACATCACTCCTCGTATATCATCATGTCCAACACTTTCAAATCATGCCTAACTAACCCTACACCTGGCACTGTTTTATAACCACATTACTACTGTATCTTAAATTCATATTCTTAAGTCCCTTTTGGGCATACCTTGCAATTCTTCCCCCAAACTTCTTGCCATTATGTCTTTTGTCGTTTAGTTGCCAAGTCATGTCCGACTCTTTGCGACCCCATGGACTGTAGCATGCCAGGCTTCCCTGTCTATCATCAACTCCCATAGCTTATTCAGACTCATGTCCGTTGAGTCAGTGATGCCATCCAACCATCTCATCCTCTGTCGTCCTGTTCTACTCCTGCCTTCAATCTTTCCCAGCATCACGGTCTTTTCCAATGAGTCAGTCCTTCGCATCAGGTGGCTGAAGTACTGGAGTTTCAGCTTAAGCATCAGTCCTTCCAATGAATATTCAAGACTGATCTCCTTTAGTATGGACTGATTGGATCTCCTTGCAGTCCAAGGGACTCTCAAGATACTTCTCCAACACCACAGTTCAAAAGCATCAGTTCGTCGGCGCTCAGCCTTCTTTATAGTTCAACTCTCACATCCATATATGACTACCAGAAAAACCAAAGCTTTGACTAGATGGACATTTGTTGGCTTAGAGATTACTAAAATATTCATTGTTTTAATTATTAATAACAGTACCCAAGTTTTTAATGAAACTAATGTGCTTAATTAAGATAAAGGAGAATAAAACCAAACGCATAAAAACACTACATTTGAAAGCAATTTCATGAAAGCCCCTTTTGGCAACTTCTGTTTGTATCAGATTGTCCGGAACCTTGACACATGCTCAGGCTAAACTGAATAGAGGATGGGAGATGTGGAACAGCAGATAGAATAGTCAGTGGACACCATTATGTTTGGTACATTAACTGATACAAACGTTTTCAATGTTTTCTTGAGTAAATTGAAAAAAAAAGTGTTACATACATTTTGCCACAATAACAAAGACAACATAAGCAAAGTAAAAAAAAAAAAAAAAGTACCTGAAGTGTTGGAACTTGGAGCCCTCTGAAGAAAAAAATGTGTGTTTTTTTTTTTTTTTTTTTTTTAAGAGAAGTCAATATAAAGAAGAGAGAAGTCTTTCAGAAAGAATACCTTTCCCTCTTTCTCCCACATCCTGTATGGAATGTGGGTATAATGCCTGGAAACACATCATTCTTTGCTTCTTTTTGAGGGGTATAGTTGATTCTGGGCTTCCCTGGTTACCCAGAGGTAAAGAATCCACCTGCCAATACAGGAGACACAGGTTCGATCCCTGGGTAAGGAAGATCCCTTGGAGAAGGAAATAGTAATCCACTCTACTATTCTCACCCGGGAATCCATGGACAGAGGAGCCTGGCGGGCTATAGTCCATGGGGTCACACAGAGTCGGACATGACTGAGTGACTAAACGATTGTTGCTTTACAGTGTTGTGTTAGCTTCTGCTGTACAATGAAGCGAATCAGTTATCTGTATACATAGACCCCCTCTTTCTTGGACCTCCCCTGACCTCCATTCCATCCATCTAGGTCATTGCAGAGCATCTATCTGAGCTCCCTGTCCAATACAGGAGGTTCCCAATAGCTGTCTGCTTTACCAGTAGCAATGCAGATGCATCAATCCCAATCTCCCAGTTCAGTCCCCACCCTGTGTCCACACATCCATTCTCTACATCTGTGTCTCTATTCCTGCTTGGAAAATAGATTCATCTGTACCATTTTTCTAGTTTTACTGTGATCAACTAAAGTGAGGGAAATTTCAATTAAATTGCAGAAATGCCAAACCTTACTGACCTTGGTTGGTGAACCAATGATAACAGCCACACCTTTGGAATGGATGTCGTAAGACCAATAGGCCCTTACTTATTGAAGCTGCTGGTTCTTAAAGGTGTAATCATTCCTAATGAATACACTTAGTTATTCGGGCTGTACTAGATCCCTAACAAACTTCTGTTTCCAGAAACAAGTTCCAGTCTCTATGCTACAACTCTTAAGTTGGTTAATCCTTTTTCTTTAAAGGCTCTGAATTGAGATGCCTATCTCTTCTCAGTTGCAATTCACAGAGCCCAAATAAGTAAGGAAACGGATATGATTTCTTGTTTAACCGACATCTTCAGAGTAGGCTGATTGTCATAGGAGAGTACTGTATAAGTCACCAAATCTTAGAGCCTGATATTAGGAAGGCCTCTGTGGTTACCTGATCCAGTGTTTCCCAACCTGATAACATAAGTATAAACACTGAGTATCATAAGGTGTTGGGCGGGGGGAAGGCAGGAAAGAAAGGAGGGAAAGAGAGAGAGATTTTTCCTAGCTTCTCTCCAAAACAACAGAATTCACGGTAGGAGGAGATAGATGATGGCAGGCAATCTGAAAGAATAAGACACACTTTTTTTTTTTTTTTTTTTTTTTAGTTTGTTTTGCTTTACAATACTGTACTCATTTTGCCACACATTTATTTTTACAGAAACTTCTCCAACGGGGTTAGTGATTTCCAAGGTCAATCTGACGGTTGAAGGAACTTAAGCCCAAATAAGGGAACTGACAAAACCTTTGGGGTCAAAGTGATTGATGGCAGAATCAACATTACAAACCTATATCCATGCTACTTATCTCAGATTTATTCCACTGAGCACCTGTCTGGTGAGGTTTTGGGAGATCTTTCTTTCTTGTCCCTTGTCTGTGAGGTAACTGAAAACTGAGTATTGGACTCTTATTTGTACATCTCCTGTGCATATCTTATTTGCATACAATAAGACCCATTTTTTTTTTTTTGGTCCACCTATTAATAGAAAGTGAGGTGAGAAGGGGAAAATGCAGGAAATGTTAAGACCCAATATGTGAGGTATGTGAACATGAAAGTCGCTCAGTAGTGTCCGACTGTTTATGACCCCATGAGCTATACAATCCATGGAATTCTCCAGGCCAGAAAACTGGAGTGGGTAGCCTTTTCTTTCTCCAGGGATCTTCTCAATCCAGGGATTGAATCCACATCTATAGACATCATTAGATTTCTTAGTTGAGCAAAGTAAGACTCAGTCAGTTCAAGAAAATTATCTAAATTCACAAAGCTGGAGAGCAACAAAGCGAGGGTTACAAATAATCTGAATGCCTTCAAACTTTTGTTGCTTTGTCAATATTGTGCAGTTACTAATGAAGGACATGGCCTGATGTGCACATTGTTTAAACAAATATAGGACTACTGAAATTGCGATATGAAATCCAAATCAGCCTTGGTATTCTTTACTTGAATGTCCCTCAAAGCAAACTGAAGACTACATGTCAGAGCTAGATATTAGAATTAGAAATCATATACTTATTTGCTTAACATTTGCACTGAGCTTGCAAAAAGCAGAACCTCCATATTGATACTGTTTTCAGGGCCTATATTTTGGTTTTTCTTCCGTATTCTCCCCTAAATTACAGCCCACAGTTCTCCCAACTGTGTAGAATTTATGTCAAGAGCAAGAGGATGAGAAAAGACAGTACACCTTGGAGTACTGATACCAGATTCTTTCCAAATGAAATGGTCAAATATGAATTTCTAGACAGAACAGTTTTGCCAGGGGTAGGGACAAGACATGATAGTCAATTAAGATCAATATTTTTCTAAGCCCCATTCTGCCAGTGTTATATAATTGTCAGTCCTTTCTACTCTTCCACAGAATCAGAGAATTATTTGATGAATAAATTTTGATTTCCCAGCTCTCAAAGAGAAAGTCAAACTCTGTGATTTTGCAAGGTCTACAAGAGGATGTAATTTACCAAAGTCACATGAGGGCACCTCATTCTCTAGTTTGGAATGGTGAAGCAGAACCTAATTAGAGTCCTTAGTCCTGCTCCTACCTTCATAAAACTCTTTCTACAGCAGCAAGAGCTTAAAAAAGTGACTCAGATCCGAGTCTTCTGCTCTAAACCCTCCAGTGGTTTTCCATCACTCTTCATCTTGAATCCATACTCCTTGCAATGGTCCATGGTGTATGACAATTTGGCCTTGAAGCCTTCCTTGCCCTCTCGTCTAATCTCATCTGCCTTTTTATGCCCCAGTAAACTCACTTTCTTTTCTTCAACACAATGAATTGGTTCTGTCTCAGAGTGCCTCACTATTTTCCCTTCCAGGAAAGTTCTTCCCATGTCTCTCCCTGGGTGGTTCCTCCTGCTCAGGTCTCTGGCCCCAAGTTCCTGCCTCAGGGAGACCATCTCTGTCCACCTAACATTTTCCCCCTTTAAAAAAAAAATCTGAGAAAATATACCTAACATAAAATCACCATCTTACCCAAATTGTAATATATAGTTTATAAGTGTGAAGTATATTCACATACTTGTGGGACCAGTCTCCAGAATATTTTCATCTTGCAAAACTGAACTTCTGTGCCCACTAAACAACTTATTTCTCTCTCTTCAGCCCCCTGTAACCACTATTGTACTTTCTGTTTCTGTGAGTCTGACTACTCTAGATAACTCATACAAGTGGAATCGTACAGTTATTTGTCTTTGGGGGATTGGAATATTTCCCTTAGCATTAGTCCTCAAAGTTCATCTATATTGTAGCATATGTCATAATTTCCTTCTGCTTTAGGTTGAATAATATTCCATTGTATCTATTATCACATTTTGCTTATCCATTCATCTATTGTTAGACATCTGGGTTACTTTCACCTTTTGGCTTTTATACACAGTGCAGGTATGAACATGGGTACACAATAGATATACCAAATATCTATTGGTAGGTCTAATTTTTTGAGGAATTGTTTTCTACTATGGTAGCACCATTTTAGATCAATACCAACAGTGCACAAGTGTTTCATTTTCTCCACATCTTTGCCAACACTTGCTACTTTCTATTTTTGTTATAGCAGCCATTCTAGTGAATGTGAAGTGATATTATGATTTTGATTTCCCTAGTGATTAGTGATGCTGAGTATTTTGTGTGTGTGTGTGTGTGTGTGTTAAAGGTTGATATATTTTCTTTGGCAAAATGTCTGCTTAAGTACTTTTTAATGATTTCATGACAGTCTGCATTTAATACTGGTAAATGTAGGCTGTTCACAGTGTTTTTCTGTTGTAGTTATTGATTCAATAATACCATTGTACATAAGTAATGATTGGCAATTCTGATATTCCCCATAGGAAAAAACTTTTTGGAGGAGAATTACAAATATTAGATCAAGATGTATAGACATTTTATAAGATCTTTTATAAAATTTTATATCTGTAATATGTAAATAGCTCTTATAAATAAATAAAAAACAGGTGGAATTCCAATTAAAAATTGGTAAGGGGCAGATAATTGACAAAAGAAGAAACAGTCAAAAAGTCTAATGATGTAAAAATGTTTTGATCTCATTAGCAATCAAGGAAGTGCAAATTAAAACAGTGAAAAGTTATTTGCAACTAGTCAAATTGTAACCTTTTCCTAACAAACACTGTTGGTATTGATAAAATGTGAAGAAACTGGCATATTTGTGCACTGCTGGTAGAATGTAACTATTTGTGTTTTTCCTAAGGATAATTTGACAATGTTTATCAAAAGCCTTTAAAACCATCCTTTGACCCAATAGTATCACTTCTAGAAATTTAGTCTCAGGATTTAATGATAATTACAGATGTATACAAAACTTTGCTATAACAAAGTTTTGATAAGAGGAAACCACTGGAAATGATGGTGACTGATTAATTAAAGCATGGTCCATCCAAAGCAAGGAGACCATGCAGTATGTCACAAAGATTTTGATTCATGCTTCCAACAACTTTTCAGAAGCGATGTACCAATTTGCACTCCCACTAGCAGGTTATAAAAGAAATGCCTCAACTTTAAGGACACAATAGTAGGGTGTTATGTGCAAAGCTGAAAAAAAATGTAAGTAGTTCCTAACTTAAGAGATAATGAAATGCCATTCCATCTTACCCTAACTCACTAGAATGTTTGCCATTTTCTTTCTGCAAGTTGCCTTTATTCTCGTGGATAATGTGGAAAATGTGGTATTATGGGACCTCTGAAATTCACACATTAGTTTGTTCTATGCTTGTTATTATTATTTAAACACAATTTTGAAAGAAAATACAGGGATTCAACCCCACCATCATCTGGAGACAGTAATGACAGATATCTTCTCAACTGAGCATGTTTTCTGTCTAGTCTTGGAACAGGACAAAGCCAAAGAGACTGATTCTGAGACAATTTCAACAGAAACTGAGATTACTGATTGTCTTTGTCAATTTAAGATTCAAACTTCTGGGTTTGCAGCACACTCTCAAATATTGTTCTAGATTCCTATGGCATTATGAAAGGGATTAAAAACTAGCCATGGATAAGACAGTGTTATTAAATGTAACCTAGCTCATAATGTCTATAAAAATAATTCATGGACATTTCACTATTCTCTGGGTTGCCATAATGCCTTATGCAGCAGTTGGTTTGCAGCCAAGGCAATAAAGAACACTATTCACTCCATTTCTTCATATGTAAAATGCGAACACTGAACTGCATTTACAGTTCTCAAACTGAGTTCCTTAAAGTCACAAGGGGTGATGCAGTTGAGTAGGTTATTCTACTTTTGGGGGAATGGGGGATAATCTATATAAGATCCCATAAACTGTATAATCCTTTTTCAAAAACAACAATAATCTTGGAAATTACTAGACTAGTCTCTTTCTGAGTCTATGGCTCGACCCTTTCCCTTCCACACTTCATTACATGTAGCAGTGGCTAATGTTCATGATAGTAAAGGCAATAGAGAAAAGATGAATTTCTAATTATTTACATATTTTTCTCTTTTTAAGTGCTGATATGTATTTTCATGATACTTGTGTTACCTATATAACTTACAGATACGTCAGCTGGAGTTTTCCAAAAACTTTCAGATAGATATCATTGAATCCTCTTTTCCATCCCAGTGGGAATCCAAAGCCCTCTGGTAGGCAGATTTCAGCCAACAAATGTTGGATGGTGAACAAGGGAGAGTAGAAGGTTGCCATCCCGTGATGACTCTGGTTCTGAACCAGCATCTGTGTGTGCTGTCTCTGTTCTGAAAAGTATTAGATGAAATCATTTTCTTGGATCCCTTAGAAATCTTGTTTCACAGAAGGCACTTCTATAGTTTATAAAATAAACTATTTTATTTTATAAAATATAGAAGAATTGGCTTCTGCTGGGATTGTGGGAATTGGGGCATAATAGGAAATTGGCTTAATCACAACCACAACAATATAAAAATGTACATTAAATTTCTGGCCTTTAAAAAAGGCCATAAAGGGCACTGAAACATGTATACTATCATGTAAGAAATGAATCGCCAGTTTATGTTCAATACAGGATACAGGATGCTTGGGGCTGGTGCACGGGGATGATCCAGAGAGATGATGGGGGTGGGAGGTGGGAGGGGATTCAGGATTGGGAACTCATGTACACCCATGGTGGATCCACGTCAACGTATGGCAAAACCAATACAGTAAAGTAAAATAAAGTAAAAATAAAAATTTTTAAAAAAGTGAAAAAAATAAAATTAAATAAAAGTGCAAATAAAAGATATAGTCCAAAAAAAAAAAACCAAGAACATATAGAAAAGTAAAAAGACTAAAATCCTCATAATCCTTCTAGCTAAAGAACCATTTATAATATTACAGCATAGTCTTTCAATTGCATATTAATAAACTGTAAAGTGTGGGAAAAAAAGGCCATAAAAAAAAGAAAAACTATTTTTTGGTCATAATTGCCTTTCATATTCCCTCGAGATGACCTTCCTTTTCTTTTTTTCCTCGTTTTTCTTCTTTCTGCACTCACATGTGGACTGCCAGGGAGTTAGTAGCTCTTCTTACTAAATAAGGAAGAATCATTCATTTCCCCTGCACTTGTCATGCTGTAATCCACTCCAGCCCATCTTTATCCATCCAAACCAAAAGCAAACCAAGCTGGAAATTCTCTGGTGGTCTGGTAGTTAAGTCTCCAGGTTCCACTGTAGGGGTCCCTGGCTAGATCCCTCTTTGGGAAACTAAGATTCTGCAAGCTATATGGTGAGGCAAAAAGAAAGAAAAAGCCACACAAAGAGACTTAGAGACATTCCATTTAACAGGATTCACTCCTTCACAAAACATTTTTGTTGTAAATAATTATGTCTTAACTTTATATATATATTTTTACTTATTTAAAAAAAGTCTAAGTTTTTTTTAGGAAAACCCATATATGATACCCATAATCACGAATCACATAGTTATTATCATACCTGCCAGAGATGATCGGAGAGCTCAAACAAAACCTTGTGAGCATTAGGAGACCCCACAGAGACTGAGCCAGGCTTGCCTTTGAGTGTTCAAGTGTTTCCTGCAGAGGTACAGGTCAGCAGTGGCCTGCCACAGGGGCAGGGGCTCTGGATGCAGTAGACCTGGGTGTGACACAAGCCCTCTTAGAGGAGGTTGCCACTAACCCCACCACAGAGCCACCAGAACTTACACAGGACAGGGGAAAAAGACTCTTGGACGATACAAACAAAATCTTGTGCACACCAGGACCCAGGAGAAAGGAGCAGTGACCCCAGAAGAGGTCGACCCAGACTTGTCTGTGAGTGTCCAAGAGTCTCCAGTGGAGGTGTTGGTCGGTGGTGGCCTGGTACATGCTCCGAGGCACTGAGTGTGGCAGTACATGCCTGGGATCTTTTGAGGGAGATCACCATTATCTTCATTACTTCCACCATAGCAGACCCCAGGTAAACAGCAGGGAGGGAACACAGCTCCACCCATCAACAGAAAATTTGATTAAAGATTCACTGAGCATGGCCCCGCCCATTAGAACAAGACCCAGTTTCCTCCACAGTCAGTCTCACCCATCAGGAAGTTTCCATAAGCCTGTTATCCTTATCCCTCAGAGGGCAGACAGAATGAAAACCACAATCAGAGAAAACTAATCAAACTGATCACATAGATGAGAGCCTTGTCTAACTCAACAAAACTATGAGCCATGCCATTCAGGGCCACCCAAGGTGGACGGGCTATGGTGGAGAGTTCTGACAAAACGTGGCACTAGAGAAGGAAATGGCAAACCACTTCAGTATTCTTGCCATAAGAACCCCATGAACATTAAGAAAAGGCAAAAATATATAACAGTGAAAGATGAATTCCTCAGGTTGGTAGGCTCCCAAGAAGCTACTGGAGAAGGGTGGAGAAATAACTCCAGAAAGAATGAAGAGACATAGACAAAGCAAAAACAACACCCAGCTGTGGATGTGACTGGTGATGGAAGTAAAGTCCGATGCTGCAAAGAATGTTATTGCTTAGGAGCATGGAAGGTTAGGCCCATGAATCAATTTAAATTGGAAGTGGTCAAACAGGAGACGGCAAGAGTGAACATCAGCATTTTAGGAATCAGTGAACTAAAATGGACTGGAATAGGCGAATTTAATACAGATGGCCATTAGATCTACTACTGTGGGCAAGAATCCCTTAGAAGAAATGGAGTAGCCATAATAGTAAAAAAAAAAAAAAAAAAAAAGAGTCCAACATGGAGTTCTTGACTGCAGTCTCAAAGACAACAGAATGATCTTATTTGTTTCCAAGGCAAATCATTCAATATCACAGTAATCCAACTCTATGCCCTGACAAGTAATGCTGAAGAAGCTGAAGTTGAATGGTTCTATGAAGACCTACAAGGCCTTCCAGAACTAAGACCCAAAAAAGATGTCTTTTACATGATAGGGGATGGAAAGCAAAAATAGGAGGTCAAGAGATACCTGGAGTAACAGGCAAAAAAAAAAAAAAAAAGAAGCAGGGCAAAGACTAATAGAGTTTTGCTGAGAGAAAACACTGGTCATAGCAAACACCCTCTTCCAGCAACACAAGAGAAGACTCTACACATGGACATCGCCAGAGGGTCAATACTGAAATCAGATTGATTATATTCTTTGAANGGAAATGCACTCACTGATATTTTGTTCTGAAGTTCAGCTGAAGTTGACAAACAATAACCAAAGTGCTAGTGTTTTCTGAGCAACAAGCTAAGCATTTGAAAGTCCCTCCAGGATGCAGGGAAGAACATAGAGCTTACTGAGAAATCTGCAAAAAGCCATCGAGGTGTTTACAGATACAAAAATTGATTCTCCCTCAAAATGTGGATAGTTTTTAGAAAAGGAAATGCTGCTAAACCACACAACTGCTCTTCAGTCAGGGAGTGCCTTTCCTCCAGGAGTCTTTGTTCAAGCCAATAGCAAGTTTATTAGATGCCTCTTTCTCCATGGGGTCAGTCCTTGGAGAATTTACACTATCCTGTAAAGACTCAAGTTTTAACAGGTGGTGGTGGTTTAGTTGCTAAGTCGTATTCTACTGTTGCGACTCCTTGGACTGCACCCCGCCAGGCTCCTCTGCCATGGGATTCTCCAGGCAAGAATACTGGAGTGGCTTGCCATTTCCTTTTCCAGGGGATTTCCCGACCCTCAAATTGAACTCGGGTCTCCTGCACTGCAGGCAGATTCTTTACCAGCTTTTCTATGAGGGAAGCCCGAGTTTTAACAGGCATCTCAGCAAAGGGCAAGACATGTTCCAGAACCTTCTGGATCAGTCTGCCTTCTAGATCAGTCCTGCCTTCTGGACTAGACTACCTTCTGGATCAGTCCTCCCTTCTGGATTATCTGCATGGACTGCCATGGCAAAGCACCACAGACCAGGTGAATAAATGGAGACATGTTACCATTTGTAAAATAGACAGCCAATGGGAATTTGCTGTATGACTCAGGTGAATAAATTAATATGCATTTATGTCTTTCTGACTGTATTGGTCTTCATTGCTGTGCTAGCTTTCTCTACTGGTCTGAGGCCTTCTCATTGCAGTGGCTTTTTTTGTTGCAGATCACAGGCTCTGGGGTGTGTGGGCTTTAGTAGTTGTGGCGTATGGGCTCCATAGTTGAAGCTCCCAGGCTCTAGAGCTCACGCTCAGTAGTTGTGTGACATGGACTTGGTTGTTCTGTGACATGTGGGATCTTCCCGGACCATGTCTCCTGCACTGGCAGGTGGATTCTTTACCACTCAGCCACCAGGGAAGCCCAGACCAGGTGACTTAAACAACAGAAATTTATCTTTCTTCACAGTTCTGGAGCCTGGAAGTCTGAGCTCAGTGTGTCTTTGGGGTTGGTTTCTGTTGAGTCTTCGCTTCCTGGCTTGTAGCAGGTGCCACTGGCTCTGTCCTTACCCATCTTCTTAAAGACACAGTCCTATGGGACCTAGGACCTCATTTGCCTTTAATCACCTGTTGGCTTCCCTGGTGGCTCAGATGGTAAAGAATCCTCCTGCAATGAGAAAGACCTGGGTTCAATCCCTGGGTTGGGAAGATCCCCTGGAAAAGGGAATGGTTACCCACTCTAGTATTCTGGCCTGGAGAATTCCATGGATAGAGAACCCTGGCAGGCTACAGTCCATGGGGTCACAAAGAGCTGGACATGACTTTCACTTTCACTTAAAAGTCCTATCTCCCCCTCAAGGGTTTTCCTGATGACTCAGTGGTAAAGAATCTGCCCATGTGCAGGAGACACAGGGGACTCGGGTTTGATCCCTGGGTCGAGACGATCCCCTGGATTAGGAAATGGCAACCCACTCCAGTATTCTTAACTGGAAAAATTCCATGGACAGAGGAGTCTGGCAGGCTGCAGTCCATGGGGTCATAAAGAGTTGGACATGACTGAGTGACTAGGCATCTTCCCTCATGGGGACAGGGTTAGGGTTCTACCATTTGAGTTTTAGGGGGACCCAGTTCAGTCTGTAACAACTTTTTTCATTTTATATATCAGATCATTTCATCTAGGAAAATGTGGTGTCTCTGAGTAATTGCTTCCTGCCCCTGATTTTATAAAATAAAACAAACAAAAAGCTATCATTCAAGGTGAGGACAGAATTTCCTGGAGAGGAGGAACAGTCAGATCCAATAGCTCTGATATTTGTCCCCCAAGTCCCACTGTCACATGGGGGCTCTCTCATATGCACCCCAATGCCACCTGTGGGGGTAGGTAGTGGTACAAGTGGGGAGTCTTGTTTCTTCTTTAACAAAACTGGCCTTAACAGGGGAGCAAGANCTGGAGAGGAGGAACAGTCAGATCCAATAGCTCTGATATTTGTCCCCCAAGTCCCACTGTCACATGGGGGCTCTCTCATATGCACCCCAATGCCACCTGTGGGGGTAGGTAGTGGTACAAGTGGGGAGTCTTGTTTCTTCTTTAACAAAACTGGCCTTAACAGGGGAGCAAGACCCTTCCACTCAGACCAACAGCACGGCCGAGGTCGTGTCACTGCAGAGAAGCTTTCCTAAGACTTAGGACGTGACAAAGAGCTGAGAGTGACTGAGTACGGCAGGAAGCACATCATCCTTTGGCCACATTGTTCCCCTTAATGGTTTCACTGGAGTGACTTGCCTTGCTGCTTGGTTCCTGGGTAAGAACGATACCTAAAGCTTTCAAGTTCTATCCCAAGAGAGAATTCTAAACTCCTTTTATTTATTTTTTCCTATTCCCCACTTACCCGCCAGCAGTGACCACCCCTTGGCATAAATGCCCATGTAGGAGGCCCTTCAAGATTTCAGAAGAGGATGACCCTTTGCTGGGAGTCGTCACCCATTGGTCTTCATGTGTGTGGCCCCACGGTGAATCACTGCTACCTGCCCAGTGCTCCAGAACAAGTACCGACATGTGCTGGGTGCTCTTTGTGGACTACATAGCTCGTGTGCCATCTCCCTCTCAAGGTCCTGGATGGTTGTGACTTTACTCCATCTTGCACCCCTTCCTTCCAAATGACAGACATCCTGTAAGCACAATACAGGACTCAAGAGGNATGGAAAAATGAGTACAGTATTGTAAAGCAAAACAAACTAAAAAATAAAAATTTAATAAAAAAATAAAAAACATGCCAATTTAAAAAAATAAATAAATAAATAAAAGAAATTGAAAATGACATGGGAATTCCCTGGTGGTCCAGTCATTAGGACTCCAGGCTTTCACTGCTGAAGGCTGGGGTTCAATTCCTTGTTGGAGAGATAAGACCTCACAAGACATGTAGCACAGCCAAAAAACAGAAAAACAAGCAAAAATGACAACAAAAAGAAATTGAAAGATCATTTATTACTGATCTTCAAATGATCCATAATAACCTACTTACAATAAAAAAATGGAGAGCTAGATTTATGCTTTGCTAATTCATTAGTTTGCCATTTAATGGTTTCTTATCTCTAGAATTTAATATTACAGTACTTGTTAATGAAAATCTGGTTCAGTGAAACATATAGTTACTTTATCCATATTTCTTTTACATTAATATACTTGAAATCTTAGACTTAAGCTTTCATATAAACTTTTAAGTTTATGCTTTAAAATTATACATTAATTAGAATTAATAACTATGATTGCTATAGCAATATATAATAGAAATTAATTCAATCCTAATGCAATTCATGAACTAAAAAATACATCATTTAGAAAATACAATACAGCACATACATAGACCTGTAAAACCATGATCAAAATTAATATTGGCAAATTTATAACAATCCAGTTGGAAAACAACTGAGTTTCTAGACTTGAAAATTTAATTACCTTGTGAATATTTTATATTTAATTACCCCTTCAATATTTATATGTATCAAATCAGACCAAACAACAATTAAAAATGATAATAACTATGACCAGTTTTCCTGGAATACAATGCTAAACATATGAAATTTATATAAATGGCCATAAAAATAAAACAAAAAAGCAAACCTATATGATCATCTTAAAAGACAGGAAAGAAACATTTGCTTGAATTCAAAATATATTTCTGATAACAAACTTTTGGCAAATTGTGAATAGAATTGACTTCATTAAGGATATCTATGAAAAACTTACAGATAACATTATATTTAATGGTGCAAGGCTTAAAACTTGAAAGATCCCATGTAGAGCATTTTTTTGGATATCTTCTTCCTGCTTAGATTGTAAAGCCAAATATGCCTCTCTCTGATTATTTAATAGACTTGATTTGCACAATGCTTCACTGCATGGTAAGGATTAATTTAGAAAGCTAATAAGCATCACATACAGGGCATTTATTTAGAAGCAAAGCATAAAAAAACTTTTAAAGTGAATTGATTGCAAATGCACTAATTTGAATTAATTTGCTTCATTTGAACTCTGTTATACTTTTTGAGATCATTAAATGTGAATAATATACTATTCTTAATTCTCATACTGGGAGGGTCCTGAAATGGAAAACTTTAAGTCTGAGAAGTCCTCACATTTTTGAGTTTTATTCTGAAAATTTTATATCTTGTAAATGGGAATAGTAAAAATAAAATCTAAAATTTAAATAACAATCTAATATGTATTCTCTTAATAACCCAAGACCAAAGGTTGAAATGAAACAAAATAGCATCATCTAAAAGAAACAATAGCTTTTATAGCACTCTATTATAAAGTACTAAGGTCATATATAAGTTGCTTAAGCAAACTGACCCAGAAATCAATGATATTAAATGGAATGTCATAATACACAATGCCTTACCACGATGCACATTACTTGAATTTTTCTTCTTTATAATTTCAGTCCAAAATTCATAATTAATGCAACAAATCTTGAGAGTTGTATGAAATACAAAAGAGCTTCTTTGGTGATTTTTCATAGGCATTGTTTTTCTTTTTTACAAGACATCTCATTATACTTAGAGAATTTATTCTAGTTTTCTGCTTTCTTTCACTATACATATTTCCAAACAATAATGGAATTAAAGATTAAGCCATTCTTCTGTTTTTAAGTATGGATTGTTTCCCTTTCTTGAATTGCCTTCTCACTCACACTAATAGTTTCATTTTTTTCAATGACAGCACAGTGCATACTTGCTCTTAAAAATGTATATGGCAGCTATTCTTTGCAGGGGCTACCCTTTTCCCTATTGCCACATTTCACTATTAAAATCTCAATTTCTCTTGAATAATATGTAGGCTATCTCAAAAGCAGTGCTTGACATTTAGGTTGCTAAATGTCCTGGCTAATATAAATAGTACTGCAGTGAACATTGGGGTATATGTATCTTTCTGAATTATGGTTTTCCCAGGGTATATGCAATGGCAACCCACTCCAGTACTCTTGCCTGGAAAAATTCCATGTACACAGAAGCCTTGTGGGCGGCAGTCCATGGGGTCGCTGCAAGTCAGACACAACTGAGACTGAGCAACTTTGCTTTCACTTTTCACTGTCCTACATTGGAGAAGGATATGGCAACCCACTTCAGTGTTCTTGCCTGGAGAATCCCAGGGACAGGGGAGCCTGGTGGGCTGCCGTCTACAGGATTGCAGAGTTGGACAGGACTGAAGTGACTTAGCAGCAGCAGCAGCAGGGTATATGCTAGTAGTGGAATTTCTGGCTCATATGGTAGCTCTATTTTTCATTTTTTAAGGAACCTCTATGTGTTCATAGACAGATGAATGGATAAAGAAGATGTGGTACATATACACAATGGAATATTACTCAGCCATAAAAAGGAATGATATTAGGTCATTTGTAGAGATGTGGATGAACCTAGACTCTGTTGCACATACTGAAGTAGTCAGAAAAAGGAAAACAAATATCATAAAATGATAAATATACCATAAAATATCATATATGCATATACATATGTATATGTATATGTATATATGCATATCATATAACATATATGCAATATTAATGCATATGTGTGGAATCTAGAAAAACAGTACAGATGAATTATTTGCAGGGCAGGTATAGAGCTACAGACGCAGAGAACAGACTTGTGGATGTGGTGGAGTGTAAAGGTGGGTAGGATGAATTGCGAGATTGGGATTGACACATATACTACCATGTGTAAAATAGATAGCTAATGGAAAGATGTTATGTAATGCAGAGAGCCCAGTCCAGTATTCTATGATGATTTAGAGGAGCTGGGTGGGAGGAGTGGGAAGGGGGTCCAAGAAAGGGGGATATATGTGTGTGTGTGTCTTTGTGTGTATTATATATGTATCTGATTCACTTCATTGTACAGCAGAAACTAACACAATACTGTAACCCCGATTTAAAAAAAAAATTTAAAAAAAAGAAAGCAGAAACCAAAGGAAAAGAAAAAAAGGTAGTGTTTGACTTTACTTTTAGAGCAAGAGTAAACAAATTACAGCCTGAAGGCCAAATCCATTCCACTTTGAATTAGGACTTATTTTTATATTCTTAAATGGTTGAAAGAAATGAAAAGATAACACTTGGGGAAATGTGAAAATAAAATGAAATTTTAAAACATATCTATCAGTGAAATTTTGAATTCTTAAAATTAAATGTTTGTGAAAATTTTCTGGTTCATATATGAGTTCTTCATCATATCTTTGATTTGTATCTTGGCTAACAAAGCCTAAATATTTAACAAAAAGCTCTTGACAGAAGAGAAATGGATTGCAATTTTTATGAAATACTAATTTTTATATCAGTTTTTAAAAATGATTTCAGTGACTGAATAAAATATGCATTCAAAAAAAAAACAAGAATTAAATTAATTTTAAAGCAATTATTTGGGTTCCAAATAGGAAAAGGAGAACATCAAGGCTATATATTGTCATCCTGCTTATTTAACTTATATGCAGAGTACATCATGAGAAACGCTGGGCTGGATGAAGCACAGGCTGGAATCAAAATTGCTGGGAGAAATATCAATAACCACAGATATGCAGATGATAACACCCTTATGGCAGAAAGTGAAGAGAACTAAAGAGCCTCTTGATGAAAGAGGAGAGTGGAAAAGTTGGCTTAAAGCTCAACATTCAGAGAAACTAAGATCATGGGATCTGGTTCCATCACTTCATGGCAAATAGATGAGGAAACAGCGGCAGACTTTTTTCAGGGCTCCAAAATCATTGTAGATGGTGACTACAGCCATGAAATTAAAAGATGCTTACTCCTTGGAAGGAAAGTTATGATCAACTTAGACAGCATATTAAAAAGCAGAGACTTTACTTTGCCAACAAAGGTCCATCTAGTCAAGGCTATGGTTTTTCCAGTAGTCATGTATGGATGTGAGAGTTGGACTATAAAGAAAGCTGAGTGCTGAAGAATTGATGCTTTTGAACTGTGGTGTGAATAAGACTCTTGTGAGTCCCTTGAGCTGCAAGGAGATCCAACCAGTCCATCCTAAAGGAGATCAGTTCTAAGCGTTCATTGGAAGGACTGATGTTGAAGCTGAAACTCCAATACTTTGGCCACCTGATACGACAAACTGACTCAGTGGAAAAGACCCTGATACTGGGAAAGATTGAAGGCAGGAAGAGCTGGGGACAACAGAGGATGAGATGGTTGGATGACATCACCGACTCAATGGATGTGACTTTGGGTGAACTCCGGGAATTGGTGATGGTCAGGGAGGCCTAGTGTGCTGTGGTCCATTGGGTTGCAAAGAGTCGGACATGACTGAGTGACTGAACTGAACTGAACTGAACCGATAGGATCTTTTATATCTAGAAATGTACCATGCCTTCAGGTTATCTTCTGGTGACAGGATATCTTCTTCCCAGAAAGTTTTATAACATAATTATTTTCTAGAGACAGTTTACCAGACACTAATAAATTGGACTCAGGAACTTACAATCATTGGTGTGTTTTCTAGTTCTGAAAACAATTTTTTCCCATTCTTCTTCATTTCCTAATTTCTTCTTCCTTCTCTTTCCTGAAGTTTGAAACACATATCTATTCTTCTTCCATTGAAGTATCCTCTATAACCTCCTTTCAGACTTCTTGTTAAATGTGTCATCCACAAACTAGTAGGATTTATCTAAAATGCATACATGTTCATTATTTTGCAACGTTTCAATCAGTCCAACAGCTACATCCGAATGTCTCTTTCCAGCCTAGTTTTTCACTATTCTCCAATAAAAACAAGTCATGTGGAAAAACCTGGGACACCTAGACAATGCCATATTTGCTTTTGCCTCCTGCTTTGAATAAACCATTTTTTTTTNCTGCAAGAAGATCCAACCAGTCCATCGTATAGGAAATCAGTCCTGAATATTCATTGGAAGGACTGATGCTGAAGCTGAAATTCCAATACTTTGGCCACCTTATGCAAAGGACCCATTAGAAAAGACCCTGATGCTGGGAAAGATTGAATTCAGAAGGAGAAGAGGACGATCACTGAGCTGATGGACTTGAGTTTGCAACTTGATGGACGAGTTTGTGTAAGCTCTGGAAGTTGGTGATGGACAGGGAAGCCTGGCGTGCTGAAGTCCATGGGGTCACAAAGAGTCAGACATGGCTGAGTGACTGAACTGTATTGATGGGTCATATTTCAAGCAAGCAGAATGTTGTTCTACTCATTATTAAACATTTTGTTTCAAATAGTTTTCCATAGGTATTTTTGTCCTTCAGTGACCCAATTTTTTTCTTTTAATAACCTTCTACCCTAATCTCAAATGATTCTCTATTTTAAGTGGGTATTGAAAAGTGTCAAATTCATTTGTAAAAGCTTTATTAAGTTTAACAGCAAAATCTCATAAGTTTGGCTTGGTTAATCTATCAATTTAAGGTTCATTAAGATAATGGATGACAAATCTGGAAGAGGATGCCTCTCTTTTCTTTGAAAATACTTATAAAATCAAGCTCTCAGCTGTTTCCCCATTGTATGCTGCTTTGGAAATGTCAGGCAAGTTTTAACTGTCAAAGCCATCAAAAATACTGCTGAAATTGCAAAGGAAACAATGACTCCCTAGGGAAAACACAGTAAACTGTAGGACCCAGGAGCCTGCTTTTTCCACAAGAAGGGAAGTAAATCTTGAAAAGGCAAAGCTGGAGAACCATCTTCTTTCATGTGAAGTCTACAGAAGATTTATCAGTGTGGGGCTTTGTAATGAAAGACAATACACAGTTACAACATAATTGTCTTATGAATATAAAGACTCTCCTTGCTTTGGAGGATCTTTTTTTCTACTCTCTCCTGCCCATCTCTGCCAGTTGTGTCTTAGCTAAAAATTCAGAAAATGTCTCTTTGTCTCTCCACTCCCCAAATTCTTTAATTGACTTCTGATGGAGATTTGCCTTGACACAGTGCAAAGAAGATGACCATCTGAGTGAAGTAAACAGAAAGTTCTGAAGGCTGGATCCAATTCTACATAATGAACCTTCTAATAATTACCCAGATGCTCTGGATGTTTCAGGGTTTTCCTGAAAGCAGAGTCTGAGGCAAGGACTCAGTTCTCACTGTTGACTCCTTAGGGGGCTCAATCTTTCTAGCTAAGTTTGAAGTACCATGTGGAATGTGTCACTTTAAAGAATGAGATACAGCAACATTTGTCCATGACTCGCATCAACATTGGTAGAGGCTGACCGCTTGGCATGCCGATTCCTTTATATAGTTGGGTTGGTCCATGTGTCAGCTGAACTAGTTCTCAAGAATTTGGCCAAGAGCCCAAAAAGGTATAATTAGTGAAATACAGCAGAAAGTTTAGATACAGTACTCTCATGAAATGTCAGAGACACGCTTCTCTGAAATCAGAGATTGATCTGTGAGACATGACACATATTACCAAATGTGTCTGCTCTAATGTGTCTTCATATTTTACCTATTATAAACATAATAAGAAGTCCTATATTACCATGAGAATTAGAAATCATTTATGTCAAGTGTACACACTGTGAATAATACGTGAAGGTTGCTCAGTAAAGACTTCATAAATTTGGAGTTTTGAGCATAGCCCTGAAAGTCCTGTCATGGCTAATATTATTTGGTTTTCCTCCTTTATCTATTGCTGATTCCTCTTTAATGTCACCATTGCCCTAACCTAACTGATCTATTTAAAGTCCAGAGTCTTTCTTCTTGATAATATTTATGGATCTAGTATCTTACCAAAAAAGCTCTGAATTTTGCTGGACCTATCAGAGAAGGGAGAGTGAACAGTTCATAAAATAATGCTCATAATTTTTTGTCCTGAAATGCTTAGAAATCTCATTTTGTTAAAATCAGACTAACAACACAGTGCCCATTAATATCCTGGTCATTGACAAGTTCAATGGTTGTTTTAAATTTCTGCTTTTGTGAATACTTGGTGGAATTTGATGCAGCTGGCTTCACTCTTCTTTAAAATGCTCTGGTCTCCATTCTGTTGTACCCGAGTCTCTTTTATTTCTGTCCATAACTCTTTGTTTTCCTTCAGACTTCTCTACTTTGCCGACTTCTTAATTTTAATATTGACCAAGATTCCATCCTTGGCCCTCCACTATTCTCTGCAAGTTCTTTCCTAGAGAGCATGGCGATGGAAGAAATCATTTGATCTGCAGATTATTTGGAGGTCTTATTATAAACGGCCACGTGCTGACAACAATGCACTAAATGCTTGAACTAGTTACTTATAAGCTGAATCCAATAAGAAACAATACTTTATATTATCCATGTGGGCTTCCAGAGAAAATGGAATATATCACAAACAATCCAGATTTTTCTGCTCCTCAAAAAAATTGAGACAAAACTAGGTCAACATCTCTGTGCACAAAAATGGCTTAGACTGAATGGCAGCCTTCTAACTTTAGACAAGTGAGCTCCCCAAATATGTATACATATCTACTTCCTTACCCATGTATGCTTTCATTTTATTCCTCACCACTTTCTGCAAACTTTAAATAGGATGATAAAGAGCAGAAAATAAGATAACCTTCTCTCCAATGTATCTTCAGTCTACTATCCTAGCATTAACTTCATGGTCAAATTAAATACTGTTAATTGGTTCTTCTGAAAGTCTGACTATCCTTGGATTCCTTGACTTCATCTTCCTAACTTTTCATACGACATTGAAATTGTTTCTTAGTCTCTTTTTTTCTCTTGAATCCTTCGTCTTTATCCCCAGTATACTGATACTACATCCTTAAATTCTGGCATTTGTTAAAGATTTAGTTTTGGAATAATTATCGATATCTACCTATCTGTCTATATATTCACTTGTAGATAACATTTGTGGAGACAGTATGGCTTAGGGAAAGTAGCCCTGGATTGGAGCGAGGCACTGTATGTCCTGATCTTTCCTGAGTCAGTAAAGTAAGACCTTTGGAAATCACTTCATTCCTCCCAGGACTTTGCAGATTAAGATTTAGTGTTAAAACAGATTATCATGAAGGGTCATTCTGGCTAAACAGTTCTAATTTTGCTACCTTTCTAACATAGAGAAGCTAGGTTCTCAAAGTGAAAAAGGTCTCCTAAGTAAATTTTAAGCAGATTTATGGTGCAATTTACTGTGCTTCAGACAATTTTCTGTAATTTTACATTTAAATTCCTCATAGCCCTATTTTAGAGTTCATTGACAGTTCAGTTATTTTTGACAAATACTTACATCCTAGTAAATATAACTGGGCTGATACGCTTTTCAAGAACTCCTTTTCCCTCATGTATGCCTGAGGGAAATTACCTTAGAAGTGAAAGAGTGGTCTCCAAGGAATTAAAGCTAAACAATTCTAAACAATGAACTATAGCAAACCTTTTTTTTTTTTTTTTTTTTTTTTTAACAAAGTTAAAATAAAATTTCCT
>SJYA01002742.1:2128428-2196542 GCA_006410615.1 Neotragus moschatus | reverse complement strand
GCGCTCAGCCTTCTTCACAGTCCAACTCTCACATCCATCTAGTCAAAGCTATGGTTTTTCCAGTGCTCATGTATGGATGTGAGAGTTGCACTGTGAACAAACCTGAGCACCGAAGAATTGATGATTTTAAACTGTGGTGCTGGAGAAGACTCTTGAGAGTCCCTTGGACTGCAAGGAGATCCATTCAATCCATCCTAAAGGGTATCAGTCCTAAGTGTTCATTGAAAGGACTGATACTGAGGCCGAAACTCCAGTACTTTGTCCACCTCATGTGAAGAGTTGACTCATTGGAAAAGACCCTGATGCTTGGATGGACTGGGGACAGGAGGAGAAGGGGTCAACAGAGGATGAGATGGCTGGATGGCATCACCGACCCAACGCACATGAGCTTTGGTGAACTCCGGGAGTTGGTAATGGACAGGGAGGCCTGGCATGCTTTGAATCATGGGGTCGCAAACAGTGGGACATGACTGAGTGACTGAACTGAACTGATTGATTCATTTTGATCAGATTGCTTTTTTTTCAAACCTCTTCCTTTCCCCAAGGCACCCTTCCTGGGATGGACCAGATGCCCCACCAGCCCTCTGCCTGTTGTAGCCCTGTGGCATCTGGGTTCCTCAGGAGCTTACCAAGCAAGACTGAGTAAGTTTGCTCAGGAAAAGTCACTGGGACTTATATTGCAGTCATATTATGAAACTTTCAATGCGAAGTGATTTTTTTTTTTTCCAGCCGGAGGTGCCTAACCTTCTTTAAATGTTCTTCACAGAAGCAATCAGATCCAGAGTTCATATCTTTAGAAAAGCAGCCTTCCTCTTTCTCAAAGCAAACCAGGAGCATAAGAAGCATTCTTGCGATAGCCAGCCCGCTAAGCCACGTAAAACTGGGCCATTATTACTTGTGTCCTTGTAGGTATTTTAGTCTTTAAATGGTGATACTATCATTTTAATTAAAGCCAAGTTTTCTTCAGCATTCAATTCAAAAAGAGACTGCAAAGTCCCATTCTACAATAGAAACTAAATCCTCAGTCCACGAGTAAAACAAAGTATATATATGAAGGTAGACAGAGTTGGACGGTTTCAAAATTTGATGGTGGGAGATTGATGTTACAAAGGCATAAGAGAGATACTCCCAGGACTATGAAACTATACTCATAAAATTCCTTTTATGAGGCATATGATGAAATACAGAAAAAAGTCTAAAAATCAGGGACCATGTAGGGATGAATTAGACTTTGTGGAAAATCTTACCCTACCTGCTTTTATCTCTGAGTGATAAGAACAGTTTAATTAATATGCCCATTTTAAACATAGGATACATAGATACTGAGATATGCAATCTCCACAGTACTGGAAAAAATTAATATAGACCCGAGTGTTACAGTATCAGCATTATTCACACGCACAGATGGTAGGAGGCAATCCTGTGCACCATATTAATAGAATATACAGCGGCATCCCTGGCCTAAACCCGTGCACGTCAGATGTACCTCCTAATAGTAACAAACAAAAATGTCATCAGGCATTGAGAACTGTCCCTTGGAAAGGCAATATCAACATTGTCCTTGATGGAAAAACACTGCTACAGACAAACTACCCAGCCGAGTTTATGGAACATACTTGTAGTCCTGCAAAGAAAACTCAATAAAAAACCCTAGAAAGTCGGACCTGAAGCTATGCAGGCTTCAGTAGTCATGGCACATGGGCTCAGTTGTTGTGGCTCTCAGGCTCTAGAGCGCTGGCTCAATAGGTGTGGTGCGCAGGCTTAGTCGCTCCACGTGTAGGATCTTCCCAGACCAGGGAGGGAACCCGTGTCTCCTGCATTGGCAGGCGGACTCTTTATCTTTGAGTCATCAGGGAAGCCCCCTGTATTATTCTTGAAAAATAATTTGGATTTGGAAATTGTGGGTTCGCTTTGAGCAGCTATGCACTTAAATGGTTGCCTTATAAAGGTTTGTCTTCCGGGAGTTTTCAATGATTTGCAAATTTCTCTATGAAAGCTTTTACATTTTTATGGATAATTTGTGACATATGTGACGATGGACCTATTTATAGATGAGTCAGTAGTTTCGGGGTGGCAATGATATATTTTCCATCTTGTTTAGATCTTAACAAAAGTTTGATCTTTCAGAAACATCCTTGGACTCCTTGTCTCTTTCTGAAAAAGACTGACTTCTATACCAGTCTCCTTACAGTGAGTAAGAAACTCTGGCATATCTGCTTGTAACTCCCTGCAGCTTACACATCAGATTGTTGTACATACTAAAGATCTTAACTAGGTCATATCATTTTTGTGTTCCTGAATTTCAAATGTTAATATTTCATTAGAGGATGTTCAGTTAAAGTTCTCACCTCACATATTTTGTGACAGTTGATTATTTGTACTATTTAATCTGTGACATTCTCTTTCAGTACACTCATTATGTCAATGATATGTCTTACTCTTACAGCTTTGCAGGGTAGGTTTCAAATTCCATTATTGTTGCCAAAGGTTTATTAACCCATTTTCAATAAAGCAGTACTTTCTCTTTTACCCTGAAGATGCCTGTGGCCTAGCATGATTTACCATATCTCAGGGTCAGGTTAGAAATCAGACACTCAAAAAATCTTGGAGTCAGAAGGAGAGCTAACATTTATAAAACATCAACAACAGGCTGAACAAAAATCTTCCTCATACTTTTCAGCAATTCTGTGCTGTAGGTACCAGCAATCCTGATTTAAAGGTGATGAAACGAAGGTTCAAAGGAACACTGGCTGGTTACTTCAAAATATAGAAGGAAACCTCCCATCTATAGGTCACCAAAAAAGTGAAAGTGAAAGTTGTTCAGTCATGTCCAGCTCTTTGGAACCCATGGACTATATGGCCTGTGAAATTCTATAGGCCAGAATCCTGGAGTGGGTAGCCTTTCCCTTCTCCAGGGTATCTTTCCTAACCCAGGGATTGAACTCAGATCTTCCACATTGCAGGTTGATTCTTTACCAGCTAAGCCAACCAAAGCACATATATTTCCTTAGGTTATTCTGAAGTATTGCAAAAGAGAAAAGAAAATAATAAAAAAAGGTCTTTGTTGGGAAAATAAAGGTCAGGAACCACAGGACCATCTGGCTGTAGTCTTACAAACCCATGGAGTTTATTAAATAATAATCGACTACTGATTTATTATTAATCAAAGGCATACACTACCCACAAATCATAACTTTTTTTGTTTATATGAGAAAGACAAAGTTGTCAGGCTTAGTTCAAATGAGAGTACACATATTAACAAAATACAAGGGTGCTTTGATTGGCACACAAATTTTCCCCATTACATTTATAACTATTAATAGATTTTTTAAATTTGCTCTAAAAACTAGTGTGAAGAGCCTCATTGTTAGCTCTGCATTTTTTTTTTTTTTTTTAGGAATTTAGGAACTTGACTTAGAACCAATAACCGGTTGACTCTCTACTTATTTGAGTAAATGAAAGTTATTTTCACTAAGTGTCATAAGACAAATTCTCTTCTCCAGATCATTATTCTCATGATTGTTTTGTCTCATTTGCCTCTTCTTTCACAATCCAAATGCAATCTAACATTAAATCAATTTTATTCTTTTAATCTTGCAGATATATATATATATATATGCTTCCCTCGTGGCTCAGACAGTAAAGAATCCATCTGTAATGTGGGAGACCTGGGTTCAATATCTGGGTTGGGAAGATCCTCTGGAGGAGGGCAAAGCAACCCACTCCAGTATTCTTGCCTGGAGAATCCCCATGGACAAAGAAGCCTCGTGGGCTATAGTCTACGGGGTCACAAAGAGTCAGGTATGACTGAGTGACTAAGAATAGCACATACACACACACACACACACATATGTGTGTGTATATATATATATATATATACGTATTCACAAAAAGTATTATTATGAAATCTAGGACAAGAAGCCAGAATAAAGAAAGGTCACATCTAGCCAAAGGAATTCTAGATAATTTTCCTCACTTGACTTAAGACAGTTAAAATGAGAAATCCTTCTCTAATGAATTAAAATGTGTACTAATTTTAGAAAGCTGCACAGGAATAAAATAGAAGGGGAGGAGAAATGCATTGGCTTTTATAACTCAACAGTTAAGGGACAGTGTGCTTTCCACTCAGCTGGATCTGGGTGCGCTAGAAATGCTTTCAGGGCTCTGCACATCTTTCTGCATTTCTTGGTGCTATTCTCTTTTGTGGAGACTTTATTCTTAAACAGACCTTCATCACACAGTTTGGAAAATAATCAAAAGCACTACCAGGCTTAAGTGGTTTTGAAACTTGGATTTCCAGATTTAATAGATTGTGTCTTTGGAGATGACTCTGAAGGGTAATGCTCTAGTCACGTCTACCACACTTAGACCAGTAGTTGTGGCCAAAGGGTTATCATGTTTGCTCAAAACTAAGTTACTAATTCACACCCACAACCATAAGTGCACTGTGATTGGCAGTCTCTAAGAGCTACGTGATGGGGGTAAGAGGCAATTCCTTAAGCTAAGGGAAACAAGGCAAACATCTTTCCATTATAGCTTTCCATAGAAAAGACTACTGAGATTATAAAAGGACATTTATTTGACAAAACACCATCACCTATTCAACAACTACAATTTGCTTAAGATTAAACTACTGAATCTGAGTGAACTCCAGGAGTTGGTGATAGACAGGGAAGCCTGGCGTGCTGCGATTCATGGGGTCGCAAAGAGTCGGACACGACTGAGAGACTGAACTGAACTGAACTGAACTGAAACTACCCCTAAAAATAAAGACCACATGTTTTATATCCTTAAACAGTTAGAACTTATAATGTATCTCTTTTCCTAACACAGTCAATGGAAAATTATGTGGCCTGATCTCTCATGTAATAATGATCATATCAGTGATACTTATAATATCCTTACCAATGCACCTTCCACAAGAGCTGCCTCAGAAAATCCTGCTTTTACTGTGAAAATCTTTTACATATTTCTTATTATAATATGTAGTTTAAGGCTTAGAAAGGTCAATTCTCTAGGTGAAAATCAGTTTCTACATGTGGTTTCTGATTCTTATTTTAGATTCCCTTGGATTGGTAGCTAGCAAGGAGATACTATAGCCCAATGTCCCTCAGTCCCTGGAGGAGAGGGGGGGGAACAATTTGCATTTTAACAAGTACCACTGTGTACTAAGCATCAGGGATGAAAGAGAGTGAAATTCAGGTGAATGAGGTACAGGTTACCTATCCTCCTCAAGTTTTCATCTTTTCTTTATGTTCATTCACCGGCATTTATTCATCTCTCAACCCTTAAGCATCTAAAGCAGCTCCAGGCATTGACAGAGGTTCAGCAAGATGTCCTCATTTTCCTTAAGGAAGGAGAGCCTGACAAGAAAATCAATGATTAGAATGCAGAATATCAAGTTCATTGATGGAAGAAGTAGAAGAGAAGAGGAGAGCTAATCAAGCCTCAAGAGGTTCCATGAAGTATTTACATAAGGAGCGATGGGAGCCAGTTCACAATGGACCTCTTTCATGCCTACATATCTTTCTGCGTATGCAAAAATTGCAAGGCCCTGATCTTGATGGTTCTTTCACCCAGATCACTTCTCAGGATTGAGTATGTAGTTATGAATTCTGAAAAAAAAAAAAAAAATACAGCACAGGAATGCACTATGGGACCCTACACTGCACCTGGTATTGCTCTGTACAAATTGCTTACATTTGCTATAAAAGGAGAGGAAATGTACCATAAAATGATACCCACTAATATGGAGATATATATGTACAAAGTGTTTCAATGTCGCATTGTTTGCATTGTTTGTACTCTCCTACATCCCTTCACATGGAGGAGTGGTTGACAAAATTGTGGTATATTTACAAAAGGAACTACTGTTTTCTCCAAAATTATGAAATTCTATGAACCAATATGGAGAGATTTCTAGGTATATTATTAAGTGTAAAAGTAATGCATATAAAAGTATCTTTAGAAAAAAAATAGGAAAATATATTTCCAGCTGCTCTTTCTTTAAAGGTGAAAAAATAAACAGAGACTGGTAGAATTGCTTAACTATAAGAGGTTGATTAAAACAAAGTGAAAATGATAGAAGAAATGTGGAGAATGGATGAAGACACTTCTTTGAACATACCTTTTATATAGTTCTGACTTTTGGAACCAAGTTTTGGAATAATGTTTTGCAAATTCAAGAATTTCATGTTTAAAAAAAAAATCAGTAGGACTGGACATAAACTGCAGAATCACAAAACAAATAAACCATATTTCAAATGACTAACATAACCTCACTGAAAGAGGAAAACAGGAAAACAACGTTTGAACATAATATTTATAGAAATGTAAACAACTGTTAGACTCTAATCAATGATACAGTTTAATAATTCTGACACTAGTTTCTGACTTTCTGTGTATTCTAGGATTAAACAAATTAGCAAATATACTATACGCATCTACAACTTAATTTCAAATGATTCAGAATAAAATTTGCAATTAAGTGTATATGATTTTAAGGTCAAATACTAATTAAAAATAAGAGGCATAATTTTCCTTGATGAAAATAAGGAAAGGGGACACTTTCCTTTTTTAGAATATTTATTTTAGAGATTATGTGATTGTAGGTTCTTTCTCTGTCATTTTAAAATGTCTATAAATCTTTCAAAAGGCTAAATATTACTCTTACCAGCTAGAAGAAGATGTGATTATATATATGAATATGACATAAATATGATTTATATATGACAATATATATGAGGTTATTATATCAGATATAACATATAGAACATGTATCTATATATAATATATGCAGAATAATATAGCTTATTTAGTCATGAGAAAAAAGGAAATCTTCTCATTTGCAACACATCTGAGAGCCTTATCCTAAGAGAGCTTGAGAGCACTATTCTAAGTGCAAAAGTCAGCCAAAGACTAATACTGTATGAGATAATATATGCAAAGAATCTAAAAACTGAACTCACAGAAACAAAGAGTAGAATCATAATGGCTGCCAAGCACTGATGGGTAGAGGATATGGCGAGATATATTGGTCAAATTGGACAAACTTCCAGTTATAAGATGAGCAAGTTCTGGGAAAGCTAATGTACAGCATGGTGACTATAGCTAAAAATTTTGTATTATGTCCTTGAAAGTTGCTAAGAGAGTTGATCTTAAAAGTACTCACTGTAAAAAAGAAATGATAATTATGTGACTTAATGGAGGTATTTAACTAACTCTACTGTGCTAATCATTTGTAATACATAAGTGTATCAAATCATTATCCTTAATGATATATGTCAATTATATCTCAAAATAGCTGAAATTTTGTTCTTTTCTTTAAAAAAAAAAAAAAAGTGGATTTCTTAGGCTACCTGTGCTATTGGTTCCTCTCCATAAGGCACCCTGTTGCATATTTACGCTTCACCTGGCCCTTCACTTCAATCTGTGGATCTGGATCTTGAGTAAACAGAATGAGTGGACAACTTTTAGGAAGAATTTTAATGAATGTAGCATGATTATATCAACTGATATTATTAGCACACGTGTTAACAAAGGTTTGCAATGAAGCAGGTACAGTGAGTGAGAAGAAATCGCTCTTAATAAAGTAAAAATGATCACAAAGAGAATGAGAAAGTAGGATTCTTGACACATTCCACGTCCCAAAGCTTGGAAGACTATGTCAGTTCTCAGACCTGTAGTTGATGGCATAGTTCTAGTAGGGATGGATATAAATGATGTTTTCATCAAAAAGATGACTGAAGCATACTTTACAGGAGGAACGCTTCCTGAATAGCCAAGGGGTTGCTAAGACTGTAATCCTCTCAGATAGACCATATCTCAAATTTCAGTTTTAGACATAAAATAAGGCGAAGGTTAAGTAAGTGAATGAAGTTCAGCATACTTAATACTGCACTTGGTGTGTAACAAATATTAATATTTTAATAGATAGCTAATTATTATAATGAATAGATGATTCTATGGTTACCTACATAAGACACTGAATAACAGACAGAAACAAAATATCCCTAAACCCATCAAAGTTCTTGCAAGATGATGAAAAACACTTATACTTTAGGAAGCAGACTTGGAAATGTTAATTGACTTGCCCAAGGTTACACACTTATGATTGATGGAGCTGGAATTTGAGTTTATATCCATCTCAATACAAAGACAGTATCTTAATGACATTTTGCATATCTATACAGAACTCTATCATCATTCAAGTGTCTTATGCAGCCTAGGCAAAAGTCTCTCCTCCTTCCCACGTGGCTAACCAGAATAATTTCAGAGTGTTTGGTTCTCACACATAAGTGTTCCTTTCTTCTTTTTTTTTTTTTTTAGTAGTAAAGGTTTTTAATGTTGCCACATTTGGGTCTCTTACAGCAGGTATAAGAAACACATAGCAAAATTTGATTGCAATGTTTTCCTGTCAATCTAACAACTATTTGGATAGTGAGATTGAGAACTACCTATATTTATTTTGTGCTTACCACATTTCTAGTATCCATGCTGCTGCTGCTAAGTCGCTTCAGTCGTGCCCGACTCTGTGCGACCCCATAGACGGCAGCCCTCCAGGCTCCCTCGCCCCTGGGATTCTCCAGGCAAGAATACTGGAGTGAGTTGCCATTTCCTTCTCCAAGGTGTTCCTTTCTTAAAGCAGAATTTCTGCCTTTTAAATAGGATGAATATACTTTCTCGTCTCGCAAGTATATCTGCGAGAAACACAGTTAAGCACTGACATCTGTTACTAATTTATGACTTTAGGGATCAAAACCCTTTAAAAATGGATAAAGCTCAATCAGATGTGTTTAGATGGGGAAATTAGGAATAAATAGTTCCCCTTTTCTATCCCCACTTAGAACTTAATAATAAATCACAGTTATGCACCAGCCTCTGACAAAGGTTGTATACATTTTATCTCACTTACTATTTTAAAAACATCTTCTCACTTGGTTATTTTAACATAGTAAACATTTAAAATATAAGACCAGTATTGCATCTTAACTAGAGGAATTTAGAATCTTACTTTCAGTAATCATGTTTGTGCACACACATATCAACACTACACATAAATACCATGCCAGTAATGAACTTTTTAATACAAGTTCAAGACATCCTTTGTGAAGGAAGAAGAACAAAAGTTGCCAATCTAATAGTTAACTGATCCTCACCTTTTCAAAAGACGTGTGTCTAGATTTTGGGTTACTCTCACTGGCTTTTATCATTAATTGATCAAGACAAATTATATCTCCTTGGACCAAAGGAAACTAACCTATCTAGTCTTTTCTCACATTATATCCTGTTTTTCCTCTTCATCCTATTCAGTTTTGTTTCACTAAGCACCACTCTGAACAAAAGTGAAATATGTTAATAAAGAATTGATATCAATAGTAATAATAGCATAGTGCTTGCAACTAAGAAACTTCTGAACACATTTTAACTAAACTATCATATCTCATTTAATCCTTACCATTTTATATATGGAAATGTGGGATGAGAAGATTTTAAATCATGCAACTATAAGTATCTACAGGTAGAATTATTAAATCCAGATCTTCCTTATTTTAATTGTGATATTATTGAGCTTTCCAGTGGTTATTTAACTCTAGTCATTTATTCCAGTTAAACAACTCTCAATATTTGGAAAGAGTTGTTGCTGCTGCTGCTAAGTNAAATAAAAATGAAGACAGAAGACTGACTTCTGTACGGTGGCTGTGGGGTAGGACACAGAAAAATAAAAACCAGCCACCTGTTATGGACTGAGACAATGAAAGTAGCAGCCAAAGTGCCCTTTTATCCTGGAGTGACTTTGATGGGTCTTGAAGCTCCCTTTGTCCCTCAGCACTCTAAGTATCAGAGTGGAGCAATTTCAAGAACTGAAGTAGGGTAAGAAGCAGGGGTCAGAGTCAAGAACAAGAGCCAAAAATCAAGCACAAAGGGGAAGTCCTACATTTCTCCACTTTATGAACCCAAACTGCTAGTGAGACAAATGATCGTTAAATTAGATTTAAAGCAACAGAATCACCTAGGTCTGGTGTCTAGCATGGCCTCCTCAGTGTTAACATTCTCATAAAACTGAAATAGGACTGTCAAATATTGTCACATCCCAGCCACTTGGTGCAAATAACCTGTCTGCAAAGGTTCCGGGTCCTTTGGTACATTTGATACTAGCCTTGCTGGCTGCCTTTCTACCTGCTCTGACACAGCCACTATCAAAGGGAGGAGTCAGAAGAGGAAAACGTACAGGCTGAAGAAAAGAAAACATTGATATTATTTTGCTGTTGTTCAAGTTGTGTTTCTTCAGTCTGGCACGACGCTGAGTGTCTCACTACAGCAACATGCCCATTCCCTTATTAAAACCCAGCCACAGCACTTCTGCTTGTGTGTTCATGGGCTAAATTCAGTTCACTTTTTCCTACAAAATCAAGATAAGTCTACCCCACTGAAGATCACAGGGAGTACTTTAAGAGATAATAATACTGCAAAGAGCTAATATTTATTAGGAGCTTCTAAAGTTCCAAGAAATATGCAAAATGCTGAGATGACTTTTATGATTGTCGCAGTTACTCTGTGAGGCAGATGCCATCCTTGCTTTCTAAGTGAAGAAATGAAAGCTCAAGGAGTTGTAAGTGACTCTGGCTGAATCACAATGAAAATAAGCATTTAAGCTGGCAGGCAAACCCAACTCAATTTTTAATCCCTAAACTCTGACCTTAATCCTAGACAAAATGTTTTATCAACTCAGGTTCCAGGATATTTCCTTGATTGGGTCGATATTACATGTATGTATATTTGGTATATGTATCATTATACAGCATATGTATCATTATATGGTGTTGTGTTGTGTGTGTGTGTTCAGTCTTACCCAACTCTTTGTGACGCCATGGACTGTAGGACTCCAGCCTCCTCTGTCCATGTGATTTCCCAGGCAAGACTGCTGGAGGGGGTTGCCATTTCCTACTCCAGGGGATCTTCCCGACCCATGGATTGAACCTTCCTCTCCTGCATTGGCAGGGGGATTCTTTACCGCTGTGCCATGTGGGAAGCCCCACGATCCAGTAGTTTCATACTAGTATCTTTTTACTGTCATTGGACTGGAAAAGAAGAAAAAACTACCATGACAGAGATAATCCTTTAAACATTTTCTCTTTTATAAGGTTTCAAAAATATTGAATGCTTTCCATATAATCACTAATTACATTAAGAGGTTTGTGGAAACAGGATATTAATAGATATGTGGAAACAGTGTAATGGTTTTATGTAGCATTAATGCGCTAATGGGTGTGCCAAGCTATTATTGTCATTCAAACTGATAAGGTATTTTGTCTTTAATGGCTTTCAATGTTCAGCTCCTTGAGAATTTTTAGAGTCCATACTACCTAGTGTTTTAATATAAGCTCTTCCTGTTGCCTTGACATTTCACAATTAAATGGAAAACACTTTGTGGCTAATGTGTTTAAAAAGTCATGATCGGTATCTTCTTGATAATAATAAGTCAAAATTTTGGAGTGTGTTTACTGACTTGCAGTAGTCAAAGCAAATTAGTATTTAACTAGAGGGTATATCTTGTTCTGTGATTTGGAAACACTTTACCTATACAAAGAGTAGTGGAGGTAAAAAGTAACAGTCAAGTTTTGCTTTCTGTATGAAACAACTATTTCAAAAGTGTTGGAAAAAGAAAAGCGTTAGTTTGTGCCCGACATTTGTGTCCAACTCTTTGTGACCTCATGGACCATAGCCTACCAGGCTCCTCTGTCCGTGGAATTCTCCAGGCAAGAATACTGGAGTGAGATGCCATTCCCTTCTCCAGGGGATTTTTACAACACAGGGATCAAACCTGGGTCTTTTGCATTGCAAGCGGATGTCTTACCATCTGAGCCACCAGAGAAGCCCATTGGAAAAGGAAAGAGAAAGGAAAAAAAGAAAGAGAGAGAGAGAGAGAGAGATAGACAGATAAATTATTACTGAATTGGCTCAATCTGTTCTTATTTTCTAGAATCTAACAACTAATCCTAGAATTACAAGAATGTTGTCATTATAGGCTACTCTCTATCAAAATATGCCAGTGGATTTATTTCTCTTGTTTTGACTCTAACAGTCATATTGTAGATTGATAATTATAGACACATTGGTTAAATACAATGTGAGATCAACCATAATAATTAAACAAATATGTTTCTCTCTCTATGTGTGTTCAAGAAAGAATCATCTCTATTTCTGAAGGAAATATTTGTACCTGAGCTTGTTCTAAAGAAAGCCAAAATTTCTTTAAAAATCTCATATAACAACCAACTATAGTACTATCCTAGAACACTGATAAAGAACTTGGAATACATTTGGTTAAACTAAATAGTTTGATACTCATAAAATTTTCAAACTTGAGAATTAAACATGTTGGAAATAAGCCTTCTTAAACCACGTACATGAATGAGAATCTACTGTGTAGATTCTCTGCACAGGGAACTCCATGCTCCATAGTGAACTAAATGGGAAGGAAATCCAAAAAAGAGGGTATATGTGTACATATGTGTACAGCTTATTCACTCTGCTGTACAGCAGAAACCAATACAACATTGTAAAGCAATGATACGCCAATAAAAATTAAAAAAAAAATTTAAAATGTATAACTTACATGTAAATTCTCTAGTTTAGTCACTTCCAATAATTTTCTTATGGGTGCACAAGTTCAGAAAATACTATGGTCTAAATATCTAATAAAACAAAAGAGCATTAATACTCACTTTAAGACATAACACTTTTTTGAAGAGCAATGAAAATAATTTTCCTCAAAGTGTGGCAAGTGCTCAAATTGATTTTATCATGATCAGAGATGCTTAAAACACTCTCCATGCACATTAAAAGTACACACCTGTTCTTGTTTTGCCTATTTAGATCTATCTTCAGTTTTGAGTATCATGATATCATTTCTAACAATTTAAGCTTAATGAAAAGATTTCAAGAAATGACACTGTGTCCAAATTAAATTTTCAGAGAAATATCCAGTATTATCTTGGATTCAATAGGTTTATGAATTGCAATAATGGGCAATAAATGTGTCTGATACATCAAATATAGTGTGCAGACACTGAGTCTCTGGAAAGTTTGCCCAAAGTAGCACAGCACCAGATATCAAGTCCAGTGAAGACACATAACTTCTATGTCTGCATTTAATACAGACCAGTGCTGGGCAAGGGCTTTATCATATCTAGGCCAACGTAGACATTAGGTGACTAGATCAGGTATGTGGTCTTACAATCAGGAGTTCTTCTTCAACACAGAGTGAGAAATAATTTCTCAAGGACTGACTGTGAGTGACACTTCATTAGGTGCTAAGAGCACAGAGATAAATATCTAAAGATATGATTTTAGAAATCTTAACATCTGACTGAAGAAAACAACAAGAAAATCAACAATCTATAAACATCATGGTCAGCACACTATTAGCAAAATAAGAGTAAGGGATTCAACATGAACTAGGAATCCAAAAAGGAAAGCTGGAGTTAACAGAGTTGGAAAGCTGAATCCTTTTGGCATCAATAGGATGATGGAGGGATGATCAATAGGCAGTAGAACTGAAGCGTTGCAGTTACTTATGAAGATGCTCTGCCTTATAGAAAGAAGTGGGGCTATGCTGGCTTCTCCTCATGCTCCACACTCTAAATTCCTCAATGGACCTCTATCGTATAGAAAAAAAAAAAAAAAAAGGGAAGCCAGGTGGTAAGGGAGACTAGAAAATGTAGGTTTCAGGATGCTTCCCTCTACCCAGGACAGAAAAAGTACAAGGAAGGTATGAAAAAACAACAAAAAAAGACTTTGACTAGTGCAGATAAATTACTTAAAATCTCTCAATTCTGCTAAAAGTCATCTAATGGCTTCCCATGGCATTTAACGTAACATATGAACCTCCCCTTACCTCTCCCAGCCCACACAAAGTCTATTTATTCCATTTCTCATAGATTTCCCCAACATCTTCCAAGTGGCATTCGGTAATCCCAGTGAGACTTTATTTTCGTTCTTATGTCAGATGTTTCCTGTTCAAGATCGACTCTTTTGTCTTCTTGTAATGGAGTTCCTGGCTCTGCCTGGTTGGTTCCATACTGCAGTGTACATTTCTGTTTAAATACTCTCTCCTAATAGAGTTCTTGGTCACTCCGTAGAGTTTTTCCTGGACCACTGGTCAAGAGCAGTTCCCTGTCCACTTTCACAATAACCTCAGTGTGTTTCTATTCTTTGCAAAGCTCTTTTATTGTTTAATATCGAACACTGAATTCTGAAGCAGTATTTTAAAATTTAAAAACAGGAAAGATTGCCTGTTCCTATAGAATATCAATTCCATGTGAACAGGGACTTTACTGCATTATTTCATACCTAAAGAATGCCTCTCACACAGTTGCTCCTCAAAGTATATATTTTTAATAACTTGGGTGAACCAGTGCAGCTAGTAAGAAATATCAGCTATGCTTTATATAGGAAGAAACTGATGTTCAGAAAGGTTAAATACAATGAGATATGTGAATTTGTATAGTAAATGCTTTATATTTTTAATTTTAAAAATTGAAATATAATTGATGTACAATATTATTTGTTAGTTTCAGATGTATGACATAGAGATTTGACATATTTATACCTTATGAAATGATCACCAGTTCAGTAACTATCTGTATTGTACACGCATTTTAACTGCAGAATCTAAAATAAATGATCCAGAGAGTTGAAATGGGGTGGTAGGTGGGAAAGAGGGTTCAAGATTGGGAACTCATGTACACCTGAGATGGAAAAAAAAAATTAAAAAATATAAAATTAAAAAAAAATAAATTATGCAATCAGAAGAAATTTTCTTTCTTCTTTACGCCAAAGAAAAAGAGAAAGATAGACTTATCTGTATAGATCTGTCTTACTTTCCAGAATGATAGTGGAAGAGAATATTTCTAAGGATTTGAATAATTCCTCAATAAAATATATTTTATCCTAAATATATTTTATAGCAATACTTTAGAGGACAATCTCCTTATTTAATTATACAGATAGTATTACAATTTTGATTCATTTTATTATTAAGATTTACTGTGATCATTGTGCTTTATTAATGATAGGAATTTATTTCTTTAGGTTGGGTGATGTATTATAATGTATGCAAAGAATGACGTATGGTTTCCTTTTAATGTTTATCATCTATCGGATCAGAAAAGATCTTGTAACTTGAATAAGAAGTCTCAATATCCTTTCATATTTTCACTTTTTGTCTCTGACCTTTCTTCTTTCACTACTCACTATGGTTTCCAAGAATAGGTGTGTTTTAGTTTGATTTTCAATGAAAGTACGTATTTCTTTTATTTTAAAAGTAATGCTGAGTAATATTCCATTGTATAGACGTACCACATCTTCAAGAGGGAGGGGATACGTGTATACATAAAGCAGACTCACTTCATTGTACAGCAGAGACTAACACAACATTGTAAAGCAATTATAGTATAATAAAAAAATAAAAATAATGTACTGTACTTCCATACTATGGAAATATGAATAACACAATATAACATTTTTTTTTAATTAGCACAGATCAATTGGACTTCTAACTTATTTGTCCAATAGAATGTGGTCAAAGTGATATTGTGTTACCCTGGGTTTAATTTATATGAGTTGGGGGCTTCTGATTTTACTCTTTTAGAAGCCAGCTACCATGTGAAGAAACTCAAGCTAGTTTACTGAGTGATGAGAGGGTATGTAGAGAATGAATGAGAAAGGTCTCTGGATAAAGGTCATAATTCACTATCTGGCTACCAGCAGCAATGTCTCGGACATGTGAGTGGGGCCATCTTGGATATTACAGTTGTGGCCAAACTCACAGTTGAATGATGCCACTTAAGTGACCTCCTCACCCCAAGTGGAGAGCAAATGGAACAGAACTGCCTAGTTGAGTTCAGTCAACCTACAGAATTATTGCATCATTATTTTAAGTCATCAGAGATGATTTATTATGAAGCGATGCAAAGTTGAGAGGTTGGTTCTGTTTATACTCTCAGCATGCAGCTGGCTCAGACACAAGATGGGGATAAAAATAGGAGCAGAGGTATTTCATACATAGAAGCCAAACCTCTGCCAATCTTTTTCATTAGAACTCCCTTTCTTCACAGGGAATAATTTCTCAGACTTTATATAATGTAGCAAACAATCACCAAAATTCACCTTGGCAGTTCAACTAATATAATTCCTGAGGTCATCTTCTTTTTTTCAAAATACACACTTTATTAAGTAGGCTTTATTTGACGTCTGCATTATGAAAATTAAATGATAAAATCTGAGCGACCTTTATTATTTTCCGTGGGGCTGCTCTCATCACCTTATCTCAGTTTTTGAAAAGGTCATCACCAGTTGTACTTGAGGATCCACTAATAATGTATTAATATTTGCTTTGTAGGCCAAGGAATTATCCACATATCCAAACACATAAACATTATGAGATTGAATTTACAACTATGTGAAGCAACTTGTGTGGGATGTGTGTGGTATTTTTATATAGGTTTATTGCTTCTCTGGTGGCTCAGTGGTACAGAATTTGCCTGCAGTGCAGGAGACCACCTGCAATGCAGGAAATGTGCATATGATCTCTGGGTCAGGTAGATCCCCTGAAGAAAGAAATGGCAACCCACTCCAGTATTCTTGCCTGGAGAATTCCAGGGACAGAGGAGCCTGGTGGGCTATAGTCCATAGGGTTGCAAAGAGTCGGACATGACTGAAGTGACTAAACCACCACTACCACCATTACCTGGCAGTAATTACAGGAGATGAACAATATGGGTACTAAGTGCTACCTCTTTGTAAGCAGAAGCCATGTTACATAATAGAATGATAGGGAAGTCACTGGGTAAAAGTCCAGACAGCCTGGATTCCAGTGTAAGTTCTAACATGATTGTATGAGTGTATCCTGGCCTCTTTGTTTAATTTCCTTATCTACAAAAGGGGAGAAAGCTCCTTGCTTGCCAGACCTCACAGTAGTATGGCTGTGAAAGTCAATCGCAGCACTATTCAAAATGTTTGTGAACTGAAAAATTCTTTACTTCAAAACTTGCTCCGAACTATTAATAATAAATGTTCTTTGTTCAACTGGGGTTACCCCATTACTCTTTTATCTTTTTTCAGAGAAACTGTATGTGGTGTCAGGGGAAGTAGTGGTGATGCTGGGCAAAGCTGGAATTGAACTGGAGCCTCACCAGTTACTAGTTGATCCCAAGCTGAACTTGGGCTGTCACTCTTCCACTCTGAGTCTCAATTTCCTCGAATTAACTACAGGATAATCTGAAGGGTGTGACGGGACTTCAATGTCACACATGATGCAGGCTATCCTCCGCTTCCCCTGAATACTCATATACCTTCTCTGTCTCAAGTCCCAGCTGGATGATCTCTATGAACAGCGCAGTCTGGATTCCCTGTGCTTCCCAGCTTCTTGATGCATTGAGCTAGTGAAAACCACTTACAGGACATTGTATAATAGAATAGGAGGGAAAGGTGGTCTGATTTTTTATGCTCCCTGTCTGAGTCCTTCCAAGGCTAAGATTCCTGATGGGAGCTCCCCCTGTGCTGATCAGTCTCTCACTGGCCTCCAATAACTATAATCTCTCGGTTTGCTTCTTCAATCTTTGGTGTATAAAGGATTTCTTACGTGAGTCCCACCCCTTCTTGGGTTCCTTTAACTCTCTACAGTCCCTCAATTTTGGAAACAGTTTCTTTATAAACCCTTTTGAGCATCCCATCTGTTTTCCTGATAAGACTTTAATGTTGTTTAAGATTCCTATTAATATGATTATTTATTAGAGTATACTTGCTTTACAATGCTGTGTTAGTTTCTGCTGTACAACAAAGTGAATCAGCTATATGTACACATATATCCTCTTCCTCTTTAGCTTCCCTCCCACTCGTCCCCCATTCCACCCCTTAGGACATGGCAGAGCACCGAGTTGAGCTCCCTGTGCTATATAGCAGCTTCCCAACAGCGATCCAGTTTACACACAACGTGTCAGTCACATATTAATGTTTAAAAGGTGTTAACATATTTTATCACAATAACTGCAGTATTTTGGGTAAAAAAGTCTGACCTTTATGAACCCATCCTTTTATTTCCTTCTTTTCTAACTGTAATATTGTTCACTTTGGAGGAAACATCAATTATCTGTAATCATTAGGAAAAGGAAAAAGAGACACAAATTTGTGGAATACAGTTGAATAAGGAAGAAAAGTCAAGGAACAATGTTTGTCTTCAAGGAACCAGACAGAGATGTGGATACCAAGATATCTTAGGTGATGGTTGTGAATGATTTGTGAGTTAAAAAAATATATATATTTTTTTACTCAGTCATGTCTGACCGTTGGGGATTCCATGGGCTAATGCAGCCTGTCTAACTCCTCTGTCCATAGGATTTCCCAGGTAAGAATACTGAGGTGGGTTGCCATTTCCTACTCCAGGGGACATTCCTGACTCATGGATCGAACCCACATCTCTTGAACTTCCTGCATTGCAGGTGGATTCTTTACCACTGTGCCACCTGGGAAGCTGATTTGTGAACATGTATGACTAAATGAAAATGCACTATTAGGATAGCCTGACCCAGAACCCAAGTTTCCATGTTATCCATGCCCCTCTTCAATGGGGGCTCTGAACAGAGACATATCAGGAGGCAGACTCTTCCTACTCATATGCTGATCCAGTGTGCATGCCTGTTGAGGTTTAACTATCATTTTTTGGTTCTGTGATCACATTAAAATGCCTCACAGTTCTTTGAGTCTTTTAAAAATCCCCCTAAACTGCTCCAAAGGTTTATCAAAGCTAATATAGAACTAACACCCAAAAAACATGTCCTTTTCATTGAAGGGGACTGAAATGCAAAAGTAAGAAGTCAAGAAACACCTGGAATAACAGGCAAATTTGGCCTTGGAGTACAGAATGAAGCAGGGCAAAGGCTAATAGAGTTCTGCCAGGAGAACGTACTGGTCATAGCAAACACCCTCTTCCAACAACAAAAGAGAAGACTCTACACATGGACGTCACCAGAGGGTCAACACTGAAATCAGACTGATCATATTCTTTGCAGCCAAAGATGGAAAAGCTCTATACAGTCAGCAAAAACAAGACTAGGAGCTGACTGTGGCTCAGATCATGAGCACCTTATTACCAAGTTCAGACTTAAATTGAGAAAGTGGGGGAAAACCACTAGACCATTCAGGTATAACCAAAATAAAATCCCTTATCTCTATACAGTAGAAGTGAGAAATAGACTTAAGGGACTAGATCTGATAGACAGAGGGCCTGATGAACTATAGAGCAAGGTTTGTGACACTGTACAGGAGACAGGAATAAAGACTATTCCCAAGAGAAAGAAATGCAAAAAGCAAAATGCCTGTCTGGGGAGACCTTACAAAGAGCTGTGAAAAGAGAAGAGAAAAGCAAGGGAGAAAATCAAAATCTTTGAATGCAGAGTTCCAAAGAATAGCAAGGAGAGACAAGAAAGCCATCCTTAGAGATCAATGCAAAGAAATAGAGGAAAACAACAGAATGGGAAAGACTAGAGACCTCTTCAAGAAAATTAGAGATACCGGGGAATATTTCATGCAAAGATGGGCTCAATAAAGGACAGAAATGATATAGTTCTAACAGAAGCCAAAGATATTAAGAGAAGGCAGCAAGAATACACAGAAGAACTTTACAAAAAAGAACTTCACAACCCAAATAATCATAATGGGGTGATCACTCACACTCACCTAGAGCCAGACAACCTGGANCGGGGAATATTTCATGCAAAGATGGGCTCAATAAAGGACAGAAATGATATAGTTCTAACAGAAGCCAAAGATATTAAGAGAAGGCAGCAAGAATACACAGAAGAACTTTACAAAAAAGAACTTCACAACCCAAATAATCATAATGGGGTGATCACTCACACTCACCTAGAGCCAGACAACCTGGAATTTGAAGTCAAGTGGGCCTTAGAAAGCTTCACTATGAACAAAGCTGTTGGAGGTGATGAAGTTCCAGTTGAGCTATTCAATATCCTGAAAGATGATGCTGTGAAAGCGTTGCACTCAATCTGTCAGCAAAATTGAAAAGCTCAGCAGTGGCCATAAGATTGGAAAAGGTCCGTTTTCATTCCAATCCCAAAGAAACGCAATGTCAAAGAATCCTCAAAGTACCACACAATGGCATTCATCTCACACGCTAGTAAAGTAATGCTCAAAATTCTCCAAGCCAGGCTTCAGCAATANCCACCTGATGCAAAGAGCTGACACACTGGAAAAGACTCTGATGCTGGGAAAGATTAAAAGCTGTAGGAGAAGGGGACGACAGAGGATGAGATGGTTGGATGGCATCACTGACTCAGTGGACATGGATTTGGGTGAACTCTGGGAGTTGGTGATGGACAGGGAGGCCTGGAGTGCTGCAGTCGATGGGGTTACAAACAGTCAGACATGACTGAGTGACTGAATTGAACTGAATCTTCATATTCTTCCCATTCACCAAGTTAAAACAGAAATTTATGTGATAGTAACAGAGAAAAATACATGCAATAATTTAGCCTGCAAGCTTATTAGACACATGAGATATTAATAGATAGACTGATAGATAGGTGTTAGATAGATAGGGATGTAGCCAGGTAAGATTATACAGTAAGATGCTATGTTTTTTGTATGAATATTTTTTTAAATTATTTCAGTTCAAATGTCTTTCCATCACAATCTTACAAAGAAAGAAACAAGCCTCCTATCTCTGTTCAGAAATTTTCCACCCCAGTATACTGCTGTTGCCATGGGTTTATTCAGACACTGTTTTCTTTAAGGGATATAATTTCCAGAGGGTAGTGTCTCTACCTTCAGCACCCAATATTTTCCAAAATGCCTATTAAATATCATCCAAAATACTTTATTTTGATCAACCCATATCTTGGCTCCTTTCTTTTTGTTTGCATCTGAGATGGAGCAGACATCTTGTTTACCAGAGATCATAGGAAAGTGAATTCATTTATTGACTGACATTACCAAGCAGTCAGACAGACACTGTAGCAAGTAAGATTGCTTTTTTTGTGTTGTTATCTGCCAAACTTTAACAGAGAAAGTGATGTACTTTTGCCGGGCAAGGCTACTCTAGAAGCAGGTAATGGGTCTTAAAAATGTTGCAAATGTTAATGGTGTTAGATCAATAATATTACTACCACAGGTAAAATTCTATTACATATATTATTAAGACATTTCTCAAAATGGAGTGACTCAAAGGATTTGGAGATAGGAGTAATTGCTGCACCATTAAGATTATAAAATGCTAATGGAAGTTTCGTCATACAACCTGCTGTGTATATTCTTTCCCCAAGATTTTACAAACAGCAGTTTTGCATTAGTGAGTGATACAGACCCCCAATTGCTCCATCACATCTCATTTTCCACCTAAACATGCTGCTGCTGCTGCTAAGTTGCTTCAGTCATGTCTGACTCCTCTGTGCGACCCACAGAAAGCATAGACGGCAGCCTACTAAGCTCCCCTCTCCCTGGGATTCTCCAGGCAAGAACACTGGAGTGGGATGCCATTTCCTTCTCCAATGCATGAAACTGAGACAGGAGCCAATTCAGAATGTAGACGATTAGAGTCTTTCTCTACTCATTCATTCAATTTCCCCAAAATCTCTCATGAAATAAAAGAGAAAAAAGTATATATAACTTATTATGTTTAATTTTTCTAAATATTTAATGCATTGCCTAAATAAAACTGGCCTTGATACTGTCATCTGAGCAGAGTATATCAAATGCTAGCTCCAGAGAGCATTAAAACAAAAAATCTTTCTATTTGCTAGCTGGTCCCAAAGACAAGTGATTATGTTCTTTCAATAAAGTCATGAAAACATGAGCTAGAGTTAAATTACTTCAATGTGTTAAAAGTTTTACCCAAATGTTTTTTTTTATTAACTTGGTCCTTACATGTTTTATACGGATAATATGTACACATGGATGATAAAAATAATTAAATAGATGAATGGAGAGCTGGACAGATATGTAAAGATCTTTGATTCAAACTGTGTAGCTCTCTTTCCCCCAATTTTTACACAGTTGCTTACTTTTCTCTACTGATTTAAATATGTACCGTTAGATTTCTTTTAGTTGAAATTATGTCTGTTGAAGGAAAAAGTAAAGATAAAAAAAATAATTCAGAAGAGAAGGAAAAGTGGAAGGATGAGTGGAAGAATGAAAGTGTAAAGAGAAAGAAAAAAAGAAAAAGGAAAAAATGAAAGAAGAAAGTCAGATAACCATTTAAATAAGGGGGGAAAATTCCTTAGCCAAAATATGAAAACAAAGGCCAGATATGGGTGAGATCATGTTATAGGCTTTCAGGAAGACTCTTTCCCCATAACTTATACTCAATTCTATTTCTAGCTCAAGCCACTTGAGCACTGTATTCCCGGTATCAATTTTAGCTCTTGCAAAATACAGCTGTCTAATTGCAAACTGAGAGGGGAAAATATATTTTTTATTCAAATTTCTGATGATCTCCATTGGTTTCTAATCCTGTCACATCTTTATTTAAAAAGTGCACTCCTTTTGTCTTTCTTAATAACTGGATGAGTTTGTTATTGGAATAGATTTCTATTATTTGAGTATTCTAAATTATGGAGCTTATAAGATTACACTGCTGGTGGGTAGAAATGGGAAATGATTTTTCAACTTTTTCAGAACATTCATTCTATAAAATATCAATGCAGATGTATGTCTGTTCTGACTACAAGTCAGACAAGCACAGGAAGAGACAGATTACTCTATAGGAAAGGCAGCAGTGAGCTCCAGAGCTTGAACAGGGGCGTTTTCAGAATTTAGCTTTCAGTACTGATGACCCATACACATGCCAACACTGAGTAAGGTATGCCTACCCCCGATAGTAAACCCAGTTTAACCAGAGAGATCCCCGCCCAAAGCAGTGGAAACAAATTGTTTCAGGTGCAAATAGGTAAGACAGAGTAACCAAATTTTAGGAGGGGAGAGAACAATAGGTGTATAAAGCTAGACAGGTAGAGATGGTCAACTAATCTGTATGTTAAAGTAGGCTGTCAGGAGAGCTGGCCAGCTGAAATGATGTAGGCTGTGTGATATCACATATATTTATATAGTTTTTGTGGTCACTGAAATAGATCATCCCTGGGGGCATTTAAAGACACAGATGGGGATCAGATGTTTCAGATGACATGTGTGTTTGTATTTGTATTTATCTTCATTTTTATACATGTCACCTTCGTTCATATCAAATTCCTTCTGGAAATAAAAATATGTAATCAAAATGAGAATAAAATTACAGAGCTTAGTCATTATCAAAGTGAGGAGGATTCATATACTAAAGAGGGGTGACTAAGAAAGGTGGCTTGGATTTAGCAGATATTACCTTAAAGCTACTGGCCAGTGATAACAAAAGGGAAATGTGATGATACACAGGGCTTTTGTCATGAAATAACAGAAATAGATGAGGACACATTTTTAAAATTTGAATTATATTAAAAAATTGATTCAAGGGTGAAAGCACATAAATTGAGAATTAATAATAATCATTTTAATAATTAAAAATAATGATTTTTATGGTCTAGGCACCTTGTGTGGGTTATTTCATTTAATTTGCAAATAAGGTCTGTGACACAGATTTGAATGGTACCCCCATTTTAAAAGGTGAAATGAAGTACCTAAAGTCTCCTTCTGTCTGACTGTGCAGAGCAAGCATGGCTGGCACCATAGCTGAAGGACTTTACAATGAACTCCATAAGTTCAAATTTCAAAATGTCCATCTTCAAATACTGGAGATTAACCAGTCCAACAATTAGATGCAATCTATGGATCAGGTCAAAGACCAAGAATTACTTGTCTTTGTTTTTTAAAACAACACAAAGTGTTGTTTTTTTTTTTTTTTTTAATTTATTTTACTTTACATTACTGTATTGGTTTTGCCATACATTGACATGAATCCACCACAGGTGTACATGAGTTCCCAATCCTGAACCCCCTCCCACCTCCCACCCCCTGTCATCTCTCTGGATCATCCCCATGCACCAACCCCAAGCATTCTGTATCCTGTATTGAACACAGACTGGAGATTCGTTTCTTACATGATAGTATACATGTTTCAGTGCCATTCTCCCAAATCATCCCACCCTCTCCTTCTCCCTTAGAGTAGTTTTTTAAAAAACACAATGGTGGTTTTATATTTTAGAAACAATAACATTATCTGTGTGATCCAACTTTAACATATATTTATAAATTAATACACATAGCTTATTTCTGGAAGGAACTTCACAATAGTATCTAGAGAATGGAAAATGAACACTGCCTCTTTTCTGAACTCCACAAGGGGCCATTTTGGAACCAATAATGCATTTCAGCCTTGGTAATTATTAAGTGTGTCCAGGGGCAATTGCCATTTCACACAATTGTTCTCTTTACACTATCTTCTAAAGGCTGTTAGTCTCATTACTTTAATTATTTTTGCAATTGATTCCCAAATTTTACTATTAGGTAATTTAATTAATGATTTCATTGGTAACCCCATGTTGTTAAAGCATGTTTCAGTTTGGGTAAACAAACTCTGGATTTAAATTTTTTCCTTAATAATTATGAAACTTGTACCCAGAGTACAAGAATGACCCCTGAGGAATTTTTCTCTTATTGTAAAGTGGATAGCACTAAAAGAACTCTGAGCATTGATCAAGTGGAACAGTTCTCCAGTGATTAAAGCATCAATGAAGATAATTCTCTACCCTCCTCTAATGGGTAAAAACAAGAGCAAAGATAATTACAGTCCAAGAGTGATCCTAACCATTAATCAGCTGCCTCTTCTAAGAAGGTTTATATCTGGGAGGAGGGGACTGACAGCTATTGTCTTCTTATTAAAGCATGTATCTCACTGGGTCGTTTCCTTGCTGAAACCCTGTGAATGATGTGCCGTTGCACCAAAGATGAAGTTGAAAATGCTTAGTTTCCTTAGAAGACTCTACCTAGTAGTCCCTGCCTATCTCTCTGCACTAATGCTCTGTCTCTGATTCCTTGCTATAGATTCACTGGGCTCCTCTTTCACAGGACTACTCCTTCCCTCCTTCTTGTCATAGAGCATCTGTTCTCAATAACAGTGTTGCCTGTGCATGGAAACCCCTCCAACTTCCACTGAGCCACTTTATCATTTCAAAGTGAAACCACCCTTGACCATTCACATGGTGCCAGATTTCCTTATTACTAACGTCTGAGAATTATGCATACTTTATTCTTAGCAATTAGAATTATAACATTACATTTATGTGCGACTATGTAATTAAAGCATGTTTTCTCCATTAAACAGTGAGCCATGAGAGTCAAGATCATGTCTGTTTCTACTCAGCAATGATCATAAAACATAGCATATTGTGATTACTCAACAGATTCATGGAACTGAATGAATGCATAGCAAGCTTTTGGATATTCCAAGAGTAGTATTACAATACAGTGAACACAGTCTGGTTGAGTGGAAGGTTAATATAACATGTATTTTAAAGAAAGAAACAATTGTGTTCAAATGATGCCTCTTCAATTTGACAAATGTCTCATTTATAGAGTGGGCATATTATCAGATGGGACAATTCTGAGGATTAAATGAGTCAGTTCTGTCATTGTGCACCAACCAAATTTAACTTGATTCATGGAGTGTTGTGAAGTATTTTATTGATTGATTCATTCAATAAATTTTTATTGAACATATATGACACACAGAGCAAGCTTTGTACTATGGGTTTTAAAGTGAAACTCTTTAAGACTACTCCCTGACTTCACAAGCTTTTCTGACCCTACACTAACTAATGCCACCGTAGCTACCAGCAGACTAAAAGAAACGTACATGAGCCAACTTGAGATCATGTAAAATGGAAACACTTTACATTCATATGGATGATGAAGTGTTGCCTATTACACCTTTATTGTGTGATGATATTATTGTCATATTTTCATTTTCGACATCCTGGGCTCTTTAATTGAGTTGAGATCCACAAAGCTAGTATGCTATTATGACCTCACAGTTTTATATCTGAATTGCTCTTATTAGAAATTTACTCAGCAAACACAGTGTTTTCTTGTTTGTTTTTGCTTTCAGTTTCCCTTGATTGAATGACTACCTTTTGAGTCAGTGACTGTTCACTAAAGATAGTGGGAAAGTGATGAGTGCTGTGAATCATTTCCAACAGGTTAACAAGTGACCCAGATTCCAAGTACAAAAAGAGAAAACTACACAACACTGGTGAAAGTTCAGACTGGATTCTGAGCTGGTTGATATGCTTCTAGAATGTTCTGAGTAGCAGAAGGAGAGAATCTCTGTGGTGACAAGGTCTGAGATTCTGCATCCCATTTTACAAATAGGGTTTGGTACTCTAAAAGGGACTGATTTTACAATTAATTTCTTATTTTATTTTTTGAATATAAAATTATTTTGCACATGTATCCTAAACTATATTTTGAGGTACATGATGATATTTTTCATATCAGTAGTCAAAGTATAAAGTGATATCCAAGGCTTTGAAAATGGCACTTAAAATGAAATCAAGAAAGGGAAATAGGGATTTCTCTGATGGTCCAGTGGTTAAGTATCTGCCCCGCAATGCAGGGAATGCCCGTTCAGTCCTTGATCTGGGAAGTAAGATCCCACATGCCATGGGCAACTAAGCCAGCATGTCGCAATGAAGATCCATGCTGCAACTAAAACCTGATATAGCCAAGTAAATAATATTTTTTAAAAAATAAAAAGGTAAATAGTAGTTACTCAATTAACTATAACCAGACACTTAACTGTGAGTAGAATCTCCAATGATCCCAACTACTATTAGACTGGCAAACTATTTTCTCCCATTTTATCAATAGGGAAATTAAGACTCAATGATAATAAGTAACTTGTATAAGTAACATGGCCAACTATTAATTATTACTATAATCAGTTATTATTGATATTATTAATTAAACAGCTAGTTATTTATTACTGTTTCTCTGAACTAGAATGCCACCTCCATGAGAGCAGAAACATCTTCATGGTTATTAAATCACTGAAAGTTTCATAGAACCTATAGCTTGTTAAAACCAAAATAGGTATTTAAGGATATTTTCTTGGAGTATTTAAATATTTTAAATACTCATGACAAACTATGGTTGTGAAATAACAGAAAAGGACTACACAGCCTAATAACTTTAATTAATAATTTTATTTTTATTAATTTCATTCTTCTGAAACTGTTAGCACAGTGAAGTGAAAGCAAAAGTCACTCAGTCATGTCCAACTCTTTGTGATCCCATGGACTATACAGTCCATGGAATTATTCAGGCCAGAATACTGGATTGGGTAGCCTTTCTCTTCTCTAGCAGATCTTCCCAACTCCAAAATCAAACTGGGGTCTCCTGCATTGCAAGCAGATTCTTTACCAACTGAGCTAGGTTAGCACAGTAACCTCCTTTTTAGTAATTAGCATAATTTTATAAATTATACAGTATACTAATGCATATATATGGAATTTAGAAAGAGGGTAATGATAACCACGTATGCAAGACAGCAAAAGAGACACAGAAGCATAGAACAGTTTTTTGGACTCTGTGGGAGAGGGAGAGGGTGGGATGATTTGGGAGAATGACATTGAAACATGTATAATATCATATATGAAGCAAATCACCAGTCCAGGTTTGATGCATGATATTGGATGCTTGGGGCTTGTGCACTGAGATGACCCAGAGTGATGTACAGGGAGGGAGGTAGGAGGGGGGTTCAGGATGGGGAACATGTGTATACCTGTGGCGGATTCATGTTGTTGTATGGCAAGACCAATAAAATATTGTAAAGTAATTAAGCTNAGCAAATCACCAGTCCAGGTTTGATGCATGATATTGGATGCTTGGGGCTTGTGCACTGAGATGACCCAGAGTGATGTACAGGGAGGGAGGTAGGAGGGGGGTTCAGGATGGGGAACATGTGTATACCTGTGGCGGATTCATGTTGTTGTATGGCAAGACCAATAAAATATTGTAAAGTAATTAAGCTCCAATTAAAATAAATACTTTTATATTAAAAAATTATGTACTGTGGTTGAACTTAACCATTTCTTTTAAATGAGTCTATCAATTAAACCATTTATCAAAACCTTTTTTTTTCTAATTTTAGAACTTATAGCTACATTAGCCTAACTTGAAAGCAGTTTACTTTTCATACTGCCTCCTGATGTTTCCATTTGCTTCTGCATATAGGACTTTTTATATTTTTGTTCCATCACATTAAAAAATAATCCACAAAATGGACTAATATCATTGTGTTTTCACCAGGGTTTAAACTATTTAGTGTGGTATTGGTTGCTTTCTACTTTGGAAATAGGTCTTTTAATCAACAGAAGTTATAGTAATCTATTCTTCCATGGAGTGTTGTGTGATAGGCCCACTTACTCTTCTCTAGACATGTTATATCCATCATTAGTTTATAACTCACCACTTTAGTAACAGAAGGGAGTTAATCTGGATCAGCTGATCCAGAGGAGATACAATTAGGACCAAGTCAACATTCAGTCCCTGTAGCAAGGAGGAGGGATTCCTGAACGGTTGGATTCTATCTACTTAAAATAGGTGGTAGTTGCAAAGAGTAGGAAATGACTGAGCGACTGAACAGAACTGAACTGAATCACTATACAACAGCATGAGTTCATTAGCGAAAGTCACTTCATACTAGTTCTCTGTTAATAGTCTTTCCTTAAATAGCTTTTTTTTTTTCAAGTATCTCTAGTTATAATCAAGTAACTCAGTCCATTAATCATGGAAATAAAATGACCTGAGAGGTGAACATATTTTACAGTTGACAGAGCTTGACTGATATTCTGAGGAATGAAGAGAATTCAGTTTGTCAGAAAGGGAAAATTTCTGAACTGATACAGGAATGTACTGTTTACTGCCCATTTTAATACTTTGAGTGGCTGGTTTTACTTGGATCCTCTTATGTGTCAGGCACTGTAGTAGACAGAGAATAAAAGCCAGACTGGATGACTCACAAGCTGGAGTTAAGATTGCTGGCAGAAATATCAACAACCTCAGATATGCAGCAAAAAGGCTGTCTGGGGAGGCCTTACAAATAGCTGTGAAAAGAAGAGAAGCTAAAAGCAAAGGAGAAAAGGAAANTGGGGGCAGGAGGAGAAGGGGATGATAGAGGATAAGATGGCTGGATATCATCACTGACTCGATGGGTGTGAGTCTGAGTGAACTCCGGGAGTTGGTGATGGACAGGGAGGCCTGGCGTGCTGCGATTCATGGGGTCGCAGAGTCGGACATGACTGAGCGACTGAACTGACTGAACTGAACTGAAAGGCAGAAAGTGAAGAGGAAGTAAACACCCTCTTGATAAAGGTGAAAGAGGAAAGTGAAAAAGCTGGCTTAAAACTCAGCATTCAGGACACAAAGATCATGGTATCTGGTCCTATCAGTTCATGGCAAATAGATGGGGAAAAAGTAGAAACAGTGATAGATTTTGTTTTCTTGGGCTTCAAAATCACTGTCAAAATCTCTGGGACAATGACTGCAGCCACAAAAGATGCTTGATCCTTGGAAGAAAAGGTATGACAAACATAGACAGTGTATTAAAGACATCACTTTACTGACAAAAGTCTGTGTAGTCAAAGCTACGTTTTTTCCAGTAGTCATGTACAGATATAAGAGTTGGACCATAAAGAAGGCTCCTGCTGCTGCTGCTACTAAGTCACTTCAGTTGTGTCCAACTCTGCGACCCCAGAGACGGCAGTANAAGAAAAGGTATGACAAACATAGACAGTGTATTAAAGACATCACTTTACTGACAAAAGTCTGTGTAGTCAAAGCTACGTTTTTTCCAGTAGTCATGTACAGATATAAGAGTTGGACCATAAAGAAGGCTCCTGCTGCTGCTGCTACTAAGTCACTTCAGTTGTGTCCAACTCTGCGACCCCAGAGACGGCAGTACACCAGGCTCCCCCATCTCTGGGATTCTCCAGGCAAGAACACTGGAGTGTGTTGCCATTTCCTTCTCCAATGCAGGAAAGTGAAAAGTGAAAGTGAAGTCGCTCAGTCATATCCGACTCTTTGCAACCCCATGGACTGCAGCCTACCAGGCTCCTCCGCTCATGGGATTTTCCAGGCAAGAGTACTGGAGTGGGGAGCCATTGCCTCCTCCGAAAGAAGGCTGAGCACCGAAGCATTCATGCATTTGAACCCTGGTGCTGGAGAAAACTTTTAGAGTCCCTTGGACTGCAAGGAGATCAAAGCAGTCAATCCTAAAGGAAATCCATCCTGAGTATTCATTAAAAGGACTGATACTAAAGCTGAATCTCCAATACTTTGGCCCCGATGGGAAGAGCCAACTCACTGGAAAAGAACTTGATGCTGGGAAAGATTGAGAGCAAGGGGAGAAGGTGGCGACAGAGGATAAGATGGTTGGATGGCTTCACTGACTCATTGGACATGAGTTTGAGCAAACTCCAGGAGACAGTTATGGACAGGGAGGCCTGGCATGCTGCAGTGCATGGGGTCACAAAGAGTAGGACATGACTTAGCGACTGAACAACAACAGAATAATGGAAGAAATCAATTCACTTAGTCGTGTTGATCACATTGTGGTTCCCAGATCTTCCTGGTTTTCTTGGCAATGCCATAGCTCTCATGGCTGTCAAGAGTATATATCAGGGCTCCCAATTCAACACTGTTCTCCTTTCTGGGGATTTAAGTTTTTGTCTATTATTTCATATAATGACTGGCATGAAAGCACACTTGAAGTTTAAGTTCAGTGACCTCCACAATGTTCACAAACTACTGTAAGAATCATGGCAATTTAGTCATAAAAGGTTAATAAGGTGAAAACAGGAATGTAACTCATGATGTGGCAACTTAGATACGTAAAGTTCTTTCCTCACAAACTTTTATTAAGGTAGATGTTTCCAGCTTTCAGAGGCGGGAATGAAAGGTCAGAGGCAGTCAGCGACTTGTCCAAGGACAGAGACTGTGCTGTGACGCGGCAGGTCCCAGTACCCTCCATATCCATCAAGAGCACTGGGGAAACGCTAACCAGTCTTTTCACTGAGTGATCTGAGAGGACACTGCTGCCAGCCCCATTTGCACGCGAGGAATAGGAAGAGTGCTGTACTGCCAAAGCAAACGGAGGCACTTCTATTGTTGGCAGAACCCCCGCAACAGTGTCTGAGATGATACTTAATAACATGAGCTTTTGAGTCAAAGGAAAATACCTTAAATCTTAATTTCTTATCTTAATGTATTACGTACTGATTATTAAGTGTATGAATATGGAAAATTACTTCCTTCCCTTAACCTTCAACTTCCTCTTCTATGATGCACAGATTTTAAAAACTCCTGTATAGAGCTATTGCTTATCTGAGAAGTTAACACTATCAATAAATAGCCTAAAACAGCGACAGGAAAACAGATGCTAGTTTCAGGATGTCTGCTTCAATTTTTCTATTACATCTATGAATATCACACTGAGTGAAGTCAGACAGAGAAAGACAAATATATTGTATCACATATGTGGACTCTATTATTAAAATGATGCAAATGAACCTATTGTAAAAACAGAAACAGACCCACAGACTTGGAAAGCAGACTCACGGTTACCAGGAGGTAAGGGTGGAGGTAGGGAGAAACTGGGAGCTTGGGGTTGACATGTACACACTGCTATTTATGAAATAGATGATTGATGGGGATCTACTGTACAGAACAAAGAACTCTACTCAATATTCTGTAATGACCTACCTATATGGGAAAAGAATCAGGAAAGAATGGATATATATATATATATATATGTATGTATAGAGAGATATATGAATAAATCACTCAGCTGTATACCTGAAACTAACACATTTTAAATCAACTATAATAAAAACTAAACATTTATATTTTTATATATATATATATATATATAAATCCCAGTATTTAGAGTCAAAAGTGTACTTTGAAATCTTCAGAGGTGCTCAAAATGTTCTTTGATTTTTATTTATAATACAGGCAAATTGGGAACAATGTAGGTGTCCAAAAATACAGAAACATTTATACACATCCTTTCTATTGTAGATCTTCAATATTGATATTATTAAAATAGATATTGTCCATATCAAATGAAATAATTTCAAAATGCATAGTTTTATGCCCATAACGTAAAATATATATGGAAAAATTGACCTTAACCCTATGACCTACAGAGTCCAGTGAAACTATTCTGAGATTGCTCAGACGTAAAAAGTTACCCAGATAATGACTCATTGGTCCAAGCAAACAACAGAACCAAGGCAGAGTCTGCTGGGAAGGGACTACACAAGGCTGTGACAGTATGGAGGAAACAGGGGACTTATGATGATATATGCAAATAAGCTATCCTCAAATGAATAATAATAACACTTACTTTACAGAGTTTTGTAGATTCAGCAAAATAAAGCATAAAATGATTCTAAGGACAGGATATTGACTTGGAATTTTCCTTTATTACATATATATTTAAGCTAATGTTGATAATGATACGATATATTTTAGCTAAAAAAGAGAAGAAATGTAGAATGTAAGAACTGCCTTCGTATATTTAAATTATCACTCTTAACGTGGCCTAACCTTCGCAATTGCTTGTTTTGACATCTGAAAGTATACAAAGGGGGAAAACAAATTTTACTTCAACATCAATAAATATAAAGCCTAAAATATGGCAACATAAAAGCTTATTTTACCATGAATCATCTTGTCTTTAATACTATGGTCAAGACCCCATGCTGGAGTCTGAGCATGGATTTGAGTGACACTACAACTTGTTTTCCCTGCTTGGATGTAAATGCAATGCAAATTAGAGATTGACTTTTGTTTTAGGAATACAGCAAGAAAACCATTCGGGAGAATGAGGAGAGAATTTATGAAAGGAGGGGCAGTTAGGGCAAGTAGAACACCTGAAAATCCCTTTTCTATTCCATAGTCACTTACTTCTTACATGAGCTGAAGCTTGAAAGTACCAAGAGGGACTGGAAATAAAATGAGGACTAATTCTTTGGTATTATTGTTGTCCAAGTGAGGTGGTAGAACTAAAGCAATTTTCTATGGAAAAAAGTAGGAAAAATAGGATTTTATGAAGACCAACGTGCCTTTTATTTTCAAATTTGGAGAAACAAAAGGATGGGCCGTACTTGCTAGGTACTAAACTATTCATGAATAAAGCCAATACCTTTCAATTTTCCCATCTAGAAACTTGACAGATGTGATCAAAAGCCAATATGTAGTGCTCCTTTCTGAACATGAGGCATCAGATTAAATGTCAGCCCCCAGCCCTGAAATAATAACATATTAACATCTGATTCAGACCTACAAAAATGGATCACTTCCACACCAACCTCACTATGTAAACAGTTCATGTTTTGGACACACAGGTTATGCTCTGTAGTGTTTATTTTGATAATCTTAAATGATCAGTCCAGCGGTCCCCTTTCACATGTCACTTCTACAAACTTATCCTCCTTTAACCAATATTTCAGTTCAGTTCAGTTCAGTTCAGTTCAGGTCACTCAGTTGTGTCCGACTCTTTACGACCCCATGAATCGCAGCACATCAGGCCTCCCTATCCACCACCAACTCCTGGAGTTCACTCAGACTCACGTCCATCGAGTCAGTGATGCCATCCAGCCATCTCATCCTCTGTTGTCCCCTTCTCCTCCTGCCCTCAATCCCTCCCAGCACAGAGTCTTTTCCAATGAGTCAACTCTTCGCATGAGGTGGCCAAAGTACTGGAGCTTCAGCTTTAGCATCATTCCTTTCAAAAAACACCCAGGACTGATCTCCTTCAGAATGGACTGGTTGGATCTCCTTGCAGTCCAAGGGATTCTCAAGAGTCTTCTCCAACATCATAGTTCAAAAGCATCAATTCTTCAGTTCTCAGCTTTCCTCACAGTCCAACTTTTGCATCCATACATGACCACTGGAAAAACCATAGCCTTGACTAGACGGACCTTTGTTGGCAAAGTAATGTCTCTGCTGAGACAGAAATTTGAATTTTTAAGGAGTTAGATCAATGCTCTCTTTCAATGTGACTTGAACAAATTTTCCTCTTGCTACAAGATGACTAATCACAAAGGACTCATTTGTAATGTCCTAAATAATGAATTATTTTTTATTATGCTTTTGCCCCAAAAAGTGTTTTTTAAAGCTCCAAATGGCACATGGTTGCCATATTATGAAAATTATGTTGGATGATAGTAATATGCTTGCTTGGAAGTGAGGTTGATGCTGAGTTACTAATTAAATCTTATGTCAGAATTCCTTATTAATTCCTATATGAGGAACAGTATTAGCTGTATTATTTAGGATTCATAGGATTTGCTATGCATTACCCAGTACCTGAAAAATATTTCCCTCTGCAAAGCACCATTAAAATTAATGATGTAAGGAAGTGGTCCCATAAAATTATGCACTCATGTTCTCATAAAAAGCAATGACAATTGTGATCATGTTTACCAGGCAGTTTCTAGGGTATAATTTACAATACTGTGGGGGGATTCATTTAATAGAGGTCTCTGCAGGATATCTGATGCAGAACCTCACTTGGAGTGTATTAATTTTCTTCTCCATAACATTAAGTCCCTTCCCTTTAACATGGCATATATATGGTCTTTTATACAATCTGAATGGTCTAACAATCACTTATAAATTCATTAAATAATTACTCAAAGTAATGTCCCAATCTGTTAATGAGTATTTCACTCTTAGTCAAGGAATCAGTACAGCCGTAATACCACAGTGGATAAAGACAGTGGATAAGACACTTAAAGTTCCACCATGTTTGAAATACTCTCTATGTGTAGGAAAATATCAAATGGGATTTGAAGTACTGTTCTGGCACTAGTACTACAAAAATTCAAGTGTAGACTCCTAACATTTACCACATTTGTGGTTCTGAAAACTGGGAAGGTAAACTGATCAGTGTCCATACAAATAGATTTTAGTTCTGAGTGTCTAATGCAGAGCCCAATGATTTATAAATATTTGATAGGAAAAGTGATCCTCTGGAAAGATGGCCTTTTAGGGCCATCCCCCAAGGTAAAGCCCAAGTATGAGTGAGGGAGATGGATGAATGAAATCATCTCTTCTGATTATGTTAGTTAAAAAAGAAAGAAAATGGTACAGCAACAATCAAAATAGTGACTTTCCTACAAAGAAACTATTTAGTTTATTTGATTTGATATTAAAAGTCATTCTCATGAGGTTCTTATATTTGGTTTTGATTTTAAAAGCTTATTCAGGGCAGAAGTTCAAGAGGGAGAAGATGTATTTATACTTATGGCTGATTCATGCTGTTGAATGGCAGAAACCAACACAATGCTATAAAGCAATTAGCTTCCAATTAAAAATAAATTAAACAAACAAACAAACCTTGAATCAGGGCACTTTGATGTATAACCTACTGTGTTGCAGGTCATATATTAGTCAATGGGGATATCAAGAAGTGCAAGAAGTATTTCTTGTCATCATACAACTCACATTCTCTTGGTAAACCAGGCACAGAATCATATTCTCAAAAGCCAAGCCCACTGTTTCTAAAAACCACATGTCTATATTTGGTGTCATCTGTATAGATAATGTTTTAAAAGATTTTCAAATATTCCTCTTGTTCCAGATGGGTTTTAAGTAAGTTTGGTTAGCAGCTAAGAAAGTCACTCAGATAAACAGCTACTAATTAACTTATGTGCAAGTCAAAATAAAGTTCTAAATCTTCCTGTAGCACATTTAGTCCATAACTAGAAATGATATTCATCATCTTATTTTAATGTATTAATATTTTGTCCCTCTATCATAAAAGGAGAAAATTACTAGCTCGTAGTGTTGTTTATTTGACCCATTATTAACACCTGTTATAGATCAAGCATTATGCAAGTCAGTAGGATGCAATGATGATTTAAAACTAGTATTTCTCCTGATGGATGAAGTGTATGGGCTTCCCAGGTGCTGCCAGTGGTAAAGAACCCACTTGCCACTGTAGGAGACATAAGAGATGCGGATTTGATCCCTGGGTTGGGAAGATCCCCTGGAGGAGGGCATGACAACCCACTCCACTATTCTTGCCTAGAGAATCCCATGGACAGAGGAGCTTGGCAAGCTAGAGTCCACAAGATCGCAAAGAGTCAAACGACTGAAGCAGCCGAGCATACAAGCACGCATGAAGTGTATATTCTAAAGATTATGCACACGTAGTACCCCTTGGTTATTGGCAAATATTTTATACATTTAGACATGATAGGTTTTCCTCCTTTTATCTGCTTCTTCTCAAAGTGTGAGAGACTCACCTCAAGAAAAAAATAAATTCGTATATCTCATTCTCCTGTGGATACCTAGAGGATAATTTATCGCACATTGTATATGCTAATCTTTTAAAATTGTGCCTTGCTCCTTATTCCGCCTTTGTTTTGGAGTAATAAAAATTGATTGCTACAGAGTAGGTCAGATTTCTAGTGTAGACTGAGAATCAATGAATTAAATTTGTCATCTACCCCTTCTATGTCAGACCAACTGGTCAACTTGAAGCACACTGATCCCTGCCTGGGCTTTCCCTAACAACTCATCTGAAAATACAGAGGAAGAAGAGACAAAATAAAGGGACCAGGGAGACTAAGTCGAGTCAGGTTGAGAGCAAGAGCATGTAATTCTGTTCAAATCTTCATTTACTATCTTACTGTAACACTATAATCATTAATGATGGATTACAACATTTTGACCCAGCAACAGTTTCTCATTGACCCTGATCACCAACTGCCTCTGTCTTTTAAGGCCTAGCTCTTACATTTGCTCCCTAACACAAATATATATTATAAAAAGAAGAGACTGAAATATGTTATCTTTGCAGAGACATCAAGTTTCCCACCTTACTTTAAGAATCTACTTTTCTCGTAAAACGCCACATGAGCGTCCCTAGACAATAGAAGTTGAAGGTGCATTTTTCTTCTTCAAAACTTTTTGCTGTCTGGGCTCAAAAATCTATAGTTTTAAAGTGACCTAAGGAATTCTACTAATCAGTCGAGATTTGTTATTTTATTTTTAATTTTAACAAATAATCTCAAGGGAATTATGTTGAAGTTCACCCCCTCCCCTCTACTGGGCAAAGGGTATCTGAGACCTCTCATACATTTTTTCACAACTTTCCATGAATCAGTAGTCATTTAAAAACAGAAAGTTAAAAAAAAAGCAACAAAAACAGAAAGTTTAAAAAACAAGTTATAAAATAAGAAATAATAAAGCAAAAGATATTAAGAATAAAATCTCCTGTTACCAGTAATTTGACAAGGCAACCAACATAAATGATGACTACAGTGTCCACATTCAACGTAAATTAAACTATAATATGTACACCTATTCACGCCATAATTTTGGAATTCCCCAGTGCTCTTGACATCTTATAGAACCCATTTATTCAAGTCACGGTCTGCTAATAACTATTCAACTCATACTAATGCTACAGAATAAAATTCTAAGAAAAAAGTATACAATTTATGACCCAGTCTCAGACAGACAGTTAAATGATTATTCCTAAAAGGTTCAGCTCTGTGACAAAATCAGTTGCTATTGCAAATATATATGGTGTTTCACACCTCACTCAACTCTACTGAGCAAAACTGAATATGGGAAAACCATCTAATACTGCATATATCCCATGCTTGTCCCAATTAAAAATGGATCTGAACATTCAGGGATGTGGGTCTCTCTCCTGAATTTGGAAAGATCAAGAGAGCTTAATTAATGGCACAAGAGGTGTGAAAATATTGCTGTGTGATGGAAAGCACATGGAGTTTTCAACCGTGCAACCAAAGAATTGGCAAGGATTTTCAAGTCCACTGCCAGCGGTTCTCTTGCTCAGTTCCTCCAGATTTTGCCAGCTGGAAAGCGCAGGCCGTGCTGTCTTTCCACTTTCCCCCAAGCAGTGAAGCTTGCTCTGCTGTTAGACACTCAAACCAATTCACACAAATAAACCCTGCCTGGGTTTCAAGAAATCAATAATTCAGAGAGTTGAAAATGGTTAAAAGCAACATCCAGAACTGAAGGAACAGGAATTTGTTACTAATTTATTTAAGCATTTTTCCCTTGGTCATTTGCTCACCAGGAAAACAGACCTACTGGCCAGCTACAGAGTAGAGTTTCATAGTAGCAAGAGTGCTAATTTTCGTCAATAATTTTGCCCATGGCACATTAACCTTTCAGCAGTATTTGACACAGTTGCTTACACTTTCTTCTTTAAATGTTTTCTCCTCTGTCATTAGTGACAAAAACTTCCTAGGAAACTTTTTCTAATTTTATGAACTCTCCTACTCAAAGCCCACCTCCCTTTCATCTGTCTCTCTCTCTCTCTGACACCCACACACAAACACAGACACAAAACGGTTTTAAATTTAGAGAAAAAGTCAGAAGATAGGAGTTCCCATATACCAGCCACTCAGTTTCTCCTGTGATCAACATCTTGTATCAGAATGATATATTTGTCCTAATTAATGAATCAACATTGTACACTATTAGTAAATAAAGCTCATGCCTTTTAAACATTACACAATTTTGTACCTAATATCCTGGAGTCCTACGAGCTCTTAAATGATATTTTAAAATTTGCATACAACAAGGATCATTCTTTGTGCTGTAAAATTCTATAGATTTTGGTAGAACCACTGTGTCCTGTTTTCACCATTACAGAATTATAGAATAGTTTACCACCCTAACAATTCCCTGTGTGTCACAAAGTCAACGTGCTCCCTGAACACCTTGCAACCAGTGATTTGTTTACTGACTCTGAAGGGCCACGTTTTCTTGACTATCATAAAAATGGAATTTTACAGTTTCTAGCATTTACACACAAGCTTCTTCCTCAATGGCAATGCACTGTGAAGATCATCCATATCTTGCTGAGGCTGGACAGTTCACTGCTTTTTGTCACTGAATATTGTTACATTGTATGGACCCGTCAGAGGTTGTTTATCCATTCACCCATTGAAAGATACCTTATGGCTTCCAGTTTTTGGTGATTAGGGAAAAAGCTGTCATAACATTCACATGCAGATTTTGTGTAGACATAACTTTTCAAATGAGATGAGCAAAGACCTATGGGTGTGACAGCCGGACGGCATTAAAAACCATGCTTTAGTTTTGCAGGAACCTTCCACACTGTGTCCCAAAGTTACTGTGCTATTTTGTATTTCCATGAATAATGAATGAAAAGTCCCACCGTTCACACATTCTCAGCAACTAGTACTATTTTTGAAAAGTTTGAGTTATTTTAGAAGGTGTATAGTGATATTGCATTGTTTCTTTTTTTTTTTAATTTTTATTTTTTCATCTCAGATGTACATGAGTTCCCATGCATTGTTTCTTTACTTCACATCTCTCTAGTGAAATGTGATGCTGAGCATATTTTCATATGTTATTTGCCATCTTCATATATGTGATTGTGCTGATTAAGTCTAGATGTTGGTCAAAACCCAAATTGGTGATGTATACTCCACTGTTTCTATTTCTCTTTTCTTTTAATGTTCTTTTAGTATATTGAAAGTAAGCTAACTAATTCTCTAATAAATATCTGTATTATTTATTTGTATATACTGCCAAGTCACTTCTGTCGTGTCCGACTCTATGCGACCCCATAGACAGCAGCCTACCAGGCTCCCCCGTCCCTGGGATTCTCCAGGCAAGAACACTAGAGTGGGTTGCCATTTCCTTCTCCAATGGATGAAAGTGAAAAATGAAAGTGAAGTCACTCAGTCGTGTCCGACCCTCAGCGATCCCATGGACCACAGCCTACCAGGCTCCTCTGCCCATGGGATTTTCCAGGCAAGAGTACTGGAGTGGGGTGCCATTGCCTTCTCCGTTATTTGTATATAACGAGTGGCTTATTTTGTTGACAAATCCTTTAAACCTGAGCTGAAAAGTGAAAACTTGACACAACACTAGATCATCAGAGAGTGCCAGGCGGGGCTCCCTGCGATACACAGCAGCTCCTCACTGACTAGCTATGTTACACATGGTAGTGTATGTGTGTAAATGCTACTTTCTATTGGTGCCACCCTCTCCTTCTCCTACTGTGTACACAAGTCCATTCTCTACATCTACAACTCTATCCTTGCCCTGTAAATAGTTTCATTACTATCATTTTTCTAGATTCCATATCATATATTAACATATATGGGTTCTTACAATGGCACCCCACTCCAGTACTCTTGCCTGGAAAATCCCATGGACGGAGGAGCCTGGTGGGCTGCAGTCCATGAGGTCGCTAAGAGTCAGACACGACTGAGCGACTTCACTTTCACTTTCACTTTCATGCATTGGAGAAAGAAATGGCCACCCGCTTCAGTGTTCTTGCCTGGAGAATCCCAGGGACAGGGGAGCCTGGTGGGCTTCTGTCTATGGTGTCGCATAGATTCGGACACAACTGAAGCGACTTAGCAGCAGCAGCATTTTCTTATTGTTGAGTTTTCAGAGTTCATTGCATTCATTAGAGTCCTTCGCATTTTAAACAGATAGTTAAGATTGCTTCTCTGATAATTAACAACTGTGTCATATCTGAGTGTGGTTCTGGTGATTGCTTGATATTTACAGATTTTATCTTCTCTTGCCTTTGGCCTGTCTTTGAATATTTTTGTTGAAAACTGGCATATAATATCATATAACTGCAACTGAAGTGAAGGAGGAAACAGACAGAACAGGCTCCATCATGAAAGCAGGACTCCATCTTGGAGTGGACTGTGGTCTTTGAGCTATCTGCCCAGTATCTATGGAAACAATATACCAACTGGAAAACCATACCTCCTTCCCTCCCCCTGCCTCCCAGATGGAAGAGCCCCAGGGCTTGTACCTAGCCTCTCCATTGCCTAAAAGAATACCCTAATTATCCGTGTAACCAAATAGAATCATAAATTCTATTATGCTTATTGGGGTATGACCAAAGGCCTATTGATATTTGTCCACTGTTAATTACCTAGGCTTAAGGTATATGAATCACTGGTTAACTTTGATTGTATCTTTCTTTTCCTTTGTTCAGACTAGTTTCGGGGAATTTGGGGAGGTGGGTTTGGACACGTACACTTAGGGTGTATAAGGTTTTCACAAAAACTGGTCAGGGTCCTTGGCTAAGAAGAGACTCTGCCTTGGGCCCGCTGGTGCAATAAACTGCACTCCACTATCTGCATTGTCCTTCTGAGTGAGTTTGTTTCCCAGAATGTGTGGCTACAACAGAAGTACATCTTCATTTTGTGTTTTATAGTTTTCTGGCTAAGAACTTGAATGAGTACAACATTTTTTGTAACTGTATGTTCTAGAGCCTTCAACTTCCTTAAGTGACTTTTGTTGTTGTTTCTTTTATTTATTCTGGGCTATCCTATGTATTCTTCCTCAAGGATAGTCTACGTCTTGCTACTCTTTCCTCTGCAGTCCACTGTTAATATGTTGGATTCCTTTTGTAATAGTAAGATTCTGGAGATGGGAACATTCTCGAATTGTCCAATTAATGTTCCACCTTTTGGTGGACTATGGCTCCAAGTTGTGACCTTAACAATTGTTTCTACATTGGGACAACTCTTTTTCCCTAACCCATATTCCCTTCCCTGGCTGCAACATTCCCAATCTATTTTGTTGATTCCCTTATCCCTATTAACAAGGTTTCTTTTCCTTTTTATCTATGTAGGAAGAACTGTAGTGGCTGGAGTGGGAAAAAATAACTCTTTCTCTATAGTTTGGATAAGGCTGTGGCAAAATTTTGTTTGGTCCCTCCACTTCTGTACATTAACTCTTTGACATGAAAAAAGTTCTAGAAATATTCATATCAACAACTTATTTTTTCATCTCCCTCCTCCACTCCTCCACCTCTTCATCATAAGAGAGTCAATAGGGAATCTTTCTTCATGTTCCCACTGCAAGAAGCTGGTGGGGTTCCTGCAGATAAAGGCTGTAAAGATGTGGAAACCCTAAGTCTGTGGCCCTAGTACTTTCTTACTCTTATGCTAGTCCATAGTCATCCTACAAAAATTCATAAAGAATTACCATTTAATTTTGCCCATCACTTCATGGCTCCAATAGCTTCTCCCCAGGTTAAGCAGCCCTCCACCGTGTCTCTGCATCTTTCTCTCTCACCAGGTTTTGGTCTGGCGATTTGCTCACGTACCCTCACTTCTCTGATGGGTGCAAGAGATTTGATGATTTTCAGTTTGCCAGTCTTTTACTCGCTTGTAAGAAGAGCAGTGATAACTTTCAAGTTCTTTACTTGTTGAAGCTGAAANGAGTTTAGCCATTGGAAAAGACTCTGATGCTGGGGGGATTGGGGGCAGGAGGAGAAGGGGACGACTGAGGATGAGATGGCTGGATGGCATCACTGACTCAATGGGCGTGAGTCTGAGTGAACTCCGGGAGTTGGTGATGGGCAGGAAGGCCTGGTGTGCTGTGATTCATGGGGTCACAAAGTGTCGGACATGACTGAGTGACTAAACTGAACTAAGAGTAGTAAAATATTTATACAGTCTTTTCAGAACTTTTAATATGATAACATGCTTCCTAGATGTCCAAGAGGAAAAATGAGTGTATATATATACATATATATGTATATATATATACACACTTTGATATATTTAGAAAATCCCGCAAATTATTCTGAGCTTTGTAGGATCAAGTGTTCAGGTCTTACAATTCAAAGATAATTAAGTCATAATTCTCTTCAGCTTAATGAGCCATCAACAAATTAAATAAGATATATATGCAAATGGCCTAAATGTGATCAATAACTATTAATCATTATTATTGGTAACATGGTTCTTTTTGTTTTTCAACATTTTAATCTTTCTGATTTCATTGTATCTATAATAAAATGTATAATCCCTAACTACAGTTTGATCTCACCCTTCTTTCCAGTTCCGTGTGTCACCTCCATTTCTGTCTTCTTTCTATTCATATACATTTCTTTGAGTCCCTGTAATACTCCAAAATCTTCCTGATTTAGTATCTTTACACCTACTCCTTTCTTTTAGTAGAACATATCCTATAAATCTACATTTCTCTACCTGGTTATTCTCTATTGATATGTCCATTCCCAAATTACAGGCCACCTTCCTAGAGAAGTCTTTCTTATACCTCAGCACTTGATATCAAGTATCAGGTACATAACATTACGCCAGTAATTACAAAATAAATAGTTACAAGTCATATACATATATGCATATATGTATATCTTTTCTTATAAACTTGGCAAGGGAGGGCAAAATTGTGTTTTGGTCATCACATTTTTAGGGTCAGTATAATAACTAACACATAGTAGTTTCTTTACAAACATTTTTTTAAATTAATGAATGACTGAAAATAGAGGTAGGTTAACTGGTCAGCAGGAGGGTCTAAAATAATTCCAACCACAATAGTTTCTAAACCACTGTTCAGAAACATAGAAACTCATAGATTCTGAAGGCTTGAGAACTATGAAGGCAATATTCCAAATGATCTCTTTATTGATAAAACAGTTTTCCACTGTGACAATTTTTAAGAGACATTTTTGCATTGTAAGAGCCTCTCAAATGCTTTCATTTTAAGTTCATTGAAAAATCATCTTGGTTCTCTGATAGGTACTTTTTTCCAGTCCTTTCAATGTTCGGCACTTTAATGGGCACCTGTCTATATTTTTTCTGTTCTGCTTGTCAGTCTGCAGGCCAATTTCTGATATATTCCATACATTTTACTTCTATTAACATTTTTTCAAGCGAAATATCTCCTTATTTGTGATGACTTTGACTTCTCATCTACTCTTTCAATTTTCTTGCACAAATGCTCAGGGAAATCTATATTTTATATTTGAAAATGTATTTTATCCATTTAGATAAAAAAAATTCCTTTCCATATCTCCCGTAGAAAGCACCACATTTCTTTTTGTTCTGCTTTTGAAGATTTTTTTCCCTTGAATATTTTTGCCAAAAGAAGTACAAAATTCATTTTAACTTGCTTGAAAAGTGACAAAAGATATTCTTAAACCTTCTGAGGTATGTTTTTGTTGAAATTTACCTGGACAACTTTTTGCATCATAAATTAAAAGGATTATGTTTGCCCTTATGTAGGAAATATCTCCTAAAGGGTTTCAATATGATTCACAAATTTTCAGATTCAGTCTCCCCCGGGGAGTTGACAGTCAGGATCTACATGAGGTATTTGTATACATGAAAAAAAGGGGAACAGTTGAAAAGTTACTTCAAAACCAGATTGTATGGACAGAGCCCCAGGCTCCTACAGCCTGTCTGCTGTACAAACTGGATTGTGCATGTAATTACAGAGAAAAAGATATTAGTGTTTTACCTTGGCCATATTCAATGGGAAAAATGCATTTCCTTGATTTTCAGTTCTTAGGATGAAATCATTGCAAGTTTTCCTACTGGTTTTTCACTGGTATTAAAAGCTTTGTAGACAATTATTAAAGAAAAGACTTTGTATTTTATTAAAGGACATATTTTAGGGTAAATTTTTGATTGTAGATAATATGAAAAACTAACCTTCATTTTTTTCTAAATAAAGATTGTAAGGTGAAAACAGAAATCATCCATAATCTGTGAATCTACTGGCACTGATTTCATCAAAATAGTTTTTTTTTTTTTTTTTTAAACACAAAAGTACACCTCTCTACACACCTCTCTCCCTTATCCCTTGTTGCAGGCCATCTTATAAATGTGGTTTTGCATCTCTTTTTCTTATTTTAAGAATTTTATCATGTGAACCTTTTGACATACCAAATATTTCATAGATTTATGAAACAAAAATATGTTAATAGGCCTCCAAATGCCGTAAGATACAAAATCCATATCCTTTATCTGTCCTATTTGTTTTGACTGCCCTATTTGTTTTAGGCTAATTATTTATGAAATTTAGGAGACTTTCCCCATTATCTTTATCCATCCTAAAATTCTATGAAATGAAAATGCTCACTTTTTATAAGGATTTTTCTCCATAATTGTTGAAATAAACTACATATCAAAGATAACTTGCAGATTAAGTCTTTCCAAGTACCAAGTGAAGATTAACATTTAATATTTGTCCAATTATATGCAAGTACAAGTAGTTAGACCTTATGAGTTCCAAAGTGAGTCCTGTTCATATGAGCTACATGTGGATTTTAAAATTTATTAGTGCTTATACATACAAATAAAAAAGCATAAATTCACTTTAATAATATTGAACTCAATACATGAAAATCCTATATTTTAACCTGTAACCTATATTAAAAATTATTGATATATTTTTTCCAAGTCTTTGGAAACCAGAGGGTATTTTTACTTTTATAACATATGTCAATTTGAAGTATACACAGTTCAGTTGCTCAATAAATACATGTGGCTTGTGGCTACCATACTGGACATTACATGTATAAACATTTTTCTTTCATGCAGAAGAAATGTGCAGTGGGGAAAAATTAAGCTTCTAATTCAGAAATAAAATTTGAGGGTAAAAGTAAAATTTCTGATGCTTCTACTGTTTTCTTCTAAGGTACAGTCTTTTCTAATTTTTTTTTTTTAAACATAAAGAGGATCACGATAGTGACCCTCCAAGCTAAGTTTGCTAATTTTTGACAAAAGTTATTCAGGCACTCATTTATGTCTAATTCTTTGCACCCCATGGACTGTAGCACACCCGGCTTCCCTGTCCTTCACCATCTTCTGGAACTTGCTCAAACTCATGGCCATTGAGTTGCTAATGCCATCCAACCATCTCTTCCTCTGTCATCCCCTTCCCCTCCTGCCCTCAATCTTTCCCAGCATCAGGGTCTTTTCTAATGAGTTGGTTCTTCATATCAGGTGGCCAAAGTATTGGCACTTCAGCTTGAGCATCAGTCCTTCCAATGATATTCAGGGTTGATTTCCTTTAGAATAGACTGGTTTGATCCAAGGGACTCTCAAGATCTTCTCCAATACCACACTTTAAAAGCATCAGTTCTTTGACACTCAGCTTTTTTATGGTCTAACTCTCACATCTGNATATCAGGTGGCCAAAGTATTGGCACTTCAGCTTGAGCATCAGTCCTTCCAATGATATTCAGGGTTGATTTCCTTTAGAATAGACTGGTTTGATCCAAGGGACTCTCAAGATCTTCTCCAATACCACACTTTAAAAGCATCAGTTCTTTGACACTCAGCTTTTTTATGGTCTAACTCTCACATCTGTATATGACTACTGGAAAAACCATAGCTTTGACAAGATGGACCTTTGTTGGCAAAGTAATGTCTCTGCTTTTTAATATGTTGTCTAGATTGGGGATATCTTTTCTTTCAAGGAGCAGGCATCTTTTAATTTCATGGCTGAAGTTACCATCTGCACTGATTTTGGAGCCCAAGAAAATAAAGCTTGTCATTGTTTCCACTGTTTCCCCATTTTTTGCCATGAAGTGATGGGACTGGATGCCATGATATTTATTTTGTGAATCTTGAGTTTTAATAATTTGTCTTTAATTACATATTTCTCCAAAGGAGACATTTTAGATATCTAAAAAGCACATGAAAAGATGATGAATGTCACTATTCATCATCACAACTATCTCAACATCACAACTCTCAGAGAAATGTAAATTAAAACGACAATGAACTATTATCCTATACTGATCAGAATGGCTATCATCAATAAGTCCGCAAACAAATGCTGGAGAGGGTGTGGAGAAAAGGGAACTCTACTATACTGTTGGTGGGAAGGTAAATTGGTAGAACCACTATGGAGAATAATATGAAGATTCTTTAAAAATCTAAAAATAGAATGACCATATGACCCAGAAATCCAACTCTTAGGCATATATATGGAAAAAACAATACTTTGAAAAGATATAGGGATCCCAGTGTTCACTGAAGCACTATCTACAATAGCCAAGATATGGAAGCAACCTAAACATCCATCAAAGGACTAGATAAAGAAGATGTGGTACATATTAATGGAATATTACTCAGCCATAAGTAAGAATGAAAACTGCTATTTGCAGCAAAGTAGGTGGACTTAGAGATTATCATGCTAACTGAAACAAGTTAGACAGAGGAAGACAAATATCATATGATATCTCTCATATGTGGAATCTAATTTAAAAGGTGATAAAAATGAACTTATTTCCAAAACAGAATCAGACACATAGATAGGAAAATAAACTTATGGTTACCAAAGAGGAAACCTGATGGGGGGGAATAAATCAGGAACTTGGGAAGATCATACACACAGTACTATATATACTTATACGTATAAGTATACTGATAGCATCTTATATATATTACAGTATACAAAATATATAACCAGAAAGGGCCTACTGTGTATCACAAGGAACTCTATACATTACTAAGTGATAACTTATATGAATCTAAAAGAATCTAAACTTAAATGAAACTTAAAAGAATCTAAAAAGGAATGAATACATGTATATGTATAACTGAATCACTTTGCTATACACCTGAAATTAACACATTGTACACCATCTACACTCTAACAATTTTTTAAAAAAGTAATTTATCTTTAACATAAACAAATCTACTTGCTCTTTTCTTTATAATATTATTCTTTACTTATTTAAAAGATTTCACAATTACTGAAAGCGCAGACCACTGATCAATTTAGTAAAAATTGAATATTATTAAAACTATAAACTATAAGACTCTACACATGGACATCTCCAGATAGTCAATACTAAAATCAGATCGATTATATTTTTTGCAGCCAAAGATGGAGAAGCTCTATACAGTCAGCAAAAACAAGATCCAGAACTGACTGAGGCTCAGATCATGAACACCTTATTGCCAAATTCAGACTTAAATTGAAGAAAGTAGGGAAAACCACTAGGCCATTCAAGTATGACCTAAATGAAATCCCTTACAATTATACAGTGGAAGTGACAAATAGATCCAAGGGATTCAATCTGATAGACAGCGTGTCTGAAGAAGTATGGAAGGAGGTTCATGTTATTGTACAAGAGGCAGGGATCAAAACCATAGCAAAGAAAAAGAAATGCAAAAAGGCAAAATGGTTGTCTGAGGAGGGCTTACAAATAGCTGTGATTAGAAGAGAAGCAAAAGGCAAAGGAGAAAAGGAAAGATATGAGCATCTGAATGCAGACTTCCAAAAAATAGCAAAGAGAGATAAGAAAGCCTTCCTCAGTGATCAGTGCAAAGAAATAGGGAAAATAATAGAATGGGAAAGACTAGAGATCTCTTCAAGAAAATTAGAGATACCAAGGGAATATTTCATGAAAAGATGGGCACAAGAAAAGACAGAAATGGTATGAACCTGACAGAAACAAAAGATATTAAAAAGAGGTGGCAAGAATACACAGAAGAACTACACAAAAAGATCTTCACGACCCAGATAATCATGATGATGTGATCACTCACCTAGAGCCAGACATACTGGAATGTGAAGTCAAGTGGGCCTTACTTAGCAAGCATCACTACAAACAAAACTAGTGGAGGTGATGGGATTCCAGTTGAGCTATTTCAAATCCTAAAAGATGATGCTATGAAAGTGCTGCACTCAATATGTCAGCAAATTTGGAAAACTCAGCAGTGGCCACAGGATTGGAAAAGGTCAGTTTTCATTCCAATCCCAAAGAAAGGCAATGCCAAATAATGCTCAGACTACCATACAATCACACTCATCTCACAAACTAACAACATAATGCTCAAAAATTTCCAAGCCAGCTTTCAACAATACATGAACCATGAACTTCCAAATATTCAAGCTGGATTTAGAAAAGGCAGATGAACCAGAGATCAAATTGGATCATAGAAAAAGCAAGAGAGTTCCAGATAAACATCTACTTCTTCTTTACTGACTATGAGAAAGCCTCTGACTGTGTGGATCACAATAAACTGTGGAAAATTCTTCAAGAGATGGGAATGCCAGACCACCTGACCTGCATCTTGAGAAACTTGTATGCAGGTCAGGAAGCAACAGTTAGAATTGGACATGGAACAACAGACTGGTTCCAAATAAGAAAAAGAGTATGTCAAGGCTGTATATTGTCACCTTGTTTATTTAACTTATTTGCAGAGTACATCATGAGAAACACTGGGCTGGATGAAACACAAGCTGGAATCAGGATTGCTGGGAGAAATATCAATTACCTTAGATATGCAGATGACATCACCCTTCTGGCAGAAAGCAAAGAAGAACTAAAGGGCCTCTTGATGAAAGGGAAAGAAAAGAGTGAAAAAGTTGGTTTAAAGCTCAACATTCAGAAAACTAAGATCATGGCATACGATCCTACCATTTCATGGCAAGTAGATGGGGAAGCAGTGGAAACAGCATCAGACTTTATATTTTGGGGCTCCAAAATCACTGCAGATGGTGACTGAAGCCATGAAATTAAAACATGCTTGCTCCTTGTAAGAAAAGTTATGACCAAACTATACAGCATATTAAAAAGCAGAGATATTACTTTGCCAACAAAGGTCCATCTATTCAAAACTGTGGTTTCCAGTAGTCATGTATGGATATGAGAGTTGGACTAAGTGAAGTGAACTAATTATACTTGGAATAATTTTTCTTTTTTTGTCAAATTAAACAGGAAAACACTGAGTTGATTGTGATATTTCTTAAAATACAATTTTGTTTCAAAGTTAATACATGGATGAATAAAAATTAAATGTTACAATGTGCTCTCGATAAGAAATATACTACCAGCATCAAGAACTAGTATTAAAAAAAAGAAATCTGAGCACCTAACTGTGGTTTTGGAGAAGACTCTTGGGAGTCCCTTGGACTGCAAGGAGATCCAACCAGTCCATCCTGAAGGAAATGAGTCATGAATATTCATTGAAAGGACTAATGCTGAAGCTAAAACTCCAATACTTTGGCCACCTGATATGAAGAACTGACTCATAAGATCCTGATTCTGGGAAAGATGGAGGGCGGGAGGAGAAGGGGACGACAGAGGATGAGGTTGTTAGACTGCATCACCGACTCATGAACATGAGTTTGAGTAAGCTCTGGGAGTTGGTGATGGACAGGGAGGACTGGTGTGCTGCAGTCCATGGGGTCACAAAGAGTAGGACACGACTGAGTGACTGACTAAATGACTGATACAACTCTGTGAAGTAAACTGCCAAATTTTAAAATTTCAAAGACTATCTAGAGTTACCATGGAGTTATGGAAGATGCTTTTAGAATTTTGGCAAAGACTAACTTTTCAAAACCAGGCAAACAACCACCACCAAATGTTGCCAGCTGTTTATAATTATGTTACTGATATTTACAAATTAAAGATAGGAAATGGAGGAATAAAGTGTGTGAGCTTTTTTCTCTTTCAATTAGGGAAAAGAATTGAAAACATTTAATACTAAACCATATGAAGCATTATGCATGATGTTCTTTTAAGTCAGCTAAACACACATGAAACTACCTAACCCTAAAAATTTCTTTTGTTCTCATTTTTCATACACATATTTTGTGTTTTCGTTTGCTGAGAAGCAGTGTATATAATATGCTTCTTACACAGCTATCCACATTTCTCTGAGCTTTAGTTTCTTTGTATACAAAAGATCATATCCCTGAGCTAATCATTTATTTGGTGTGCATAACTTGAAACTTTATAAATGTCTCTTAATATCTTGATTAAAGGTTAAGATTAAATTCCAAGTGTCCCACCCCGATTCATTTTTAACTTATGTTTCTTTCTACAATTTAGGATACCTTCTGATATCTTTCTCTGTACTTGAAATAAACTAAAGGAAAAAAAGAGACACTTTGTTGTGACATAGAGCTGAATGTTATTTGGTATGAAGATTTCATGAGAAGATGCAATGGAAAACTCATTTAGACATGCACAATGTTGTGCAAATGTAAGGATTATTTTTGTGAAAAATGTGTTCTGCCATTTGGAGACCAAGAAAAAATGTGTTTATTTTGTCTTTATCCTTAGTTTGCCTTCCACTGGGCATCCTGAACTAGGAAGCAATGTATACATATCAGGCAAAGACTGAGAAAGTGTTCCATCTTCCCTGTGTGAGTTTTACATTGTACAGTAGCTGACACTAAACAAGTTGACTTAGCACATGCCTATTCAGGCTGATCTTCGCTAAAGGCTGATTATTCCAAAAATTTCTTTTTGCTGAAATATCATGTCAATTTCTGTCTCTCCGGGGGAAAATTGTATACAGAGAATTTCTCTCTTTTTAAAGCAAGTGTGACATTCCTTTTTGGAGAGGAAAATTGACCAGTTTGGGAGGGAGGGCTCAACTATGTTCATTACTGAAATTGTGCCTATGTGCAAAGCTTGTTATTAATCCTGCCTCAGTGTGTGGAGAACAAGGGAAAAACCTGAGCACTCATCTGTATATGTTTACAGTATCAAGTCAATTTGCATTAATAAAGATTTAAAACTAGCAAATTAATTTGCGAGGTGACTTGTTTGAGGGAAGGCCTTTAAACACCCTCAAGAGAGCTATTTTGAAATCACTAAACACAAGATGCTATATTTAGAATGTGTGTTGAGTCTCTAAAACAAAATATGAGCAGTTATAATGGGCCGATTTCTGAAGTGAGGACTGCCTCCTTGTGGAATTCCATTGTGAAGAGAAGTGACAAGGTGCCTGAAACAGTGGTAAATGGAAGAGTCATTCTAACACGGTCTTTAAGGTCAATCAAAGATCTCTTCATTATTTTTTTTTCAATAAATGTTTAATATGCATCTGTTTTTCTGCTGGTCTATATGCTAGACTCCAGGAAGACAGCAGAGCCAAAATAGATCATACTCTGTCCCTGTGGAATTGCATTCTAGGGCAGTTGGATTCCTAGGTGGGGAAAATCCCCTGGAGGAGGACATGGCAACCCACTCCAGTATTCTTGCCTGGAAAATCCCCATGGACAGAGAAGCCTGGCAGGCTGCAGTCCATAGGGTCGCACAGAGTCAGACACAACTGAAGTGATTAAGTAGCAGCAGGAGATGGTAAAGAATCTGCCTGCAATGCAGGAGACCTGGTTTCAGTCCCTGGGTCAGGAAGATTCCCTAGAAAAGGGAATGGCAACCCACTCCAGCAGTCTTGCATAGAGAATTTCATGGACAGAGGAGCTGGTGGGCTGCAGCCCGTGGGTCACAAAGAGTTGGGCATGACTGAGCAACTAACACTGTATTGTAGCTATTCAAATAAAAAAAATAATTTTTGATCTTGAGAGTTACACAGAAGGAAATCCACAGGTGATGAGATAGAGTAATGAAGGAGATTTAACATTTTTTACTGTGTTCGGAACACTTAACATGAACTATGTCTTCCCAACAAAATTTTAAACATACAATGTAATATTCTTAACCAGAGACACAATGGTGTACAGCAGATCTATAGGACGTATAAAATTTAAACCAATTAAATAGCAACTTTCCATTCTTCCTCCTGGAAGCCACTATTCTACTCCCTGTTTCTATGAGTCTAACTTTTTCAGATATCTCTTAGAAGCAGATTTGCCTTCTCTGACTGGCTTATTTCACTGGAGGTTTTATATCCTTAGTAAGTTTAGTCAAGCAAGGTATACTATAGAGATCTGCCTGTTAAAGAAACCAGGCCATCAGATGAGAAACTTGGAATGAGTTTTATCATTAGAGGGTCCACAACTTCATTGAAGTCAGAAAGAACTCTGTGTATTTGATAATCAGATATGAGATCATCATCTTAGTCTCTCTCTATATATATATATTTTTTATTTTACTTTATTTTACTTTACAATACTGTATTGGTTTTGCCATACATCAACATGAATCCACCACGGGTGTACACGTGTTCCCAATCCTGAATCCCCCTCCCACCTCCCTTCCCATATCATCTCTCTGTTAGTCTATATTTTGAAGTTTGAAATTCATATGCAAACTAATAAATGGTGTTTAAATGATTATTTTTCCAGAGAGGTTTTAGTAACAAACATTCACTTACTCTGTGTGGAATGGGTTGGAGCCAGACAAAAGTGAGAGAAGAGGATCAAAAACCTCCAGATTGGTGACACAGCGGCAACTTGGACTACGGTAGTAGTCATGATGATGGATCACAATAAGAGTTTTCACAATGTGGTTGGAACAGATAAAGAATTGGATGTGGAGGGTGAAGATAGGAAGGGACTGAAATAACTCCCGAGTCTTGTGACGAGCAATTGACTAAGTGGTGATGGCACATATTGGGTTAAGATTGCAGAAAGAAGAGGCATGAAAAATAGAAATCAAATACCATTTTTGACATAGTAAGAGATAACTATTGTATATTCAACTTCCAACTGGATATGTAAGCCTAGAGTTCTGGAAAGACTGTAGTCCTCCAAGATAAAGGTCTTGGAGATGATTCATATTCAGAAGAGGAGAACAGATTCTTCATAGCTTGGTAGTCAGTGTTAACTGTTATGTGTGTGGCTAGAATCCAATGTATGATGAGTCCTGAGTGCTTGATAAATATTGAACTATTTGTGAGCAATAGAAGCTTTTAGTCAGCATGAATGATGTACTCTCCAGGGAACAATACTGAGAATGAGGTGGACACTTCCCTGACAGGCAGTGGATCTACTAATATCCATATGCAGGCAAGAATTGTATCTCTCCCATGCACTGCTGTTATGCCAAAGTCTGGCTTAGAACTTGAAGCATCATAGTTACTGGGCAGGTATTCATGGAATAAAGATGTGAAGCAGAGGTCGGTCTCAGAGAGTGATGCTTGAATCATTAACTTTCTCCATTTTCCAGGAAAAGAATTTAGGGTCAAAGCCTACTTAAACTAATTAACATATCTGTATTTGTCATTCTCTTTTCCTTCAGTGTCAAAATTATTTGAAGTAACATCAAAAAGTCTGTAAAAGAAACAAATAAGATGGATATTGGTAACTGCAAATTAATATCACCCAAAGCCCCTCTTCAGTGCTGGGTAGTTGGAGGCTTCCTGAACATTGCCAGGAAGAGAATGAATAGCTTGTGCTTCCTTCAGTATTTCTCTCTTCAGAAGAACAACTCTCAGATATTGCTGGTTGCTGAGTAGAGTCCCCAGGATGTTTTAGTTTTCTCAATATGATTCATCTTCAGAAACCAAAGTTACAGGTATTTTTTTCCTTCCTTAAATTAGTTTCTGCAAAACAACGTTTGTTTATTCCAACAGCACCGGTTAGACTCAGAGAACACTTGGGGAATCTTTTATTATTATTCCAGCTTATGACACTGCTTTATGTGTTTATAATCTTATTGTATCTTCAAGTAAAGACAAAGCTCTTCAAATTTGACCCACTATAATATTCACCCAGATGATGGAAGAGGGTATTTGCTATTTCCCAAGGTTACTTCTGATCATCAGAGAGGGGCTCAAAAGAACTAAAAAAATGTTGCACTGATCCCTAGCACAATTAATTTGCTCACTTGTATGATGAAGAGGATTACACCACACGCACAGTCATAGGCATTTCAGGGCTCATGTTCTAAGTTTCCAAAGCTCCTAAGAATCTCCCTCTAGGCTAGCAATTGTGTATCCTTAACTAATCATCTAGAAGAAACTGGAAAATTTGCAAAAGGAGTTTAAACATGTTGTAAGAGTAATATTGGAATAAGTATATACCAGCCAATGGGATTACTTGAGAAAAAGGACAGTCTCATTTCGGAGTTTTATTTTTAAAGGTCTTTATTTTACTATGTTAGTCATTTATTTTTTTCTTTAAAATTGTTATTGAGCTCTTACTAAATGCAGGCATCAAGTGAAGAGAATCTTGTGGACCCCAACATTTATCACAACTTTCTTGATTCAACTCTTATTCTATTCTAGAATGTGCTCATAATTACTCTCTATTCCTGAAAAAGAAAACAACAAGTTCTGTTTCTATTATTATAAGCATTAGAGGCTTATGTAAAAGATGCATTAAAAAAAAAATCACACCCAAGTACAACAACTGACAGTTTGTGACAATCTAATTGCATTTCTGCCATCCCAGAGAAGCTATTTGTTGTCACTAATAATGATGCCATAAATTAACAATCAACTGGAAAGAGACAGTTTTAAATCAAACCTCTTCACAATTTAAAGCAGGTCTTTGGTAGTAAACAGATTACTAGGACCACTAAGTATTCTTAGAAAGTAAATGTATTTCTCCTCCTCATTTACACCACATGCTATAACCAAAAGGGGAATTACATGGTGGCAGGACCTCCTCAGAAGCTCTAACAGTGGGGAAATGATGGGTGACATTCTCTGCGTTTTTTTCTGTGTTGGTGATGGTCCCCTCCATGTCAGAGAGCATGCAAAGAGCTACAAATGGAGCAGCTCCGAAATCCCTCCCTGAATCTTTTAAGTGATGTGCTTTAGAGCACTGGTTAAGAACACAGATTTCTAATTTGATTCCAATTGTTTACTTTGTAGTGTGGCACTGATCAAAGGAGAAACTAGTAGCCATGCATGGTTAAAGTTTAAATTAATTAAAATACAATTTAAAGTGAGTTCCATGGTCATACTAATCACATTTCAAGGGTTTAAATACAGAATATGTCTACTATCCCAGAAAAACTTTACTAAACAGTGTTATTCCACAATGATCAGTTTCCCTTCCAGCAGACATTTTTCTTTTTTCCTCCTGAAGTTTGCCCATCACATTTTTCTTTTTTAAAAAATTTATTTATTTTTAAGTGAAAGAAAACTGTCTTACAAGTAGGAAAAGGAGTACATCAAGGCAGTATATTGTCACTCTGCTTATTTAACTTATATGCAGAGTACATCATGAGAAACGCTGGGCTGGATAGATCACAAGCTGGAATCAAGATTGCCAGGAGAAATATCAGTAATCTCAGATATACATTTGATACCACTCTTATAGCAGAAAGTGAAGAAGAACTAAAGAGCCTCTTGATGAAAGTGAAAGAGAGTGAAAAAGTTGGCTTAAAGCTCAACATTCAGAAAACTAAGATCATGGCATCTGGTCCCATAACTTTATGGCAACTAGATAGGGAAACAGTGAAAATGTTGTAGCCATGCCTTCCAGGAAACAAACTCACTCAGAAGGACAATGCAGATAGTGGAGTGCAGTTTATTACACCAGCGGGCCCAAGACAGAGGCTCCTCTTAGCCAAGGACCCCGACCAATTTTTGTGAAAACCTTATATAGCCTAAGTGTACGTCCTCAAACCCACCTCCCCAAATTCTCTGAACCTAGTCTGAACAAAGGTGAAGAAAGATAAAACCAAAGTTAACCTGTGATTTGTATGCCTTAAACCCATGATTCATATGCCTTAAGCTTAGGACGTTAACAGTGGACATTATCAATAGGTCTGTGGTCATACCCCAATAAGCATAATAGAATTTATGACTCTATTTGGTTACACAGATAATTAGGGTATTTTTTTAGATGACGTAGAGTCTAGGTGTGAGTCCTGGGGCTCTTCCATTGGTGGGGATGGGGGGTCAGATTTTCCAGTTTGTATGTCATTTAGATAGATACTGGGCACATAGCTCAAAGACCACAGTCTGGCCCAAGATGGAGTCCTGCTTTCAAGATGGAGCCTGTTCTGTCTGTTTCCTCTTTCAGAAACAGTGGCAGACTTTATTTTGGGGGGCTCCAAAATCACTCCACATATGCACATGACATGGACTGCAGATGGTGACTGCAGGCATGAAATTAAAAGATGCTTACTCCTTGGAAGCAAAGTTATGACCAACCTAGATAGCATATTGAAAAGCAGAGACATCACTTTGCCAACAAAGGTCCGTCTAGTCAAGGCTATGGTTTTTCCAGTAGTCATGTATGAATGTGAGAGTTGGACTATAAAGAAAGCTGAGTGCTGAAGAATTGATGTTTCTGAACTGTGGTATTGGAGAAGACTTTTGAGAGTCCCTTGGACAGCAAGGAGATCCAACCAGTCCATCCTAAAGGAAATCAGTCCTGAATATTCATTGGAAGGACTGTTGCTGAAGCTGAAACTCCAATGCTTTGGCCACCTGATATGAAGAACTGACTCATTTGAAAAGACCATGATGCTGGGAAAGATTGAAGGTGGGAGGAGAAGGGGATGACAGAGGATGAGATGGTTAGATGGCATCACTGACTCAATGGACATGAGTTTGGGTAAACTCCAGGAGTTGTTGATGGCCAGGGAGGTCTGGCATGCTGCAGTCCATGGGGTCACAAAGAGTCGGACAAGACTGAGGGACTGAACTGAACTGTCTTACAATATCGTGTTGGTTTCTCCCATACATCAACATGAGTTAGCCACAGGTGTACTATTTTTCTTGATTTATATTTTTCACTTGGATCTGAATGTTTTACAACGCTGTCCATATAAAGAAAACCTCAAAATATATTTTGTATTTACATTCCTATGTAAATAGGCACAGATTATTTTGATCTTAATTGCTCTATAAAATACTTATACCATTTTTCTTGTCTGCTATAACACTATTTTCTTTAAAGGTGAAGGTATTTTTGTTAGTGTGTTTACCTATTTTTTTTTTCAATTATACATACACATATGCCTGTTCTTTTTTTTAAATTTTTTTCCCATTTAGGTTATTATGAAATATTGAACAGTCCTCCCTGTGCTATGAAGCAGGTCTTTGTTGGTTACATATTTGATCTTTTATTTTTATTTGCTTTGGCCATGCTGCAAGACACATGTGATCTTAATTCCCTGACCAGGGATTTAACCCATGCCTCCCTGATTGGAATCATGGAGTCTTAACCAGTGGACTGCCAGGATAAGTCCTCATTTATCTGTTTTAAATATAGCAGTGTTAATATGTCAATCCCAAACTCTCAGTCTATACTGTCCCCATATCTGTCCCCCCGAGTAACTGTAAATTCATTCTATAAATCTGTGCATTTGTCTTCATATTTTAAATAAGTTCATTTATGTGTGAACTTATTTATAAGTTTACTTCTTTGTGAACCCACCACTGGCATTCTCATTCAACTCATCCTCATCATCAATCTCTCTCCTTTCTCTTTTGCTCCAGTATAACTTTCTCAGAAGCCACTGACATAATTTTAAAACTTAAGTTTCTTACCTTATACCTTACCACCACATCCTATAAGTCCCAATCGCACCCTTCAACCCCTAGTGAAGTCGTTCAGTCATGTCCAAATCTTTGCAGCCTCATGGACTGTAGCCTACCAGGCTCCTCCATCCATGGGATTTTCAAGGCAAGAGTACTGGAGTGGGTTGCAATTTCCTACTCCAGGGGATCTTCCCAGCCCAGGGATGGAACCTGGGTCTCCCACATTGTAGGCAGATGCTTTTACTGTCTGAGCCACCAAGGAAGTTCCCCCTCAACCCCTGGACCATCTCTTATTTCTTTCAAGCCATAGTGATATCTTCCTCATCTCTGAATGCTCCAAGCACGGCAGTCCCCTCAGGTTTTTTGCCTAGATATTCCCCTTACTAGAAACATTCTTCCCCTTTGTTGTCATGTGACTCACCTCTTCTCGTCTATCAAATTTTAAATTGAGATTAATTCCCCCTGGGAGAATTTGCTAGACAATTTGCTTATTTTCCATCACCTTCAATTCTTTAGTTACTTGTTAATTGATTATTCACATATTTTCTTATTTATCATTTGCCTTTATCTGCTGTAATATACTCTCCACAGAGTAGGGCTGCTGTGTGTTTTATTCTGTGCTGAACCTTCATTGCTTGGCAAACTGTCTGACACAGATGGGTGCTCAGTTACTAATTTTCCATGACAAAATGTGAAACGCAGAATACCTCTCTGAGTCACTGAAAATTTTAGATGAATTAGATTTAATTGTCATGATTTCCTTCTGAAAGAGGTAATAAAAATAATGCACTCTTTTTTAGGTTAAGGCAAGTGATTAGCCAATATTCGGCATTCTTCACAGGTTTAATAAATGCTGCTGCTAAGTCGCTTCAGTCCTGTCTGATTCTGCGCGACCCCATAGACGGCAGCCCATCAGGCTCCACCGTCCCTGGGATTCTCCAGGCAAGAACACTGGAGTGGCTTGCTATTTCCTTCTCCAATGCATGAAAGTCAAAAGTGAAAGTGAAGTCACTCAGTCGTGCCCGACTCTTAGCGACCCCATGGACTGCAGCCTACCAGGCTCCTTCATCCATAAACACTAGTGTATAGTAGTTTCCCTACCAAATGCAAGTTAGAAATCAAAGCTCCTATACAGTCCATGGAATTCTCCAGGCCAGATACTGGAGTGGGTAGCCTTCTCCAGGGCATCTTCCCAAACTAGGGATCAAACCCTGGTCTGCCACACTGCAGGCAGATTCTTTGCCAGCTGAGCCACCAGGGAAGTCAAGCCTTTGGTGATTTCCCTAGCAAATGAGGCAGTTAGAAATCAAAGCTCCCAGCTTCTGCCTCGTCTGTCTAACGCCTGAATTATATCTATGTGGTTCCTCCTGTCACACACTTGCCTCAGCTCTATCTGATGCCCTTCATACCTCCAAGCCCACAAGTGACTCATCATTTCCTAAGTATATCACATGCTTCCCCATTTTTTACTTTACTCTTACAGAACTTCTCTCTTAGGTTTTTCACTTATACATTTACGGTTGAGTCTGGGAGGTACGTCAGAGTTCAACATTCAGAGAAGTGAAAGAGAGAAGTACTTTCTGTCCCACGGCATTAAAACTAGCAAGACTTCCTAGAGCATTCTCAGCAGAAGGATGATGGTCCTGTTTTAGTACTTCCTTAAGTCATTTAACAGTTATGAAATGCCTGCTGCTGCTGTTACTATGTGCTAATGGCACCCCACTCCAGTACTCTTGCCTGGAAAATCCCATGGACGGAGGAACCTGGTAGGCTGTAGTCCATGGGGTCGCTAAGAGTCAGACACGACTGAGCGACTTCCCTTTCACTTTTTACTTTCATGCATTGGAGAAGGAAATGGAAACCCACTCCAGTGTTCTTGCCTGGAGAATCCCAGGGACAGGGGAGCCTGGTGGGCTTCTGTTTATGGGGGCGCACAGAGTCGGACACGACTGAAGCGACTTAGCAGAAGCCTTATAATTACCAGTGAGCAATTTGCTTTACCACAGAAACTTAAAAGCTTCTTAAAGTCAAGGAGCACATCTTATTCATTTTTTAAATAGCCCACACCTATTTGTGCCATTCCATAAACATGTTGTGGCTTTCCAGGTGGCTCCAATGGTAAAGAACCTGCCTGCCAATTCGGGAGACGTAAGAGACATGGGTTCCATTCCTGGGTCAGGAATCTCCCTTTGAGTGGGAAATGGCAANGTGGCAGACTTTATTTTGGGGGGCTCCAAAATCACTCCACATATGCACATGACATGGACTGCAGATGGTGACTGCAGGCATGAAATTAAAAGATGCTTACTCCTTGGAAGCAAAGTTATGACCAACCTAGATAGCATATTGAAAAGCAGAGACATCACTTTGCCAACAAAGGTCCGTCTAGTCAAGGCTATGGTTTTTCCAGTAGTCATGTATGAATGTGAGAGTTGGACTATAAAGAAAGCTGAGTGCTGAAGAATTGATGTTTCTGAACTGTGGTATTGGAGAAGACTTTTGAGAGTCCCTTGGACAGCAAGGAGATCCAACCAGTCCATCCTAAAGGAAATCAGTCCTGAATATTCATTGGAAGGACTGTTGCTGAAGCTGAAACTCCAATGCTTTGGCCACCTGATATGAAGAACTGACTCATTTGAAAAGACCATGATGCTGGGAAAGATTGAAGGTGGGAGGAGAAGGGGATGACAGAGGATGAGATGGTTAGATGGCATCACTGACTCAATGGACATGAGTTTGGGTAAACTCCAGGAGTTGTTGATGGCCAGGGAGGTCTGGCATGCTGCAGTCCATGGGGTCACAAAGAGTCGGACAAGACTGAGGGACTGAACTGAACTGTCTTACAATATCGTGTTGGTTTCTCCCATACATCAACATGAGTTAGCCACAGGTGTACTATTTTTCTTGATTTATATTTTTCACTTGGATCTGAATGTTTTACAACGCTGTCCATATAAAGAAAACCTCAAAATATATTTTGTATTTACATTCCTATGTAAATAGGCACAGATTATTTTGATCTTAATTGCTCTATAAAATACTTATACCATTTTTCTTGTCTGCTATAACACTATTTTCTTTAAAGGTGAAGGTATTTTTGTTAGTGTGTTTACCTATTTTTTTTTTCAATTATACATACACATATGCCTGTTCTTTTTTTTAAATTTTTTTCCCATTTAGGTTATTATGAAATATTGAACAGTCCTCCCTGTGCTATGAAGCAGGTCTTTGTTGGTTACATATTTGATCTTTTATTTTTATTTGCTTTGGCCATGCTGCAAGACACATGTGATCTTAATTCCCTGACCAGGGATTTAACCCATGCCTCCCTGATTGGAATCATGGAGTCTTAACCAGTGGACTGCCAGGATAAGTCCTCATTTATCTGTTTTAAATATAGCAGTGTTAATATGTCAATCCCAAACTCTCAGTCTATACTGTCCCCATATCTGTCCCCCCGAGTAACTGTAAATTCATTCTATAAATCTGTGCATTTGTCTTCATATTTTAAATAAGTTCATTTATGTGTGAACTTATTTATAAGTTTACTTCTTTGTGAACCCACCACTGGCATTCTCATTCAACTCATCCTCATCATCAATCTCTCTCCTTTCTCTTTTGCTCCAGTATAACTTTCTCAGAAGCCACTGACATAATTTTAAAACTTAAGTTTCTTACCTTATACCTTACCACCACATCCTATAAGTCCCAATCGCACCCTTCAACCCCTAGTGAAGTCGTTCAGTCATGTCCAAATCTTTGCAGCCTCATGGACTGTAGCCTACCAGGCTCCTCCATCCATGGGATTTTCAAGGCAAGAGTACTGGAGTGGGTTGCAATTTCCTACTCCAGGGGATCTTCCCAGCCCAGGGATGGAACCTGGGTCTCCCACATTGTAGGCAGATGCTTTTACTGTCTGAGCCACCAAGGAAGTTCCCCCTCAACCCCTGGACCATCTCTTATTTCTTTCAAGCCATAGTGATATCTTCCTCATCTCTGAATGCTCCAAGCACGGCAGTCCCCTCAGGTTTTTTGCCTAGATATTCCCCTTACTAGAAACATTCTTCCCCTTTGTTGTCATGTGACTCACCTCTTCTCGTCTATCAAATTTTAAATTGAGATTAATTCCCCCTGGGAGAATTTGCTAGACAATTTGCTTATTTTCCATCACCTTCAATTCTTTAGTTACTTGTTAATTGATTATTCACATATTTTCTTATTTATCATTTGCCTTTATCTGCTGTAATATACTCTCCACAGAGTAGGGCTGCTGTGTGTTTTATTCTGTGCTGAACCTTCATTGCTTGGCAAACTGTCTGACACAGATGGGTGCTCAGTTACTAATTTTCCATGACAAAATGTGAAACGCAGAATACCTCTCTGAGTCACTGAAAATTTTAGATGAATTAGATTTAATTGTCATGATTTCCTTCTGAAAGAGGTAATAAAAATAATGCACTCTTTTTTAGGTTAAGGCAAGTGATTAGCCAATATTCGGCATTCTTCACAGGTTTAATAAATGCTGCTGCTAAGTCGCTTCAGTCCTGTCTGATTCTGCGCGACCCCATAGACGGCAGCCCATCAGGCTCCACCGTCCCTGGGATTCTCCAGGCAAGAACACTGGAGTGGCTTGCTATTTCCTTCTCCAATGCATGAAAGTCAAAAGTGAAAGTGAAGTCACTCAGTCGTGCCCGACTCTTAGCGACCCCATGGACTGCAGCCTACCAGGCTCCTTCATCCATAAACACTAGTGTATAGTAGTTTCCCTACCAAATGCAAGTTAGAAATCAAAGCTCCTATACAGTCCATGGAATTCTCCAGGCCAGATACTGGAGTGGGTAGCCTTCTCCAGGGCATCTTCCCAAACTAGGGATCAAACCCTGGTCTGCCACACTGCAGGCAGATTCTTTGCCAGCTGAGCCACCAGGGAAGTCAAGCCTTTGGTGATTTCCCTAGCAAATGAGGCAGTTAGAAATCAAAGCTCCCAGCTTCTGCCTCGTCTGTCTAACGCCTGAATTATATCTATGTGGTTCCTCCTGTCACACACTTGCCTCAGCTCTATCTGATGCCCTTCATACCTCCAAGCCCACAAGTGACTCATCATTTCCTAAGTATATCACATGCTTCCCCATTTTTTACTTTACTCTTACAGAACTTCTCTCTTAGGTTTTTCACTTATACATTTACGGTTGAGTCTGGGAGGTACGTCAGAGTTCAACATTCAGAGAAGTGAAAGAGAGAAGTACTTTCTGTCCCACGGCATTAAAACTAGCAAGACTTCCTAGAGCATTCTCAGCAGAAGGATGATGGTCCTGTTTTAGTACTTCCTTAAGTCATTTAACAGTTATGAAATGCCTGCTGCTGCTGTTACTATGTGCTAATGGCACCCCACTCCAGTACTCTTGCCTGGAAAATCCCATGGACGGAGGAACCTGGTAGGCTGTAGTCCATGGGGTCGCTAAGAGTCAGACACGACTGAGCGACTTCCCTTTCACTTTTTACTTTCATGCATTGGAGAAGGAAATGGAAACCCACTCCAGTGTTCTTGCCTGGAGAATCCCAGGGACAGGGGAGCCTGGTGGGCTTCTGTTTATGGGGGCGCACAGAGTCGGACACGACTGAAGCGACTTAGCAGAAGCCTTATAATTACCAGTGAGCAATTTGCTTTACCACAGAAACTTAAAAGCTTCTTAAAGTCAAGGAGCACATCTTATTCATTTTTTAAATAGCCCACACCTATTTGTGCCATTCCATAAACATGTTGTGGCTTTCCAGGTGGCTCCAATGGTAAAGAACCTGCCTGCCAATTCGGGAGACGTAAGAGACATGGGTTCCATTCCTGGGTCAGGAATCTCCCTTTGAGTGGGAAATGGCAACCCACTCCAGTATTCTGGCCTGGAAAATTCCATGGACAGAAGAGATGCGGGCTACATACAGTCCATGGGGTCATAAAGAGATATGACTGAGTGACTGATGCTTTCACTTTCATGAACATGTTAGGAGCTCAATGCATATTAAATAAACAAAAGCATGATCCATTAGTTTCAAAGTGATTCCTGAGCCAGAAGGAGCTCAAATAAACCGCTAGCCAACATGAACAGCTCAAATCCACTGCAAACTGTGGCCAAATGCATGCTTCACTTTCACAAATACTGAATCTGGGTCATATATTTGGATAAATATCAGGCATCAGGAAAGTGATTCACTGTCTGGCATCTCCCCTGGAGTTAAGCAAAGGCAAATTGATTTGAATACCTGGCCAAACAGGAGCACTCCTGTGGAGTAGGAGGAGTTGAAGACTTTGAGAAGATTTTGATCAGCATGAGCATCTCCTCAGGAAGAGAAACAGGAGGAAATGGTATCTGTTAGGCAGTTTATGGATGGATAGGCAGCCAAATAGTTTGATGGGATAAGAAGAAATAGTTCTAAGGACACCCATCTCTCCCCTCAAATAAATTCTTGCATCCATATGACAGAACTGGGCTATTTTCCAGTTGTTTGGTTTATCATACTATGGGTCTCTTGGCTCCTATATGGAAAAGAAATGCCATCACTGGAATTTCATTTAAGGTGTTGATGTAGTTATAAACATGGATTAATATAGCTATTTCTATTAACATTGCTATAGATAATAAAACTATCATTTGATTATCTGTAGAACAGAAACTAGCAGATGACAGAGGGCATCAGAATCTTTTGTAGAGTTTCCAACATAGATATCATCTGAATAATTGATATCTGAAGTTCATAAAATGAGCAAGCCAAAGAAGCACCTCCTATAACTACCATGTAAATTCTTGGAAGACCTTGTAACATGCATCCATTAAGATGCTGTAGTTTTCTTTTTTTCATTTCTCTCCTAAAATGATGCAATCAAATAAGTCTTCTAAAAAGAAATAATAACCTCATCTTTAAGCATTTCATACATTTTTACAGCATAAACATTAAAATTCATGTTGAATTTTATCCTTTATTATCAAACTGTAATATACCCTAAGTATGTCTTAAATATTCCTATAGTATACATATACTATATACATGTATTTAGTATATAAGTATGCAGTATAATAAATATAGTATAAATATATACACACATACACAGCATATCTTTAGGTGTCCCATCCATTTCCTTTGAAATGGCATATATATACACATGCAGATATATGGATATAAGTAGGTACATATCCTGCTAAAATCTGTCTCTAGACCACTTATGTCTATAATTCACTGTTTAATTTTATTTAAAATGAGGCAAGATTTTCTTTCACAAGATGACACATAAAATGTTAAGACACTTCCCACCTATTTACCATATGATGTTTCTATTCTTTTACAAATTATACATCCCCAGTACACAACAAAAGAAGGCTTTTTCATATCAAATATAAAATTTTTGTGTTTGACAACCATTTTAAACTCACAAAGGCAACAGTTTTATGTGTTTCAACCTAACATTTATAACATGTGTAACCCATTACTTTCAAATATTAGAGTCAGACTAAATACACTATGATCCCAACATGCTGATTTTTGTATAAAAGATTGTTTTAAAGACAATACACTATCATTTACTAGACTTAGAAAAATAATAAGATGCTTACAAAGTTAGAATTAGAGTGAGGAAGGAGCAGTTTACCCCCTCAGAACACACAACCAGAATATCCAAACGGTGTTTTGAAGAAAGAATATAAGTTTATTAGAGAGGCAACAAAGGTATGAAATTGTAGCCAAAGTAAACTGCATGTACAATGGAATTCACCTTCATGGATCACAGCCTTGTCGTGACAAAAGGGCTTGCATAGCTCAACGAATCTATGAGGTGTGCCATGGAGGGCCACCCAAGACAGATGGGTTTTAGTGAAGAGTTCAGACAAAATGTGGTCCCCTGGAGGAGGAAAGAAGGCTGAGTGCTAACAACTGATGCTTTAGAATTGCAGTGCTGGAGAAGACTCTTGAGAGTCCCTTGGATTGCATGGAGATGAAACCAGTCACTCCTAAAGGAAATCAATCCTGAATACTCATTGGAAGGACTGATGCTGAGCTTCAATATTTTGGCCACTCAATGTGAAGAGCTGACTCATTAGAAAAGACCCTGAAGCTGGGAAAGACTGAAGACAAAATGAGAAAGGAGGCAGAGGATGAGATGGTTAGACAGCGTCACTGACACGATGGACAGTAAGTAGATTATTAAACAGAGGACAGAGGAATCCATGCAGTCACAAAGAGTCAGACACACTTAGCAACACACTTAACACCTGAATAACAACAAAGGAGCTGAAGTATCATGCAAAGAGTGAGTTCAGCAAACGAGAAAGTTTAGTTCTGCTGGAGCAAAAATGTGTATGTGTCTGTGTGTCAGTGAGTGTATTCAGTTTAGACAGCTGGGATATGAAGGTGAAGAAATAGTCTAGGATTATTTTGTAATGTTTTATATGTCATATTATGGGGCTTGATTTTATAGAAGCAATAAAAATCTTTTTAACCAAGGTAGAGATTTTATCAGACAAGTGTCTAAGAATACTAGAATTGGCAGCCCCATGTAGGTTGGGTTAAAGGGTCAAGGAGGGGACTTTTCTGGTGGTCCAGGGCTTATGACTTTGCCTTCCAATGCAGGGGATGAGGGTTCAGTCCTTTGTCAAGGAGTGAAGATGCCACATGTTGCTGCTGCTGCTGCTAAATTGCTTCAGTCGTGTCCGACTCTGTGCAACCCCATAGATGGCAGTCCACCAGGCTCTCCCATCCCTGGGATTCTCCAGGCAAGAACACTGGAGTGGGTTGACATTGCCTTCTCCAATGCATGAAAGTGAAAAGTAAAAGAGAAGTTGCTCAGTGGTGTCTGACTCTTCATGACCCCATGGACTGCAGTCTACCAGGTTCCTCTGTTCATGGGATTTTCTGGGCAAGTGTACTGGAGTGGGTTACCCTTGCCTTCTCCAATCCCACATGCCTCATGGCCAAAAAACCAAAATATAAACAACAGAAGCAACATTTTGACAAATTCATTAAAGACTTCAAAAATGGTCCACCTTAAAAAAAATTCTTTAAAAAAAAAAAGAAAAGGAGAAAGACGAAGGAATCATTAGAGAATTTTTCTATATTTTGCGCAACCATCGATGCTTTCTTGGGGAACTGATGAAAAGAGTAAGGGATGGGTTGAAATAATATTTAGAAAGTAAAGTCAACAGAACTTGATGTGATTGGATATAAGGAATAAAAATGGAAGAACAGTCCTAATTAACACCCTGTCCTGGACTGAGTGACTCAGCAAATAGTGTTTTTTCTTAAAATAAGGAACTCTGGGGTTGAGGAGCACCAAGAGTCACTATGTTGACAAAGTGATGACATCACAGCCTTCACTTTTAATATCCTGGGATCCTCTTTATATCCACAACTCTTTCACAAAGGAAATCACACAGGATAGTTAGTTCAGTCACTCAGTCGTGTTTGATTCTTTATGACGCCATGAACTCCAGCACACCAGGCCTCCCTGTCCATCACCAACTCCCTGAGTCCACCAAAATTCATGTCCATTGAGTCAGTGATGCCATCCAACCATCTCATGCTCTGTCTTCCCCTCCTCCTCCTGCCCTCAATCTTTCCCAATGTCAGGGTCTTTTCAAATGAGTCAGCTCTTCACATTAGGTGGCCAAAGTATTGGAGTTTCAGCTTCAACATCAGTCCTACCAATGAAAACCCAGGACTGATCTCCTTTAGAATGGATTGGTCGGATCTCCTTGCAGTCTAAGGGATTCTCAAGAGTCCTCTCTAACACCACAGTTTAAAAGCAACAGTTCTTCTGTGTTCAACTTTCTTTATAGTCCAACTCTCATATCCATACATGACCACTAGAAAAACCATAGCCTTGACTAGACAGACCTTTGTTGGGAAAGTAGTGTCTCAGCTTTTTAATATGCTGTCTAGGTTGGTCATAACTTTGCTTCCAAGAAGTGTCTCTTAATTTCATGGCTGCAATCAGTATCTGCAATGATTTTGGAGCCCCCCAAAGTAAATTCAGCCACTGTTTCCACCGTTCCCCATCTATTTCCCATGAAGTGGTGGGACCAGATGCTATGATCTTCGTTTTCTGAATGTTGAGCTTTAAGCCAACTTTTTCACTCTCCTCTTTCACTTTCA
>SJYA01002742.1:2111532-2128260 GCA_006410615.1 Neotragus moschatus | reverse complement strand
ACATCTGCATATCTGAGCTTATTGGTATTTCTCCTGGCAATCTTGATTCCAGCTTGTGCTTCCTCCAGCTCAGCATTTCTCAGGATGTACTTTGCATAGAAGTTAAAGAAGCAGGGTGACATATATAGCCTCGACATACTCCTTTTCCTATTTGGAACCAGTCTGTTGTTCCATGTCCAGTTCTAACTGTTACTTCCTGACCTGCATACAGGTTTCTCAAGAGGCAGGTGAGGTGGTCTGGTATTTCCATCTCTTTCAGAATTTTCCACAGTTTATTGTGATCCACACAGTCAAAGGCTTTGGCATAGTCAATGAAGCAGAAATAGATGTTTTTCTGGAACTCTCTTGCTTTTTTGATGAGCCAGCGGATGTTGGCAGTTTGATCTCTGGTTCCTCTGCCTTTTCTGAAGCCAGCTTGAACATCTGGAAGTTCACGGTTCATGTACTGCTGAAGCCTGGCTTGGAGAATTTGAATCTTATGAATCCTTAGTCTAAAAATATTACTATTTTGCATGGATAAAATGATATTATATAGTGAGGCGAGGATTTACTTATAGATTGAAGCAAGAAACAAATGGCAAAATAATCATTGTTGAGATAATCCTGATTCTTTTGAACCTTATGCTGGTCCATTTGGGTAATGCAGACTTTTTTCTTATAATCCTTTAGGATAAAAATAATATTTATTTTTACTGTGGATGCAGAGAATGAGAAGGTTAGTTCAGATTCTTGGAAGGATTCCTGCAGATTCTAAAGAATGTAATAAAAAGATATTTTAAGATCAAACTATATTGAGATTTCAGGGAGAGAAGATGGAAAAGAACTAATATTCGTTAGTCACCAACTATAAATCTTCAACTTCACAAAGAAAAACTGACACAAACTAAAAAAAAAAAGAAGCTAAAAACATTATATCCAGTTTACATATTAATACAAATCTGTAGAAAATAACTTTTTAAGATTTTTAGATTTCAACTAACATTTCTTGGGTATGTCTTATGTGTTAGGAGTATTATGTGCCATGGTAAACAGCCCCTAAAATGAATCAATAATCCAAATCTTGAGGGAATTCATGCTCTTTTATCATCTCTTTTCTTAAGTGGGACTTAGACTTCCAATGAATATAATATGGCAGAAATGTTGATATGTCACTTTTGAGACTGGGTTCTATAAAAACTCTTGCTCCTGTTTGGATGCTTCACTCATGGCCATCCTCACTTTTTCAGCACTTTTTTCTCTTTTGGAATACACACTCTGGGAGACGTGTACAGCCCTGCTATGAGCAGCCAAATGGAGAAACCCACATGATGAGAAACTGGGGTTTCCTTCCAACACTCAGCAAGGAAATAAGCTTTGCCAACTGCTATACGAGTAAGGTTGGAAGCATATTCTCCAGTTCCAGTCGTCTTCATACAATTGTATTCATCACTTCATGAGAGGGGCTAAACCAGAATCACTCATCTAAGGGCACTCTGGATTTCTGACCTTCAGAAACTACATGCAATCATAAATATTTAGTTTTTTAAGCTGCTAGATTTTGGAATAATTTGTTACAAAGCAAAAAATTTCAAGTACGTATGAATTAGTTCATTTTATCCTTAAAAAGTTTGGATATAGTTAATTAATAGCCCCATTTTACAGAAATCGCTGAGTCTCACAGAGATGGTATTTTAACTTTCAGTCTGACTGCTAATTCTTTCTGTCACACCAGAAAAAAAAAAAATGCCTTTGGGAATTTAGGGCCCTCTAGAACTAATTGTGGTAGTTGACGTTTATGCAACATCTGTTTCCTTGGTTTTATTTCTGACCATCTTCTGGTCACTCTTGCAGGGAGAATCCAGTTAAGATTAGGTGCTAATATATTGTACAGCCGCTTCAAGCAACCTGCTGCTTTGGCTGCAGCTGGGAACAACTGACTTTCCCGGCAGGCTCTGATTAGCATTTTGATCTTGACAAGCACTTTTCCCTCTGACTGCCAAAGCAGGAGTGATTGTTGTTACCGCCACACCTTAGGGCTTCTACTGTGGCATCCTCTGTGGTTTGCCTCTGCTTACTGAAAACACAGGCTCTGCTACTGACGCACTCCACATGTGAGCTGTTTCCCCTGGATTTCAGGCATATGTGACCTTTGAGGGGGAGTAACTATGTAGACTGTGCTTACTATGTTTTTGAAAAGTGAGTGAGGTTGACATTATTTAGTCTCTTTTTATGTGCTTGGTATTTATGATATATTAGCTTATTTAATACCTATCTGACAAAACTTTTGAGGATTATTTTTCTTCCTTTCCCTCATTTTTGTACCAACAAAGTAGAAATAGTAACGTGTTTATAGATGATTGATCTAAGTTTATATGACTCGCCTCTAAGATAGAAAAAATATATATATCATTGATTATTATTTTCCTATGGCCTGTGGAATTTAGCAGTACAAAACACTATGCCAGCACTGTGTGACCACTCACAGTATATGTTGTTTTCCTTCTTTCTTTTAAGAAGTGACAAGGATTGGTCAACATATTTGTTCCACAGATAGAGATATCTTTTATGCACTGCATAAAAGGACTTAGAACTTCATTCTTTTTTTCAAAAAATGGCAATAAATTCTACGAGGATTATGAACAAGCCCAATTCATATTTCCATAAATACATCTTTTCTACTGATAAATGAGCCTCCCCAAAATGTATACTTGGAGAGCAGTATGCTATACGTGCATGCCAAGTTGCTTCTGTTGTGTCTGACTTTTTGCAACTCTATGGAGTGTAGCCCACCGGGCTCCTCTGTCTATGGGATTCTCCAGGCAAGAATACTAGAGTGAGTTGCACATTCTTCTCCAGAAGGGGATCTTTCCGACCCAAGGATTGAGCCACATTTCTTAGTTTCCTGCAATGGCAGGCAGGTTCTTTACCACTAGCACCAATTGGGAAGCAGCAGGCTGAGTGACTACAATTGGTGAAAAGATTTGAGGAATATTAGTAGAAAAGCTGGGATACCAAGTTCAGTTCAGTTTGGTCGCTCAGTAGTAGTGTCCAACTCTTTGAGACCCCATTAACTGCAGCACGCCAGGCCTCCCTGTCCATCACCAACTCCCTGAGTCCACCCAAACTCATGTCCATTGAGTCGGTAATGCCACCCAACCATCTCATCCTCTGTTGTCCCTTTCTCCTCCTGCCCTCAATCCCTGTCAGCATCAGGGTCTTTTCAAATGAGTCAGCTCTTCACATCAGGTGGCCAAAGTATTGCAGTTTCAGCTCCTACCAATGAACACCCAGGACTGATCTCCTTTAGGATGGACTGATTGGATCGCCTCGCAGTCCAAGGGACTCTCATGAGTCTTCTCCAATACCACAGTTCAAAAGCATCAATTTTTCTGCACTTTCTTTATACTCTAACTCTCACATCCATACATGACCACTGAAAAAACCGTAGCCTTGACTATATAGACCTTTGTTGACAAAGTAATGTCTCTGCTTTTCAATATGTTATCTAGGTTGGTCATAACTTTCCTTCCAAGGAGTAAGTGTCTTTGAATTTCATGGCTGCAATCACCATATGCAGTGATTTGGAGCCCCCCAAAATAAAGTCTGACACTGTTTCCACTGTTTCCCCGTCTATTTCCCATGAAGTGATGGGACTGGATGCCATGATCTTCGTTTTCTGAATGTTGAGCTTTAAGCCAACTTTTTCATCCTCCTCTTTCACTTTCATCAAGAGGCTTTTTAATTCCTCTTCACTTTCTGCCATAAGGGTGGTGTCATTTGCATATCTGAGGTTATTGATATTTCTTTCAGCAATCTTGATTCCAGCTTGTGTTTCTTCCAGTCCAGCATTTCTCAGGATGTACTCTGCATAGAAGTTAAATAAGCAGGGTGAAAATATACAGCCTTGACGTATTCCTTTTCCTATTTGGAACCAGTCTGTTGTTCTATGTCCAGTTGTAACTGTTGCTTTTTGACCTCCATACAGGTTTCTCAAGAGGCAAGTCAGGTGGTCTGGTATTCCCATCTTTTTCAGAATTTTTCACAGTTTATTGTGATCCACACAGTCAAAGGCACAAAGGCTGACCTTTAAAATAAGCCTCTCTTGTCTTTGTGTGGTATAACAGCNTGGAACCAGTCTGTTGTTCTATGTCCAGTTGTAACTGTTGCTTTTTGACCTCCATACAGGTTTCTCAAGAGGCAAGTCAGGTGGTCTGGTATTCCCATCTTTTTCAGAATTTTTCACAGTTTATTGTGATCCACACAGTCAAAGGCACAAAGGCTGACCTTTAAAATAAGCCTCTCTTGTCTTTGTGTGGTATAACAGCCATTATTTACTGATAATTCACCATGTCCAGAATATTTTCTCTTTGCTTCATACATCAGCTCTTCCTGATTACATATAGATTCTCAGACTACAAAATGGTGATGAGAATTTTGATAAATGCCCCAAGGTGATAGACCATCTGTAGTACTTAAGACATAAAAAATGTTTGTTTGTTTTTTTCTCTCCTTGATCCCAACACAGAACCCTATTCACTATATTAATTTTGCCCTTACTATTTATAATAAACAGCACAAAGGTTGAAAATATAATGGAGAAAGTAACTAAAAAGAACAAAACTAGGAGAGAATTATTTCAGTGAAATGAAAGGATGAATAAATTAAAAAGACATAATTAAGTTAGTGAATTGATTAGTTGTATTCATGAGTAATTTTGAGGGGTTCTAAAACAAAAGAATAAATTCTGCTCTGCTTTATTGACTATGCCAAAGCCTTTGACTGTGTGGATCACAATAAACTGTGGAAAATTCTGAGANGCTAAAGTCAACAGACACTTAAAATATTGAAGAGCAGTAAAAGCCAGATTGGAAATAAGAGTAGTAATAAGTTAATTTTCCAGTGGACCTTACAAAAATTTAAATAATTGAATTTTATTGTTCTTTGATCAGTGGTGTCTATGTATCAAACATGCTTGTCAGCTGAAATTTATTTTCCAAGTAGGGCAAAAGACCAAAAAAGTGTTATTCATTGCTAGAATGATTTGATCATTTTTCAAGCATATTTGTAAAACCACAGAGCCAATTCAATAATTTATCGAAATTATCATAAAAGTTCAGCAAATCATGCATTGCGTTCAGATCCTGATGTATGCTAGATGCCCCGTTTTTACAAGTCAGCAGCTTTATAACTATAACCATTTGAATTTCAAATGGTAAATTTATATCTACCATAGCTCTAGAATGCATAAAAAATGATAAGAGGGCACCCTTTAGAGAAATTTAAAAAGTTTTGTGCATTTTGTAATTTGATATATGTAACATAATCCATTATACACCAGGGTTTGTATTGTGCCAGCAAATATAAAAGGCAATGCAAATTCTTGCCTGTGCCCAGCACAAGGCAACACAACAAAGACATGTTTCCTTGAGTTACGAATCACTGGTTTCACTGAAGGCAATGATCTCTATCCTTTTCATAAGAGGTGCGTATGTAACACGCTGAAGGGCTCTGTGGGCTTAATTACTATGTTAGGGTTTGGCAGAATGAGAAAGAATAGATGCCAAGCAAAATCAGAAAAAGAACTCTGTAGTCATCTCCACAGAGCTGGAGGAGCCACAGAAAAATTCCACAGCTGAGGCGAATCCCTTCTTTCCTGTGCCTCTTTTACCAAGCCCATTTACTACTCATTTAATCTTCCCCCAAAGTAATTACTATCTTATTTAAATTTTCATTGAACTTTCCCTATTGAAGCTCCAACAACAAAGGCATGCACAAACAGCTACTGTCAACAGGATGTTTTCTCAGCTATGTTAAACATTAAATTCTCAAGAACTGGGACTAATTCTTATCATCATAGTACCCCCATGTACTTTTCCAATGTTTATGAAGATGGTAGGGGTCAATAATCCCATGATGACTTACGGAGCCACAGATATGGAGGTTTGAAATCCAGTTCACTTTCAAATCCAAGTTTGAAATCCAGTTAACAAAATGTGTGTATGGTCAAGTTAACTGAGTTTCAGTATGCTTGTGTGTAAGAAACATACAAAGAGACATCATGAGGATTAGAGAAAAATAACACAATGAGAGTACATGGTATATTCATCAAAGGTTAGTGTTGTAAGATTTAACCCTCTATCTTCTGCCTCTCTATTCTTACCTCCACAAATGTTATTGATGTGATTGTTTACATAGATTCTTAATTGCATATCATAATAAACCAAAAATTCATGTCTTGGGAGTTTGAGGTTCTTGATTTTAGGCTATTAGTCCATGAATAAATCTTGGATTAAGTTAGATAGCTCCTACTCATTTCATAAATGGATGACAGTCCAGGTATATAAAAAACTGCCCAAGGCACACAGTGAGTTAAAGAGGAAGCTGAGTCTAGAAGCTTGTTCTAATGCTCCATTTTTTTTTATATAGGTGTTGATCAAGGAAAAATCTATATTCTATTCTAGCTCTCAAATCAGTTGATCATTAAGTCAAATGCTTATAATAAGTAAAATTGCTTCACATCACTTTGTAAAGTTTAAAGGTATATATGTGTGTGTGCGTGCATATAAGATAAATTTAAACATTTAAAATATTTATTGAGATGCTATGCAGATTCACAAGTATTCTACTTTGTAATCAGTTAATGATATGGAATACCCTATACAAGTCACCTGCAGTGCAGTACCAAAAACCAAAGTCAAACAAGTCAGATAATTTACACAAATACCTAGCACGGATCCACTATTACTAGGTGTTAAGTAGTTAATTGCCAGATTGAGTCACGGCTTCCCTTTCTTGGTGGGTTCATGTTGATGTATGGCAAAACCAATACAATATTGTAAAGTAATTAGCCTCCAATTAAAATAAATAAATTTATATTAAAAAATAAATAAAAAATTTAAAAACCAAAAAAAAAAAGCCCACAAAACTTCAACCAGTCAATCAATACCAAAATAAACAAAACAAAAGCCTAGAAAATATATCCAATGCATTTTGAAAAAAGAGAAGCAATTGAGATAAAAATTTTCAGAAATGGTTGCTGTTGTAACTAAGCTGAACTGGAAAGAAAGGGCAGACCCCGACATTCTTCTATGTGTGCCCCAGTAATTCAGTATCTGTGAGGCTAAAAGACTCTGAGGTCTGTTTCAGAGTTAAGGCATCCTGTGTGAGGAGGCATATTTCTCTCTACTTCCATTTTATATCGATGGTGGTTTTACTTTATTTTTCTCACTTCGGAAATCCATGTCCTTCCCCTCCTCAAAAAGAAGCCCACTAAACATTAACATGGAAAGCAATATTTTCATAAATTCTGGATGATGTGAGTGAAGTGAAGGGAATCACCATGCCTATGGATGCTGGAGGAAAGGAAGAAAGACTTTTCAAATCAGGGCAAGCTCATAGTCGATGAAGATAAATCGCTGAACAGTAACCAAATGTAGAGAGTTTGCCTTGCCTGCATTCATATCAAAGTCACCATTTGCTGCCCCCAGAATTTACCAAAAATTCCATCTTCCCTTTCACCTACACTTTTTTTCCTCTTATAAATAGCTTAGGTTGTAGAAGGTGAGATGATCAGTGCTACTGAAACCATCAACAAGTTTTTTTTAATGCAAACAAAAGACATTAAGTTTTTCTTAAGGAGACTGGCTTCACAGTTTCCAAGTGTAAATAGGTCTAGCTAATTAGAGCCTTCAATATCTCCCCTCTTTCAAAAACAAACAAAAAGAGGGCCTCTGTTATGAATGTGCTTATGCCCAGAGGCAACTGGCTGCTGGGGTGTGCCTACCTGCTGCAGCCGTCATAGGCTAGCCTGTGGAGGCCACTGCCTGGTGTGCATCTCGTGGGCCTGTATGCTGGAATCTTCACTCTGGAACTGTCAGCTAGTGAGACACTCCGAGGTCACCTCTGACCTCTGTCCCTAACCCACTCTGACACATTCCAGGCTGTCGCACTGGCTCATTCTATCTGGTTCATCGCACACCATTTGAGCCAAGAGTCGGCATGTCTTTTTCCCATCTGTGTGTTCCAGTTTATACTGGGTCAGGAGAGATGTCACTGTTTTTCTGCCTCACTCCTGACAGCGCTCTGATTTTCAGCATTTAACTTTATAAACACTAACTTGCAAAAACCTGAAGTTAAGTGACAGATATATCAGTAAATTCAGAATGGTGAGAGTATTTTTGTTTCTTTATTGGTTTTGAAGGACAGCAGAATGCCCTTTTAAATACAGGCTACCTCTGTGTCATCTAACCACCCTTTCTACCTTCCTGCACACTACAAATTACTGTTCTCATTACCATTATCAATTCCTCAATGCTCATTTCCAATGACACTTGCTTTGAAAAGCTTTCTCCAATTGCCCCACAGCAAAGAAAGATCAACCAGTCCTGTGTCATCTATAAATACTCTATGTATCTCCTTTATCCTTCCAAATAAAAGTAAAGATTTTCTTACTTAGTATATCCTCTACTCAGATATCTCATTAGGTACAAGCTATATGATGGTGAATAAGTAGTTTGAACTCTCAGTCTAGTAGGAAACCCACAAGATAATACACAGTTTAAAAATATGAGAATAAAGGAAACAAAACAGCTGTTTTGGAGATTCTCAGGAGAGAATTATTAATTATTCCACAGAATATCAGGAAAAGTCACATGGAAAGAAGGTATTAATTATAAGCATGAACAGACTTGTGTTTGAATTTCCATTGCAACAATGACTAGATCTTAGTTTTGAGCAAGATGTTTGACATATTTGACCTGATGTATACTCACTATCAGGCTTCTCTGACAGCTCAGTTGGTAAAGAATCCACCTGCAATGCAGGAGGCCCCAATTCGATTCCTGAGTTGGGAAGATCCTCTGGAGAAAGAAGGGACAGGCAACCCACTCCATCATTCTTGGGCGTCCTGTGTGGTTCAGCTGGTAAAGAATCTGCCTACAGTGCTGGAGACCTGGGTTGGGAAGATTCCAACTCTAGAGAAGGGAAAGGCTACCCACTCCAGTATTCTGGCCTAAAGAATTCCATGATGGGGTCAGAAAGAGTCGAACATGACTGAGTGACTTTCACTTTCACTATACTCATTATCAAAATGGTGAAAGAGAAGACATACAGACGGCTAACAAACATGAAAAGATGCTCAACATCATTCCTTATTAGAGAAATGCAAATCAAAACTACAATGAGGTCTATCACCTCTACCAGTCAGAATGGCCATCATCAAAAAGTCAACAAACAGTAAATGCTGGAGAGGGTGTGGAGAAAAGGGAACACTATTACTATGTTGTTGGGAAAGTAAATCGCTACAGCCACTATGGAAGATGGTATGGAGATTCCTTAAAAAAACTAGGAATAAAAGCACCATGTGACCCAGAAACTCCACTCCGAGGCATATACCCTGAGAAAACAAAAATAGAAAGAGACACATGTATCCCATTGTTATTGCAGCACTATTTACAATAGCTAGAACATGGAAGCAACCTAGATGTCCATTGACAGATGAATGGATAAAGAAGTTGTGGTAAATATACACAATGGAATATTACTCAGCCATAAAAAGGAACACCTTTGAGTCAGTTCTAATGAGGTGGATGAACATAGAATCTATTATACAGAGTGAAATATGTCAGAAACAGAAAGATAAATATCATATTCTAATACATATATATGGAATCTAGAAAAATGGTACTGAAGAATTTATTTACAAGGCAGCAGTGGAGAAACAGACATAGAGAACAGACTTATGGACACGGGGAGAGGGGAGGAGAGGGTGAGATGTACGGCAAGAGTAACATGGAAGCTTACATTACCATATGTGAAATAGCTAGTCAATGGGAATTTGCTGTATGGCTCAGGAAATTCAAACAACCTAGAGGGGTGGGATGGGGAGGGAGATGGGAGGGAGGTTGAAAAGGGAGGGGATATATGTATACATATGGCTGATTCATGTTGAGGTTTGATAGAAAACAACAAAATTCTGTAAAGCGATTATCTTTCAATAAGAAAATAAAATTTTTTAAAAATGGTGATAACAATAACCAGGATGCACATTCTAGTGACTTAATTCTGTAGTTAAATAAGATAATGTGTAATGTGTGTCAAGCATTTAGCACCCAACTGAAAGGTTGATAGCATACACTTCATTCATTTTGGGGAAAAGAAGCCACAGTAAAATACAGGTCAAACTGAGACTGTGAATAATTTTCGTGTAGCATGGACAGCTCATAAATACACTACGTCAGTGGTGCTGGCAACAGCAGGTCCAAAGTGGATGCAATTAAGTGACCATGGTATTTAACAGTGCTGGAAGCACCGTCATCCCTGTTTGACTTCAGTAGCCCCACCTTATATCTCATTGCTCTGAAAGAAAATCCTCACCTCCGAACCACAAGGAATCCACATATGGGTGGAGGGATGGTGGTGGTAAGGGTGTATCACACTAGAGAAGGTGACCAAAACCCATGGGTGCTCCCTTGGGGCGTATGCGTGTGCACAGCGATGGAGAGCAGTGGGGTATACTCTATATAATGCTTCTGTGGTATCTAGAAGGGGAGGTTTTGTCCCATTTTATTAGTTTTTTTTTTTTCCTCCCCCACATTTCAGAACCATTTGTCTGCTAAAGAGCTAAATTTTTGTTGTAATCCTATCTTTAGGCACAGAAGGAGCTGGTGAAATTATCTTGCTGGCAGGAAGGAGGTAGTCTTCAAAGAATACCCATTTTCCCAAGCCTACTGGATTCTCAACTGTGGAGCTAAGACAAATCAAAAGAATCTTGACTCCATCATGGTCCAGGTTTTTGGCCAGATTATGGTGGCCAAGGAAAGATGAGTAATATCTGGCCTACTTTTTCAACTAATTCTCTCATATGTACTCATCCCCTCTTACAACATGGTGGTCTGGGTGGCGAGGAAAAGTAAAATTCTCTTATTTATTTTTTATTACGTTATGTGAATTTCAAAGCAAGGATTTAACCCTTTCTGTTCAGTTTAAACTTTTTTTTTTTTTTTTAACTAATGCAAGTACCTCTTTGTAATAAGGGGAAAGAATGTCTGAAAGAAGCATTTTATAAGTCTGAAGATTAACAAAGTTAGAAAGAAAGCAGAGGATTTGGAGCAAAGGTCTGACAGCAGACTTTTCAAGAATTGAGTTATAGTTGCTTTGTATTTCTTTGCTCTAGTGGTCACTTCTAGCCAAACTGTTTAAACTCTGAATCACATATCTTCACGTACAAAAAGGGACTTGTAACACCTGCCCCGTTGGACTAAGGCTTAGGTGCTATGCCATGTTATATCTGATTCATAGTCAGGACTTGATGTATTTTGGTATCTTAAGTTGTTTTTTTCACCTATTCTATAGGTAATATGAGGCATAGAAACAGAGTATGATAGAATAGGAAAAGTGAAGAACGATGTGGAGCAATGAATCAGAAGACCTAGCACTCCATTGTTGGCAAACAGGTTGTAATCTAATATTGGGTGGACAGAAGGGTCTAGCTGAGATGTGGTTTTTACGTTGAGAATGAGATAATATCTAAAGGCACAGCATTATAAAGATGGTAAATAGCTGGTAAACTGGACTTAAATGAACGCTTGGCATAATGAAGCCAACGAAGATCAGCACTGTTAAAACGTGCTGCCTCTGTTATAAGGCAGAGTAATACTGACTCCACCAAAGAATTTATATCTTTAAAAGTAGCCACCATTAGAGTGCCCACCTGGTAATATTTAGGATATCCCACTTTACTTTCTTTCTAAGATCTGTTTTCCACATGGGCCAAATAGATATGGTGAATAGATGTGATGGGAATCACTGCCCTTGGGTCTTTTGAGTTCTTGATTGTGACTCTATTCTCTATAATCTGTTAAGAAATGCAGGAAGGCTTTTGCTTTATTTTTAACATAGAAAAAAGCAGTTCTAGAGTCTTGTACGTTCCTACCATAATACACTTCATTCCATAGACATTAATGTTAAGATTTTGCCAGTTGCATTTCAACTATGCATTCTAGAACTGGAGAAATAGCAATGTGACACACCAATGCCACCATGTAGTGAAACATTCAAAATACTATTAATCACAGCCTCCATAATTTTGTAGTTGGGCTGGTGAACCATACTGTGTTTTGTATATGACTGAGAGACAGAGCAATGCTAGCAATCTTTGATAAGATTGGTATGCTGTCTTTCCTAATGCACATTTTTGTAATTGGTCACGGGACTCTTTAGTCAAAGCAAGGAGAAATGATTTTAGTATAAAAATTTTGATGGTAAGGTGATACAGTCTCCCTTTCCTCCATTCAAGAGGTTTTGGGTCTATGAATTGGCTTACATCTTGAAATTACATGAGAACTTGTTTCTTTATTGCACCTATTCAACTCATACTTCTGTTCACCCACTTCAAGAATTTTCTGCTACTCGGTTTGGTAACCATATCTGCCTTATGTCTGGGAAGTAGGTTTCATCACTTGGCCCCTGCCATTCTGATATCCCATCACCTTCACTGGATTCAATAAACAGTTAGATGGCAGCATTTTCCAGTGTTTTTCCTGGCCTATCACAGAGTTGCTAAAAAATGTCATTTGCCTCTTATCAATATATGTTTCACGCTCTTACTGCAGAGAATATTCCCCAGAATCTCCCAAGGGTCATAGTTCAGAAGTAGACAAGTAGGTAGACACCCACTAGAATTCTAATCTCTCTAAGCTTTGGGATAATTTTCTACAATAAATCAAGAAAGTCTAAGCATCTCAGCTGAATTTGGTATAAACCAGCCTTGAAACCAAGTGTCAATCATTCACCTAAGTAAATTGTAAACCAAAGATGCTTTTCAAAGCAACGTGAGATACAGACAAAACATTTTCATTTTTAAAGACTTTCCTCACATATAATGCTAGGTTCAAGTGGAAAAACAGAAATGGCACTGACTCTGGAGTTGGATGGATACAGTTTAACACTGGCTTCAATATATATTAGTTTTGTACCTTGAAAATGGGCTTCCTTAGGATACGGTTATGTGGATTAGCCATCTCAATTTTAATAGAAGAGAAAGAAAATTAATGAGATAATGGATATAAAAACATCTCAGACAGTACTCTAGGAACATCCCTGGAGCTAATTTAGGTCTCATTATATGCTGCTCCATTCCCTGAAAGTAACCTTAATGATTGCTGCTGCTGCTGCTAAGCCACTTCAGTTGTGTCCGACTCTGTGTGACCCCGTAGGTGGCAGCCCACCAGGCTCCCCCATCCCTGGGATTCTCCAGGCAAGAACACTGGAGCGGGTTGCCATTTCCTTCTCCAATGCATAAAATTGAAAAGTGAAAGGGAAGTTGCTCAGTTGTGTCCGACTCTTCGCGACCCCATGGACTGCAGCCCACCAGGCTCCTCCATCCACGGGATTTGCCAGGCAAGAACACTGGAGTGGGGTGTCATTGCCTTCTCCAAACCTTAATGATTACACATTCCAGTTCCACATTTTCATAAAAATAGCCTGAGGTCTATTCTGAATGCAGAAGGTAATGTTAACCCACTCCAGTATGCTTGCCTGGAGAATCCCATGGGCAGAAGAGCCTGGTGGGCAACAATCCATGGGGTTGCAGAGAGTCAGACATCGCTGAGCGACTAACACATACTAAAAGGATGGTATAAATTTTAAGAGTTTAAAACTTGATAGTGCATAAAGAAATGACTCCTTAACCCATAAAATTCCTTGTGAAATAATCTCAGATGATATTTGAAGCAAATGGTTAAATTTGAATTCTCTTAAATTGGATAAAATATATGAAGACAAGTTTTAAAAAACAGTTAAGTAATAAGTATGTACCTAGTAATGTCTGGGGAGAAAACAAAGCAAACTTGATTCAAAGATGTTATATTTTATCATGAATATGTATAAGAGAATGTTAAAAATCCAAGAAAAAAATACTGAGCAATTCTCATTTTCTGACTATGTGAAATGTAGTACAAGTCAATACAAATGTCAAAAAATGTACAAATTGTGATTACTGTGTCCATATGGAAACTTTCAGTGTGACATAGATGCTCTTGTTGACAGAGCATTTGCTTATTTGTTCATCAGGTATTTATCACATACCTTCCATGTGCCAGGCACCATTAGTTTATGTGCTGGAAATTAAGTAATGAGCAAACATGAATCCCTGGTCTTGCAGACTTTCAACTGGAGTTAGGGGGTATTTAACAGATAAGAAACAAATAAATATGTAAAATCTGTATATTTTATATGATGGGATAGAAGCAGACAAGTTAGGGGGAGAGAGAGTGGTGGGAAGGAGAACATTCTTTGATGAAGAGTGATTAAGGAAGCCCTCACTGATACTGATAAGGCAATGTTTGTACAGAGATATGAAGGAACAGAAGAAATGAGAAAAAGCCATGTAGGCAAATGTCCAGATGTGAGAGCTTGGCTAACATGGTCTAGAAACAGCAAAACTACCAGTGGCAGGGTTAGAGTGAATCAACATCAGAGTTGTTGGAGATGAGGTCAGACCATAATGGATTTGAAGTCTGAGGGGAGGGTAGCAGTGGGCATATCATGTGGAGTCTCACAGGTTAAAGCTTATATTCTTCATAATGTGGTAAGTTTCTGGGGAGTTTTGAGTAGAAGAATGACATCTAATTTACATCAAGATCATTATGGTTGCTTAGTAGGAGGAGAGGTTACTTAGCAATGATGCAATGACGAAGCACACACCATTTCTTTGTTGTGTGATGTTAGACAAACTGACATGCCGGCATTTCAGTAATTGTACATACCTAGAAAGTGGAGCAGTTGACATCCTAACGTAACTGACCAGAGTGTTTGCTTGAATAATGCATGTGATCTACCAATTTGAACTCAAGCTAAAAAATAATAATAACCACATGGGCAAAGCACACTGATCCCACTGGAAGCCTCTGGGTATATTCTGTTCTTGGAATTAACTACAACTGTTTTTTAAAAAGACTCATGGGAAAATGGATATCTAGTTAGGGCCACGTTTTCAGCCTGGTCTCAAGTGTTTATACATTTAATATTTATTTAACAGGCAATCTATAGCTAGTTAATTAGATAGCATGCTTAATATCTCATTTTCTTTAGTTGTATGGGTACACGCTAATTAAATTCCTGAGCATTCCTCACAAGTGTAATGTAATAATAGGAACATCGTCACACACTTATTGGTTCTGCAGATTTGAATTAATTACATTGCAAGTAGATTTATCTTTCATATATTTATATACCTCAATAGGTGCTCTTCCCTAACAATCAGGGGGGATTTAATTTCCATAACACCACCTTATTAATTCTAAATTAAATATATTTAGTAGGAGTTTAATACTTCCTGAAGCTCTAGTTAGTGATACTACTTCCACACATCTGGATTTTGAAATTCATTTTGCCTTCTGCTGCTGAAAAGGAGTAAGGGCAATTAACAGGATAATAAGAGAGACTGCAAAATGTAATTTGGAGACAATCCAAGGAATCTGATACTATGTTTCATTAGCATTTGAAGAATACCTCTTGCAGTCAGGTCTACCATTTTCCTTCTTTTCTACCTCTGGGTATAAGATGATACTCTTTAAAAAGCAAAATATTTATTTGTATCTTTCACTTTCATCCTTTCTCTCAATTGTCACCGATGCGGTTGTCAACTCCATCATCTCTCACCTGAGCCAATTTAAAAGCCTTCTCCTCACACTCTACATGTCAAGCTAAGCCTTCCATCCATTCTGCACACAGCTACCAGAGTGATATTTCACATATCCAAATTATGAGCTTGTCACTCCTCTCCTAAAATGCTTTGTTTCCAGAACGCAACACAAATTCTTTACCAAATGACAGGAAGATTATCTTCCTTTTCCTGACACCTGATTCTTCACCTATGTTCTCATTCCTCCCCAAACCAGACTGTTACATGAAATTCCCAATACGCGAATGCTTTCAAGTGTCTGCCTAAACTTTCTCCTCCTTTTCCTGGCTTATTCTGATGCATCAGTCAAAATCCAAGTGTATGCTAATTGAGTGAAGGATCAGATATTTTTGTTGATTTTGAATTATCTAATGCCAAGTCTATTTGGGGGTGGGGCGGGGATCATGGCTCCCAGGATATGGATTGTGAAAAGAATGGGAAGCTTGTCCTTTCTCTCATAATTGGCTTTCTCTTGAATGTGCCTCTAGAGAACTTCTCTCTATCATAGGAATGATCACACATGTCCTGCTTCCTAATATGTCACTTTGCTTGAACCCAGAGACTATCTTATAGGAATTTAATTCATTTATTCAATATTCATTTACTGAATCCCTCCTGAATACTAGGGATTATGCATGTTGAATGCTGGAGAAAATGTATCATCTTATAATAAAAGAAAGTAATGAATAAATAAACACAAGAGTCATAGTAAGATTAACTCTATTAAGACCATCAGGCAGTGCTTTAGAGTAAAATGTCCAGGGCTTCCCTAGTAGTTCAGGTGGTTAAGAATCCACCTAGCAATTAAGGAGACACTGATTTGATATCTGGTCTGGGAAGATCCCACATGCCATGGAGCAAATAAGCCCATGCACCACCACTACTGAGGCAGCACCTTGAGCACGTACCCCACAGTAAGAGAAGCCATCACAATAAGAGGTCTGCACACCACAACTAAAGAATAGCCCCTGCTTTCTGCAACTAGAGAAAGCCTGTGAGCCTGGAGCAATGAAGAACCAGCACAGCCAAAAGTAAATAAAACCTGAAAAAAAAAAAAAAAAAAAAAA
>SJYA01002742.1:2083411-2111424 GCA_006410615.1 Neotragus moschatus | reverse complement strand
AAAAAAAAGAAACCAAAAAAAAAAATAAAACAAGAAAAAAAAAAAAAAAAAAAAAAAGGTAAAGGGTCTAGAGTCAGACTGAGTGAGTTATTAAATAGATTGAGCCTAAACTCTTCATCACAAATGGGAGCAGAGGGGTGCCTAGTGATTCTGTGGGGAAACAAAATAATCCAGATAATAATAATAATAGTATATAATCCAGATATGACACCTGGACTAAATACTCACCCAAGTTATTTGAAAGTGACTATTTTAACCACCTGATGAGTCTGGGAAATTTTAGATTTTAATAAAGGTAAATGAATGCACACAGTAGGTACTCTTAAATGCAAATTTATATTATGATATACAATTTGCTTAGATTATAAATAAGAAAATAAAGGTTCAGTGTCTTTTTGCAAGGCAAATAGTGTATAACAAATAAAACAATGCTTGTCCTTTCATTTACTTATCAATAAATGATAAAGGCATAGGACATATAAATAAACAAGAAAAGAATAAATAATATAGAGCCTGTAGTTTCATCAATAAATCATACATTTCTCCCAGGTTGAAAGAGAATTTACATTTTATTTGGTGATATGGATGATTGTGATAGCCTGAACATTTTGAAGAAAATCACAGTTAGATATTTCAAAGGGAATTGCTGTAAATGAAATGACAATAATTTATGTGTATATATCTAAATTATGAATTCTTAGCAAAAATTCTGAGAGCTGAAGAGATAGCAGAGGAAAAAGGGCAAGACTGATTTCAGACTGATTTTCCCAATAAAACTACATCTGGCCCTTTGCAATCTTAAAATAACTTTCTCAAGGGTTATTGCCGTTAATGCTGAGGCTTGTACACGGGTAAGGACTTGCCTTGTAATGAATAAGGGAAGAGAAGCTTAAAAGAAGGAAAAGACCTCACCAAAAGTCACAGAAATAGTGATAGAACCGGGGCTAAAACTCTGTTTCTATTTCTTAATACAGGGCTCTTTTTACTCCATCATGGCTACACCTTTCCACACACACATACAAGCTCTTTGGAAAGTATCCATTTCAGCCATCTGCTGAGTTTGGGAGACATTCTGTGTTTGTGAATTTAAATAATTTAAATGGTAAGACTCTCCTAGGTTTTATTAAAGAAATTATTCGGAATTTTAGAACAACAAAAAGCCCGTTTATACTTAATAAGAAAAAGGTAACAGTGCTTTATGTTCTTCAATAAGTGTTTTTTTATGTTCTTTGTCAACAGATTTGTTGGAGAGAGGAGAGCCTGGCATCTGAGTATGGGATCACAGGGTTCACTGTTCTTCAATTGCTGAAGGTCCCTTTAAGGTCAGGAAAACTCCTCCTCTCCTGGTCACTCCGTCTATATCAATTATTCTAGATTACCAATTATTTTCAGCTCTCATCTGATTTCATTTTTATCTTCCTGGAATTGGGCTAATGTTTGTATACAGTCTTTCCAAGATCCATTTTTAAGTTAGCTTCATTCCGCCCTTCCTCATCTCTGAATCATGTCTGGTTCATAGTATTTCACCTGAGCCCACTTTTACCTCTACTCAGCTTTACAGTCTGCTCTCCCTGGTCTAAATCAGGCATCTACATCTCTGTAAACCTGTGATGAGGCAAGAGTATATCCAGGTGGGAGACCTGAATTGCTTCATTTACTGAGACTAAGCAGGGGAGATAAATCAATTTTTTTTTTTTGTCCTGTTAGCCCTATGATTACAATGCTTGAGGTAGTAATTATATCCTTGATGGTATAATTTGAGTTGGATAGTATAATTTCTAAGACCCAGATAATCTGAATTAACTTTTATTTTCTATGCCAGTGGTTCTCATACTTCAGTGGGCATCAGAATCATCTGGAAGATTTATTAAAACACAGATTACTGAGTTCTACCTGCCAGTGAGACCTGAATCAGGGGCTGTCATTCAGTATGTTTGGGTAGGACCTAAGACTCTGCATTTTTAACCAGTTCCCAGGTAACATGGATGCTGCTGATCCAGTAGATCCCACTTTGAGAACTGACTGCTTTACCAAAGATACTTTGGTCTCTTTCACCTCTATGATTTATGGTCATGTGAATATGACTTATGAACATATTTGAACTCTATTGCCATGATGTCAAATAAACCTATGCACTAAAACTCATTTAAACACTGTCCTCACTTGTCCACTTATTTATTGAATATATATTAAGGTTCTAGAATGTGTTAGGCACTGAGTTTTGTCTCTGCCACAGGAATATTAGAATACAAAGCCATCCTTAAACTCTCCTGCTAGAATGGGCTGATAACTTGTTCCTAATGGCATGACTACTGTCCTCTAAAATGTTATGAGTCAAAGGGTTGTCCTTAGACCACAACATTGGTAACACTTGGAATGTAACAGAAATGCAATCTCAGACCTTTCTTCAGATCTACAAAATCAGAATCTGCATTTTATTAAGATCCGAGTTGAGTCACATGCAAATCTGAACTTAAGTAATATTTCTTTACTATACTACAGATTTTCTTAGACAAAAATCCAGGTTGTATTCAGCTGTGAATTTCCTAAAATAACCTAGCAAAGTGTTTCATTCTGTGATGGAAGGAAAAGGCAACAAGAGGCAGACAAAGATCACTGTCATTTTGTTAAGATTTACTAGTGTAGGTAAAGCTTTAGCACAGTGCTTGACACAAGCTCATTTAACCTTTACAACAGAAAGTAACTAATGATTACTTATTGTATTGAATCAAATTGACTTTATTTGAATTTATTCCAGAAAAAGGTACATCCCATTAAAATTCCAGAGGAGGAAGAAGATATCTAAAATCCTTATACAAAAGACACTGCTTTAAAAGTTATAGTTTGTCCAGTTAAGAAGCATAGTGATTATTATTGACAATGTGTGTGTGTACTCTGCTACTCCATGAACTGTAACCTACCAGGCCCTCTGTCCATTGAATTTTCCAGGCAAGAATACTGGAGTGGGTTGCTATTTCCTTTTCCAGGGAATCTTCCTGACCTAGAGTTCAAATCAGTGCCTGTTGTATCTCTTGCAATTTCAGGCAGATTCTTTACCACTGCACCACCTGGGAAGCCATGGTTATTATTGACAATAGTAATCATTTATTGAGAAATGTGCTAAAAACACTTTTAGGTGCTTATTAGAGTTTTGTTATCATCGTTAATTTTGGAAATGGTATTATTATTTTTCCTACTTCTTTAATAATGAAAGAAAATTGACAGACTCAAGATTATGCAGTTTTAGATGGGAAAACTAAATAATAAAATAGCCAATATCCATATTGTCTTGGTGACTGTGGCTTTGTAGTAGAGCCTGAAATCAGGCAGGTTGATTCCTCCAGTTGAATTCTTTCTCAAGATTGCTTTGGCTATTCGAGGTTTTTTGTATTTCCATACAAACTGTGAAATTATTTATTCTAGTTCTGTGAAAAATACCGTTGGTAGCTTGATAGGGATTGCATTGAATCTATAGATTGCTTTAGGTAGTATACTCACTTTCAATATATTGATTCTTCCAATCCATGAACATGGTATATTTTCTCCATCTATTTGTGTCCTCTTTGAGTTCTTTCACCAGTGTTTTATAGTTTTCTCTATATAGGTCATACCTGAATGGACTAGTGGTTTCCCTTACCTTCTTCAATTTCAGTCTGAATTTGGCAATAAGGAGTTCATGATCTGAGCCAGAGTTAGCTCCTGGTCTTGTTTTTGCTGACTGTATAGAGCTTCTCCAACTTTGGCTGCAAATAATATATTCAATCTGATTTCATTGTTGACCATCTGGTAATGTCCACGTGTAGAGTCTTCTCTAGTGTTGTTGGAAGAGGGTGTTGGCTATGACCAGTGTGTTTTCTTGGCAAAACTCTATTAGCCTTTGCCCTGCTTCATTCCATATTCCAAGGCCAAATTTTCCTGTTACTGCAGGTGTTTCTTGACTTCTACTTTTGCATTCCAGTCCCCTATAATGAAAGGACATCTTCTTGGGTTTTGGTTCTAAAGGTCTTGTAGGTCTTCATAGAACCATTCAACTTCAGCTTCTTCAGCATTACTGGTTGGGGTATAGCCTTGGATTACTATGATATTGAATGGTTTGCCTTGGAAACAAACAGAGATCATTCTATTATTTTTGAGATTGCATCCAAGTATTGCATTTGGACTCTTTTATTGACCATGATGGGTACTTCTATTTCTTCTAAGGGATTCCTGCCCACTGTAGTAGATATAATGATCATCTGAGTTAAATTCACCCATTCCAGTCCATTTTAGTTCGCTGACTCTTAGAATGTCAACGTTCACTCTTGCCATCTCCTGTTTGATCACTTCCAATTTGCCTTGATTCATGGACCTAACATTCCAAGTTCCTATGCAATATTACTCTTTACAGCATCAGATCTTGCTTCTATCACCAATCACATCCACCACTGGGTATTGTTTTTGCTTTGGCTCCGTCACTTCATTCTTTCTGGAGTTATTTCTCCACTGATCTCCAGTAGCATATTGGGCACCTACTGACCTGGGGAGTTCCTCTTTTAGTATCCTATCATTTTGCCTTTTCATACCATTCATGGGGTTTTCAAGGCAAGAATACTGAAGTGGTTTGCCATTCCCTTCTCCAGTGGACCACATTCTGTCAGACCTCTCCACCATGACCTACCCATTTGGGTGGCCCCACAGGGCATGGCTTAGTTTCATTGAGTTAGACAAGGCTGTGGTCCATGTGATTAGATTGACTAGTTTTCTGTGATTATGGTTTCAGTGTGTCTGCCCTCTGATGCCCTCTTGCAACACCTACCATCTTACTTGGATTTTTCTTACCTTGGACATGGGGTATCTCTTCACTGCCACACCTCCTGACCTTGAACATGGAGTAGCTCCTCTAGGCCCTCCTGCACCCACCCAGTCACCACTCCTTGGGCATGTGGTAGCTCTTCCCGGCCACTACCCCTGGCTTTGGGTGTGGGGTAGCTCCTCCTGGCCACCAGCCCTGACCTTGGACATGTGATAGCTCCTCTCAGCTGCCACCCATGACCTTGGTCATTGGGTAGTGAGAAATATATTTATGAGACTAGATCTGATAAATAAAGTGCCTGATGACTATGGACTGAGGTCAGTGACATTGTACAGGAAACAGGGATTAAGATCATCCCCATGGAAAAGAAATGAAAAAAGCAAAATGGCNAGGGAACCCTCTTACACTGTTGGTAGGAATGCAAACTAGTACAGCCACTGTGGAGAACAATGTGGCGATTCCTTAGAAAAATGGAAGTTGAACTGCCATATGACTCAGCAATCCCACTGCTGGGCATACACACCGAGGAAACCAGAAGTGAAACAGACATGTGTACCTCAATGTTTATCGCAGCACTGTTTATAATAGCCAGGACATGGAAGCAACCTAGATGCCAATCAGCAGAGGAATGGATAAGAAAGCTGTGGTACATATACACAAAGGAGTATTACTCAGCCATTAAATAGAAATTTTAAAATAAAGTTTAGAATTTAGAAATGTCAGTGGTACATGTGTGGCACTTTGAGCAAAACGTTATTTCTAAAATTGTTAAAGCTCCTTTTAAAAAAATCACTTAAAGCCCATTAAATTTTTTTTGTATCATCTAGATTGGTATCAGAGAGAAAACATACTTACCTTTAATAATGATAACATTTATGAAAACTTGAGAAAACTTCATGGCCTGTGTCACTTACATTTCCCCCATCTAAGCAATGTTTTTTTTAAAAAAAAATCTGATAAGAAGCTTTATAGTGACACCTAACTTGCTTAATTTCCAGCACAATTAAATGAGGCAATCAACAGAAACCATAAAGTACAGTGTTAAAATGAACATTAAATAAAAGTCTTGACTAGACTAGACGGACCTTTGTTGGCAAAGTAATGTCTATGCTTTTGAATATGCTATATAGGTTGGTCATAACTTGCCTTCCAAGGAGTAAGCATCTTTTAATTTCATGGCTGCAATCACCATCTGCAGTGATTTTGGAGCTCCAAAAAATAAAGTCTGACACTGTTTCCACTGTTTCCCCATCTATTTCCCATGAAGTGATGGGACTAGATGCCATGATCTCAGTTTTCTGAATGTTGAGCTTTAAGCTAACTTTTTCACTCTCCTCTTTCACTTTCATCAAGAGGCTTTTTAGTTCCTCTTCCCTTTCTTCCATAAGGGTGGTGTCATCTGCATATCTGAGGTTATTGATATTTCTCCCAGCAATCTTGATTTCAGCTTGTGCTTCTTCCAGCCCAGCGTTTCTCATGATGTACTCCGCATAGAAGTTAAATAAGCAGGGTGACAATATACAGCCTTGACGTACTCCTTTTCCTCTTTGGAACCAGTCTATTGTTCCATGTCCAGTTCTAACTGTTGTTTTTTAACCTGCATACAGGTTTCTTAAGAGGCAGGTCAGGTATGGATGAGAGAGTTGGACTGTGAAGAAAGCTGAGCACCGAAGAATTGATGCTTTTGAAGTGTGGTGTTGGAGAAGACTCTTGAGAGTCCCTTGGACTGCAAGGAGATCCAATCAGTCCATCCTAAAGGAGATCAGTCCTGGGTGTTCATTGGAAGGACTGATGCTAAAGCTAAAACTCCAGTGCTTTGGCCATCTCATGTGAAGAGTTGACTCATTGGAAAAGACCCTGATGCCAGAAGGCATTGGGGGCAGGAGGAGAAGAGGATGACAGGATAAGATGGTTGGAGGGCATCACCGACTCAATGGACATGAGTTTGGGTAAACTCTGGGAGTTGGTGATGGACAGGGAGGCCTGGCATGCTGAGATTCATGGGGTCACAAAGAGTTGGACACGACTGAGAGACTCAACTGAACTGAACTGAGTGAAATAAAAGTCAGTCCTGTTTTCTTCATGGCTTACAAGCTATATCAAGAGAAGTTCGTTGTTATATAACCATCAAAGTGGTTATAGGAATGTTACTTGAAAACACCTATTTTTGTTATTGAAATTTAATTTTATACCTTTTGTATCCTAGTTAAATTCTTATGCAAGATATCTCATTCAGTTAAAGTCTTGGTAATTTCTGGTGAGGAGACAATTAGGTTATCTTACACTTCAGTGGACCAAAATGCAACCAATGATTTTAAGGACACAAGCTATAAGTGCAATTTGAGATGGTATTTTCATCAGTGTTTCACAGTATGAGCTACGAATTTATAGGAAGTTAATAAAGTTGGATTTCTGGATGGAAATTATAGGGTAGATAACCAAAGTGAAAATTTTTTGGAATCATCAGTCAGAGAAACATTAGTTTTATTGTCATTGTTATGTAAAAAGGCAACTTTGGCCTCACACGCTCATAGCACTCTTCGGAGAGGCTGACAGTTGTTTATCTCACAAACACACAGAGCTCACCCCGCTTTTCACCTTTCCACACTTGTTCTGTCAACAGCAGACATTTATTATCTGCAGGAAGAAAGAGATTACCTTAAGCATTGCTTTTACTATGATTAATGTGAAGAAAAATCATTGAAGGGTACAGTTTCACAAAGGAAACAAATGTCTGTCTTATGGATTATTGAAAATCATAATGTTTCATCTTCTGTAGGAAAATGAAATGATCAAATACCAGTTTGCAGCATTCAAAGGAAATATAGATACCATTTAGATATAGTTGGTGTTCATCCATAAAGGAGGCAAAGCATTATTTGGCATTCATGTATGTGTTAAGACTATCGAACGAGATGCACTGCACTCAGAGGAGAGAGCTGGAAGCAGAGATGAGCAGAGCTGCTTCAAATTCTTGATGTGTCAGTAGACATAAAATGGCATCAGAATTTTACAATATTATTTATAAAGCACTTACACACCCCTTATTTCATTTGACCTTCTTGAGATTCACTCAGAGAGAAGTGGATACTTTTCTTTGCTACATGTCTATTTTATCTTCAAGTTCTGGCTACTCTCACTACCTCCAAAATGATCCTGAGCCCATCCGCTCTGTATCTCCACTAATACCATCGCAGTCAAAGGCTCCACACAGCTCACCTGGAACATCACATTAGTCTCCTAACTGATCTATTTCACTTTGAATTAATGGAATCTATCCTCCACATGAAAGCCAGAGTAATACTTCTAGAGGATAAATTATACCACAGCACCCCATTGTTTAAACTAGTTAGTGGCTCTGCACTGAACATACAATAAAACCTGCCTTTCTAATTCAGGTCTAGTCATTCATCTGATTGGAGTCAACGCGCACACGTCCTTGCCCCTGGTATACAGCTCCATCTAGGGAATGACTTTTGCTCCATCCTAAGCCTTATACCTCTCGCGTGGTGTAAGAGAGGGAGCAGGATTGTTGCCTAATCTTCCACTTGGTTTGGGGGCTTCTCTGGTGACTCAGACAGTAAGTCACCATGCAGGAGAGCCAGGTTTGATCCCTGGGTCAAGAAGATCCTCTGGAGAAGGACATGGCAACCTACTCCAGTATTCTTGCCTGGAGAATTCCATGGGCAGAGGAACCTGGTGGGCTACAGTCCGTGAGGTCGCAAAGAGTCAGACACGACTGAGTGACTAATACACACACAAGCCTCATAGGGACTTCCCTGGCAGTCCAGAGGTTAAATTTCCCAATGCAGGGTGCACAGTGATTGGGGAACTAAGATCTGGTATGCTGCATGTGAAGCCAAAGGAAAAACAAAACAAAACAGACTTACAGAGGCCCTCAGTATTTCACTAATAGTCTTTTCTAGTCTCTTTGTGTACTTACTGCTTCCTTAAGGAGTGAATAAAGCAGGTCCTTTCAGCTTCTATTTACTACCTAGGTCCCATCACCAGTTTTAGTGTTGGTTTTGTGGCATCCTACATCCTAGGTACCAAGATATCTTCCTGTTACCTAGTGCTGTGTAACAAATTACCATAAGATGTGATGGGTTAAAACTGAAACAACATAGACTAGGGAGAGTTCAAGATAGCAGCATAGAAAAATCCTGAACTCTTCTCCTCCCATAGACACAACAAATCTACAACCACATACAGGATGATTTCCTCCACAGGGCCACAGGGACCTGGAAACTGGAAGAGCAGTCTCCACAACAAGGAGTACAAGGACAGCATTTAGACATGAAGGAGAAACAGAGATATGGTCTCAAAAAGAAAAACAAAACAAAACTGTGATTATACACTATTAGGAAGGATCACAAAAGTATTCACAAGGGATTCAAGTTCTTCATCAGGCATCCCAACCCTTAAATCCTGCACAGAAGAGATGAGCCCTCAAATACTTGGCTTTGAAAACCAATGGGGATATGTCTAGAAAAACTATAGAACAGGGAACAAAAAAAAAACAAAAACACCTGCTCTCAAATAGCTCACATACAGATTCATTCAATCCCCAAACCAGTGCCAAGACATCAGATTGAAAAGTACATGGATCATATGTGAAGGGCACCCACCCACTTTCTAATCCTGAAACATCTGCTGGGGATGGAAGAGCTAGTTGAGATGCTCCCCAGGGACTAAGAAATAGGTTAGAGCCACTTTTGCCATCTCAGGCTATCTTGCTAATGCCAGCGCCAGTTGGTGCCATTTTGGATTTCTCCCTCTGACCTCTTGGCACTAATGGGTGCACCCCACCTAGAGCCTTGCCCACCCCTTCATCTCAGCCAGCCCTTACATCTAGTTGATAATCCCAGACCTTATGTCTGTTCCAGGGGCCCTTTTAATTTTAGCTATCTTAGATAGTACATAGTTTTTTTTTTTAATTTGGATTTCTCAATTCATGTAATTTCACCTGCATTTCTACCACATTGTGCTTTTCCTATTCATATGGTTACTTAAAAGGTTTAACTTTTTAATTTAGTTGCTGGTCTTATTATTTGTAAGTGATGCTTTTGTGTTCAAGATACAACTCTTTAAAAATAAATATCTTTCAAATTTTCTTTTTTCCAGTCACTATTAAAACTGGAAAAATTGTAAGGCATGCTAGTTAGCACTGACTAACTTCCTGTATGGAGAAGGCAATGGCACCCCACTCCAGCACTCTTGCCTGTAAAATCCCATGGACGGAGGAGCCTGGTAGGCTGCAGTCCATGCTAAGGGTCAGACACGATTGAGTGACTTCACTTTGACTTTTCACTTTCATGCATTGGAGACGGAAATGGCAGCCCACTCCAGTGTTCTTGCCTGGAGAATCTCAGGGATGGGGGAGCCTGGTGGGCTGCGTCTCTGGGGTCACACAGAGTCGGACACCACTGATGTATGCAAGTACTGCAGTAGTTGCTTTTCTTTGAGCTTTTTCTGTCTTTATTGAATTTGTCACAATATTGCTTTGCTTTGTTTTTGTTTTTTTTGGCTACAAGGCATGTGAGATATTAGCTCTCTGACTGACCAGGGATTGAATCCACACCCCTGCATTGGAAGGCAAAGTCTTAACCACTGGACCACCAGGTAAGGTTTTTACTTTACATACTTTAATCTCTATCATCTTTATGTCTGGCAACAAAATACAAATACTTGGAAAAAATGTAAAAATTACTGATGCTCAGTAGTCATTCAGTTCAGTTAAGTTAGAATCTCTGGAAATGGTACACATGTATAAGTCTTTAAAAAAAAATTACCCAGGCATTTTTAATATATATTCATGGTTGAGAACCTTGCCTTACCTGTCAAGGTTGCTGATAGGGTGGATGAGATTACGTTTCTTATTTCTGTCTTATGGAAATTCAGAGAGGTGATAAAGAAATTGATAGAGGTAACAGAGACGTGTAGAGGCTAGGATTCAAGTCAACATCTATTTACAAAGATGTAGCTTTTATTAGATCACTCTGTGCTTAAAATGTGGCTTCCCTCATACCTCAGTTGGTAAAGAATCTGCCTGCAATGCAGGAGACCCAGATTGGATTCCCGAGTTGAGAAGATCTGCTGGAGAAGGGATAGGCTACCCACTCCAGTATTCTTGGGCTTCGCTTGTGGTTCAGCTGGTAAAGAATTTGCCTACAATCTGGGAGACGTGGGTTTGATCCCTGGGTTGGGAAGATATCCTGGAGAAGTAAAAGGGTAGACACTGCAGTATTGTGGCGTAGAGAATTCCATGGACTATACAATAGTCCATAGAGTCACAAAGAGTCAGACATGACTGAGTGACTTTCACTTCACTTCACTTCATGTTTAAAATGGGATAAAACCTGATCTGTGAAAGTAATGAGTAGAAACACATCTAAGGCACATCCAGTATAGCAGGTAGACATTCAGATGAAGCTAAAGAGTGTTGCTCAAACTTGGCTCCCATTAATCCGTAATTTGGAGAAGACGATGGCACCCACTCCAGAACTCTTGCCTGGAAAATCCCATGGACGGAGGAGCCTGGTAGGCTGAAGTCCATGGGTTCGCTAAGAGTTGGACCCGACTGAGCGACATCACTTTCACTTTTCACTTTCCTGTATTGGAGAAGGAAATGGCAAACCAATCTGGTGTTCTTGCCTGAAGAATCCCAGGGACGGGGGAGCCTGGTGGGCTGCTGTCTATGGGGTCGCACAGTCAGACACGACTGAAGTGACGCAGAAGCAGCAGCAGTCCATAATTATATGCTAAATACTGACAGTAGGTGGGACGTGAGAAAACTGTCTCAAGCAGCCTCATAAACAGCTTATCCCATCGTAATGACATCTTTCCCTTGAAGATTTCCTGCCTGATATCTTCCTTGAGTTTAACAATAAAAAAGGTCTTTCACAGTTGTCTCTTTTTTTCTGCCCATCACTTGTTCAGTCTGCAGAACCCCCCTGACAGCTAAGGAAGTTCCATTTATAGGCTAGCTGCATAATTTGTTTGAGAGAGAATCTTATGGTACATTAGATACAGTTTATCATCTGCTTAAAAAGATAATAATCTCTTTCAGCACAGAGATTCACCTACCAAAAATGTCCCTCACTTCTCTGTTCATTCAAACCCTGCCTATATTTTCAGGCCCTTCTCCAATTCTACCTCCTAATAAAAGACTTCTTTGACCCTCTTCAAATCCTCTTGGAGTTATTGTCACTGCCACTCACACAGCAATCTATCAGGAGTTGCCTGATAACATCTACTCTACTATTTTATTCAAGATTTATTTTATATTGCACCATTTAAACTATTCAAATATTTAAATCTCATCCTTCCCTTGATCATTAGAGGGAATCTATCCTTGTTGGACAACAAGAACCACATACTTAAGTGTAAATAGAAAGGTTAGGCATGCAAAAGGGACTCACTTCAACATAACATCAGCTCACATATATCAGGGGGCATTTTCAGGGGGAAAGTGTGGGAAACTGTCTCATGAAACAGCTGATTTTAAGATGTTTCAAGGGAAGTTTAGTTGAATTGGTCTTATGAATGCTGCTATAGTATAAATTATGTCACTGTATCTGAGGAAGGAGTGGGTCAAAAGATAAAGCATGGAGTTTCTGAGGAGTAAATTGTCTAGTCCTGATTCAGACCTGTCCGTATTATGGAGATTTAGGGCATCATCCTGAAAACCTGATGCAACCAACATCCTGTCCGATGCAAAGCATACCAAGCAGGTTCCTGATAATGGCATGAGTTCTCCTGGACTATAGGCGTGGAATGTTTCCCCAAATAAATCATTTCAATGATCACACTACCTTTCCATCTCTTCCTTCATGTAACTTCTGAAACTGTTCATCATCTGTCCCTGCTTATGTCTCTCTGCCTTTACCTTCCATTACTTCTGTCACTATTTCGTGGCAACACGATGTCTCTTCTTGCTGCCTGCGGATGTCCTGCTCTTTACAAATCCAAGCTGTTCTTTCAGCCTGAAACGTGCCTTTATAGTTTAGTTGCATTTCTAAAGTATGAGATTACACAAAACTCTCTCCTGTCTTGAGCAGTGAAGTTCTCTGAGCAATAAATAAAAGGCAGACAGTGACAGGATAAGAAAGGAACAAAAGGCATGGCAAATCCCAGAGGTCACTGAGCACCACAGGCAAGATTCTGTTTTCCCTCATTAAAAATGGAAAGCATTTGAAGGACTCTAGGCAAGTGAAGAATGCAAGTTAGAAATTCTTTGATTCTAGAGAATCCATATATATACGTGTAGGTGTGCAATTGATTAACAACATTGTGATCATTTCCGGTGCACAGCAGAGTGACTCAGCTTGGATATATACGAATCCTTTCTCCCCCAAACTCCCCTCCCATCCAGGCTATCACATAATGTTGAGCAGAGTTCTCTGTGCTATACAGTAGGGCTTGTTAGTTATCCATTTTAAATAGAGCAGTGTGTACATGTCCATCCCAAACTCCCTAACAACCCTTTCCCTCCACCCTTCTGCCTTGGTAACCATAAGTGCAATCTTCTGCAGAGAATTCTTGGTGTCGTCACAACACTAGCCACATAGGTTAGTTATAAGTTGTCACCACCGTTGGGTGAAAAGTAGCTGAATGAGGACAGTGATAATAGAGATGGAGAGCTGGTGGGGATACAAGGTATATTTATCAAATGAAATCAGAGGGATTTGCTAATTGATTACATTCATAACAGCTGGGTTGGAGCTGATGCTGCACGAGATAAAAACAAACCCATTCATTGATCCTTATCTTGAAAAGATAAATAGAACTGAGTGTTAGTGGGTCTTCACGGAATATAAACTCAAGTGATACTTCTTGAATTGGTTTCTTCAACACCATACATCTTGCAATCATTCTCACAGATGCTAATGTTCACATTCTCGAGAATTTCTAAGCATTGGTTAAATACTTTAACTGTCTAAAGTAATTGGCTTCGAGAACTTGAACACATCAATATTAATAAAGAAATTAGGCTTTGACATTCCTTTACAAAAAGAATAATGATAAAAAGAAATTTGAGAAGTACAGTGTAATGCGTGCTAACGAGAGAGAGAGTGATGGTCTGAGCCCTGTGTTCACTCTCCTGTGAGGGCTGATTAATGGATGCTTGTGAGCTTCCCATTGAAATGCAGATCCAGGCATGTCTCAGAAAATGAGAGCTCAGGTAAAGAAATATGAAGCCCACATGCTCTAACAGCGCTGGTTTCCTCTAGATCTAAGGAGTATCAGGGTCTCTCTCCAGTACTCAGGGACTGGGGAGATCAAAGCCTATCCTTCATTCTACAAAATCACAAGGGATGATTCTCAGCATATGGTTAATTATTCTGATGTAATCATACAAGGTCTACAATCAGTGGCCAACTGTAAGATTTTGAGGGAAAACAGACAAAATGCTTAAGAAAGAACAGAATTTCAGAAGTCAAAAAAGCTCAGATGTCATTTAGTTTATTTCTCTCCTTACTCAGTAGAGACACTGAGTCACAGAGAAAATAAGACACATATAAGATCAGACAAATCATTCAGTTCTGATGTTTAACCATGGTTCTGTCACAAATACCAAAATATTTTCCTATCTCTTTGTGAAAAGAATTTCCTTTTTCTTTGTTATATGTATACAAGAATGCCTACTTAGCTAAATTAAAATAGAAAACCTATTTAAAGTACACATAAAGAGCTGGAGACAGCATAAATGATTATTTCCTCTTTATTCAATTTCATATTGAGAAAGTAATAAGCATTTAACAATGTCTGCTTCCTAGTTGGCTCCCCCCCTCAAATCTCTGGAGAATTTTAGTGGCAGCCCATATGATATTCTGCATTCCCTCTGCCTCATGATTTTACCTAGTATGTGAGCATGTGTGTGTGCTCAGTTGCTCAGTCATGTTCAGCCCTTTGCAGCCTCCTCAACTGCAGCCCACCAGGCTCTTCTGTCCATGGATTATCCGGACAAGGATACTGGAATGGGTTGCCATTTCTTCCTCCAGGGGATCCTTCTAAGCCAGGAATCAAACCCATATCTTCTGTGTCTCCTGCATTGACAGGTGGACTCTTTACCGCTGAGCCCTCTGGGAAGCCCTTTTCTCTAGTACAAAGGGCTCAATTCCATATCATTTTCTCTACACCTATTTTTGTTCTCTTTCTCAGAACCACTAACACCCTTTACAAGGTAACCACAGTAGACTCCAAATGGGGCTCTATGCACCTACTCCTCTCCACTCCAGTATGTCCTACAAAGTAGCTCCAGATAGTTCAACAAAACACAGACGTCATCATGACACAACTGCCATGTTTGAAATCCTTCCATCCTTTCCAGTGTTTTACAGTGTACTCCAAAATCTTGCTGATGTGCCCTTTCACTAGTTCCTTGCACTCGCCTTGCCTTTTCCTTTGTGTTTCATCCATTCTGGTCTTTTTGTTAGTAGGGGCTCCTTGCCACTACTAAGTTTTTGCACGTGTCTTCTCTATTCCTGAAATGTATGTTGTTTCCACTTTCTCTCCATTTACCTCCTGAATTTCTTCCCAGATTTTCTTATGTGGCAGGCCCTCAGTGTCCTAGAGTTTAGGTCAGGTCATTTATCATATACTTCCACAGAACCAATTCCTTTCCTCGTCAGTGGTTTTTCCCATTTATAATTATGTTATAATTTATTGCTGGCTTTCAAGAAGGCATGGCACCAGTGCATTTAATTGGGCTCACCACAATGCCTGACTCATGTTAGATACTCAACATTCATTTATGTAGCAACTTTCATAATAAAATAATTTGTGTACAAGGAACCTGGGATTCTTTTAGTTTGCACCTTAATTATAAGGGTTAAAGAATCAAAGTTCAGAGACCTAAAGAGATGTGTCAAAAAGTCAGATCTGGGGACTTTATCAAGGCCTCCTCATCCAATGATGTTTCTCCACTTCATATCCTTACACACCTTATGTGTATTAGGTGAGCTATATATTCTTAGTTATCCCTCACTACTTTTTCATCTCTTTTGTGAATATTTGATTAGAGATTATAGAAACTGAACAGTAGATGTGGCCAATAGGTCTTTTTTCAAGTGCTTAATTATTTTCGGCTGTGCTGGGTCTTCATTGTTGCCGGGGGGTCTCTAGTTGGGGCTAGCAGGGGCTACTTTCTAGCTGCGGTGCACGAGCTTCTCGTGGCTTCTTTTGTCGCAGAGCATGGGCTTTAGACAGAGGGTTCAGTGCTGTGGTCCACGTGTTTAGTCGCCCCAACATGTGAAACCTTCCAGGATCAGAAATTGAACATGTGTCCCCTGCACTGGCAGGTGGATTCTCAAAAACCAAATAACCACAGAAGTCCAACAGGTCTTACTGCAAGATCAAGAGAGTTTCTTGATCATATCTTTTTTTGTTGTTCAGTTGTTAAGCCACGTCCAACTCAATCCCATGGATTGCAGCATGCCAGGCTGATCTTATCTGCCAGGTTTCTATTAAATTTCCCCAAGTAAAAGCCTGTCAGGGCATATTTCAAATAAAATATCATTTTATTTTATGGAATGATTTCAGTTTGCAGGGCTTTTGTGTGTGTGTGTGTGTGTGTGACTCAGAATTCACTTTAGATGTTATTATCCCTTATAGATCCCTATATATAGGCTTAAAAAAAAAAAAAAAAAAAAACAACTGGAAATCATCCTACTCCAGAGACAGCCAGGTACATTGGAAGGCAGCTATACTTATTCTATCCTTCAGTTCTTCTTGGCCAGACTCTGACTAATTTCCTTAGCATCTTCATTTATATGTACATGAAGGACTGGAAAGGTTCACATCTTTCCAATCAGAAGTGTTGCATGGATCACTGACTCTGAAAGGGAAGTCAGGTACTCAACCTCTTTCTGCTCTGACAGGGGAAGGAAAGTCTTTCAATTCAATCTCAAGTTATCTGGAAACTCTTCTCTGCAGCATGCTAATTGGCTGTTTGAAAGGACACTGATTTAGAAAAAATAAGAATAGATGTTCTAGCTGCTGACAATCCACACATTATCACCTTAAGCTTAACCTAATTAGACTGAGTCACTAGTTAGAAGTTTTGACCTTCAGAGAGAACACTGTTACTGTCTTCAGCCAACCATACATATATTTCCTCCTGAATATTAGATCTCTAAAAAGGAAGGTAAATTCACAGCATGTAGCCTGTGAATACACTTGACTCAGTCATTGCCTACTTTTCCAAGAGGGTGGAGGGAAATAATCTTTATAACAGAATATTAATATCAATGGACATTTTCTGGTTGTTCTTTTTATTTGTTTTCAGAGTGATTTCACAAACATTATGAGGTCTAGTTAAATAGTAAGACCCCAAGCTGCAACTGTCTCATTATTGAAAAGATAGGAAGACGTAAATTATGGAAAGAAATAGAAAATGTACCCTTTCAAATACTGCCATGTCATGGAAAAGTCAAGGAAGAGCAGAAAAATGCATAAGATACAACCCCAAATAGATGGAGGTGTGCTGAAGTTCTTCTGTATTATCCCCAAATACGACACAGAGAAAAAGAAAATGGGGTGATTTTTCTAGTAGTGGGTGCCTTGTGATTAGGACTGTTTGAGCAGGAATTGGGCAAGTCCAGGACAAGTTTTTGGGGAAGGAGCGTCTCAACAGCTTGTGTGAACAAGGTAACTTCTAAGACTTTGGCATAGGCTGGGAAGAAAATTCCTTCTGGAAACCTATGTCCAAGATGAGAGACCCATTCCCAATGTAAAATTTGCTTCGGATCAGCCAGCTCTGCTTCTTACAACTGAGGCTTCCTTGTGTCTGTCTACTCTTTCTCCAAGGGTTCTATCATGTTTAGAAAACATTGAGTGAGAAAAAAAAAGGAGGGCTAGAGGAGTGGAAAAATATCATTGAGTATCATGTCATGTGTTATGGCAAGTGCAGAGTAGATTAGTGCACAATGCCTGGAATATAAGACACAATAACTAGTAATTATGTTGCTATTATACTTATTGTATCCTTTGGCGCCAGTGTTTATCAAAGCATAGCCTCCCTTAGCCTGCATTAGAATTACTCAAAAGGCCTGGAGAAATGTAGATTCCTGGGCTTCAATCAAAGCTTATTATTCAATCAGAATCTCACAAACCCCAAGAATCTGTATTGTAACAAATATGATCCTGCTTCACAATGTAATAACAATGGAGAAGCTATACATTTAAAAAAAATTTGTTTCATTTATCCTTTGCAGAAAAATCTGATTTTACTGCAGCGAACAGAGAGGTTCACACAGTTCTGGTAAATCCTCATAGAGTTAATATGCCAGGACAGTTCTGCTTGATCTCAAACCCTGTGTCCTTTCAACTATTTGAAGCAGTGAGATGTGAAAAAAAAAAAAAAAAAAGGTGATCCTGGGAATTAACGATCTGGGAGAACGTTGGGTATTGCTTCAGCCCAGCCACAAGGAGAGAAGGAAAGAAATTAGCAACATGGAGACTGCCCACTCTATTGGTGCTGAGGAAGGCACTAATTTAGTGCTCATCAAGGAAGAAAATAATAGCTGGCTCTCTCATTCCCCCACATTTATCTGGTAAGCCTTACTTCAAAGTCACCCTGGAAAATTACATGACATTTTTATCACAGTCATTTTCAGGCTGGGTCATTATCTTTAACCAAACATTTGTGCCACGCTTTGAACAGACACATATATCAGGCGGGCAGTAGATCGTGCTAGCAAATTCAGGAGGAGACATTTTCACAATCTTCTCAGGGTTGTCAATCAAGAGATGATGATGATAAGGGAACGAGGGAAAGAAATGTCCGAGGAAAAAGTCCAACCACCTGGCAAGCCCAGTTATCAACCCAAGGAATTGAAACTGGGGACCGGAATTTCAGCAAAATGGGCTGTTCCTCTTGGTATAAATGTCCCTCCTCATTTAGGAGATGATTCTAAATAGTCTGTCCCAAACTAGAATCTCATTCCTACTATGCATTAGTTATATACCTTGAGCAAGTCAGTCGAATTCTTAGGATCCCCGTTATTTAATGGGAACAAGGCACAGCTTAGCTTATCTCTATGCTATATATCAATTCTGCTCACCGGCTTTAAAAACCTGTGCACAATTTGTCAGCTTACCAGCTAGTAGATGTCAAATGTTTGGCCTGAAAATTTGACCTTCTGCCTACCTTTGTAAGTACCTAAAAGGTCTTTTTAGCTTAGGTTGACACTCAACCCAGTCTCTGCTTGCAAGTCCAGTCTGCACTGACACATTCATCAGAAGAGTTTAAAGAAAAAGATACCACAGGCAGAGCAAGGAGATCTGAGTTTAGAACCTGCTTTTATCCATTCTGCTCCGTGGGAGTTTAAGCCAGCTGGCTGAGTCACCATTTGCTCAATATAAAGATAAGTAATAATATTTAATTTCCAAGATTTTTGCCCAATAAATAATGTGATACAACAGACTTATTGCTAAGTATAGTGCCTGAAATATGTGCTCAAATTGTCACCCGAATATGTATAAGTTATTCTACTCTTTTAAAATAACAATCCATAGTTACTCCCTAGAAGCAAAGACATATTAGTGTTCTATTATATCAGGTAAAAGCAAACCTCTTCTCCTGGCCTGCCTGGTCTCTCTTAGAACAGGCAGAGTGGCTTCAGCCCTTTGCAACCTTTATTTTTTCCCTCTCTAGTGGATATTGCTACAATGTACTGCAGTCATGACATTGTACAAATGATTCCAAGGTGGTAATTTATGGTGCACTGGGCACAATTCATTTTTAGATGTCCAATGAAACAAGGTGTCAACAGTTTATCAATCTCAAACCAAAGGATATAGATCAAGCTTTTAGGAAATATAGCTCTGTATTCTTATGGTGAACTTAGGCAGATGTATGAAGAGTCTAAGAGGTTCAGAGAAAGCCTAGAGAAGTTTTCTGCTACAAACTGGGCTCCAATGTTTCGTATACATGTTATTTCATTTGAGAAGCACGTCTTGATGTCTGAGCATAAAGCCTAATGTTGGCGCCTAGGACTACAGACAGAAATATGACATAATCCCAAATATCAACTTAGCAAAATCACATAGAGTTGTAAGATGATAATTGATTTGAGCATTGAGTTCTAAACACAGTAATACTTGAGGTAAAGCAAATAGAAAGGAAGAAGGACAGATGTTTTCTAGGTCCTGAAACTGGTGCTATAAGTACAATGATGGACACGTAGGTTACATTAGGTGTGCTTGCTATCATGGACCTTAAAATTAAGAGTGGAGCCTGGTATCAAACAAGAAAACACACAACTGAACAGCATGATTTATAATCACTTGAAATATGTGAATAAAACACATGTGGTTGGAAGGATCAATACTTTATATAATAGAGTGGTCATGGAAGGCTTTTTCGAGAAAACAGAGATCATAGGAGGCTAAGGCCAGAAGAGGTTTTTATTTAGTCTCCTTGCAGACGCAGAAGGACATTGCTTTTACTCAAGCACTCTGTTAAAACAGATGAATGGATATGCTCTGATGTTTTTTACCCTTTCCCAAAGAAAAAGCCTGGGATAAGCAATTCTGGGTCCAGGTAGTTAGGTATAAGAATAAGGAAGCCCAACTTAATTAAAATGTCCACCTACACTCAACAATTTATTTCATTGAGATTTATTAAAACAGATACTTGTCATTAATCAAAAGTCAATTGATTTCTCAAAAAACATTTATAGAGATTTAACAACTCAGTTATGTGTATTGTGTGGTTGTTAAGGTTTCAATAAATCTGTTTTTTCAAATCAATGTGAATTTAATTAAAATGCAAAAAAAACCCCTCTTATCTGGTTTGCTTCAAATCCCTATTTTATACAATTAATAGGATGCTATTAAGAGCCTGATTTAGTGACTATAGGGCAGGCAGATTTAGTGTCCATTAAAACAGCCAGTGAGTACCAGAGCAGCAGGGGGAGGGGAGGCTGGGAGAGAGAACCAGCAAGATGTCTGCTGAGGCCACCGTTGGAAAGCACTGGGAGTGAAGCTGAAACATCACAAGGTTTTGACAGACCTTACATCCTAATTAGTGAGGACATAGACATCCCAATACATACAAGTCATGTGAAAGGCAGATCACACCACTTCATTCAAATATTTGTGTTATTGCTGTCCCATAACCATATTGAATTGGGTAGAACAGACACCCTCATCCTCCAAATTTCTGCTCACTTGGGACCTGTAAATATGACCCTATTTGGAAACAGGGTCTTTGTAGTTGTGATCAAGTTAAAACAAAGGACTGCTGCCCTTCTAAGAAGAGGGAAATTTGAACATGAATACACAGAGAAGACCATGAGAAGATGCAGGTAGAGACAGGAGTGATGCATCTACAAGGTAAGGAACTCCAGGGATTGCTAGAAGCCAAAAGAAGCTGGGAAGAGGCAAGGATGGACTCTCCTCTAGAGCTATCCAAGAGAGCATGATCCTGCCAACACCTTTATTTGAGTCTTCTAGTTTCCAGAAATCTGAGACAATAAATTTCTATTGTTTGTAGTACTTTGTAACAGCAGATGAAGAATATCAGGGTAAATAGATCTGTTGGAATAGAGCTAACCTTTATTATACACCTGCAACTTCAGCCATATCAGAGTTCTCAAGAAATGTGAACCTAAGACTCCTGTCTATCACCTGGAAGACCTCTGTCCTCAACTCTTCTTCTCTCTTTATTGAATATTAGCTTTTAAAAGTCAGTTCTTCTTGTGCCTATTGCATGAAGCATTCCCTATAGATTCATCCAGAATGGATCTCTCATTGTAAGCTTCTGTTTCAAAATTTCTTCTTTTAAAAGGAAAATTCTTATTTATACATAATTTAGTCATGACCTCACTGTCTATTTTGAAATTATATCATAAAGGCTGATTTGGGGACTTGAATTCACTCAACAAAATTTGTATGAGGTGTCTACTTTATGTCAGATACTGTGTTAGATATAGAGAGCTGCCATGATTAAAAAAAAGTCACGAAATGGTCTTATGATTTTTATGCTTTCATTATACAGACTACCCACAAGCCATAGTTATATGCACAAAGAAAGAACTAAATGATTATTTTTGCTCCAACATTCAATTCTTTCCACTTCTCCATGGGCAGAGAGACATAACACAAAGATTCAACAGATCTGGTCAAAACCAGGCTCTGCCAGATCATATTTTGTGACTAAGAACATGATTCTGAACATTCTTGATTTTCATCTTCCTGATTTCTAAAGTAGAGATCATTTCAGCTTGGCAAATTATCATTTATAGAATGGATAAACAGCAAGGGCCTACTGTATAGCAGCAGACATTCAGTATTCCGTTATCTACTATAGTGTCAGTGAAAAAGAAAGTGGAGATGGAAAAATCCACTCTGTGGGCTTGATGTATGGATTTACCGGTTAACAATTGCAATGAAATTCAACAAATACTAGCTGCCTTCCAGGCTCCAGCAGCAGTAAACCCTCAGTCTTTGAACAGCTTTTCCTGCCTACTTTTACCAGCTCCTTGTAGGCAGTGTGTGTGATCAATCATGGCCGACTCTTTCTGACCTGCCAGGCTCCTCCATCCATGGAATTTTCCAGACAAGAATACTGGAGTGGGCTGCCATTTCCTACTCCAGGGAATCTTCCTGACCCAGGGATCGAACGCACGTCTCTTGTACCTCCTGCATTGGCAGGGAGATTCTTTACCACTGTGCCAGTTGGGAAGCCAAGATTAGTTACTGGCACTTATTCCTTGAATAGATTAAAAAAAAAAAAAGTCCTGGGAAGCCAATAATTTCTTCTGATGATATTTCAACAACAGAATTCTTTCTTATAAGGACATCCTAGAAAGCTGATGTCAGATACTGACTTAAAAAAATAAGTAGATAAGACAGGTGAAAGAATGATCTTTTGAGCAAAGCCAGCTGCAGTCATTAGACTAGATCACAGAAAAGCATTTAACTTCCAGTTGTTCTTAAGCGTATTGATCTCCCCCAACCCTGGAGCCCCTGGAGCCTGCCTGAATGGGTAGCTGACCTGCAGTGCCTAGCTAGAGTAGTCTCTTCTGCAATTTAATAACTGTCAGTTTCTCACATTTTGCTCAAAGTATGAGTTTGGGGAATGGAGAATGAACACTGAAAAAATCTCCAACTCTTCCTTCCTAATAACCTTGTGTTGCCTCTGAAGATTGAGTTCATGTGCACAGGAATTAATGAAAGAAGAGCAAACAACACTGCAAGTAATTCAGAGGGTCAGACAGGGTGGGAATACCTGGCATCGTGTCTAATTAAGCTTCACAAGGGAAGGAACAGCAGTCATTACACCCATGTCTTCTTCACAAATATGCATTCAATTATGAGCCTCCCCAAGACCCTGCTTTGCCTCTTTGTTGTTCACATTCTAGTTTTCTAATTTCTAGTATCCACTTCTTTATCAGGTCACTTCCCTTCTTCTTGTCTTTGCTCTCACTTCCTGTCTATTACTGGGACAGACATTGTAGGAAGAACAAGCAATCTGAAATCTCCCTGAGGGTAGCTGTAATTCTGTTTCTGATCACTTGGAAACTTGACGGTTTCCAACTGTTTCCATTTTGTTGAATTGTTCATCCTTTTTTTTTTTTTTTTAAGATTTTTTTTAATGTGGACTATTTTTGAAGTCTTTATTAAATTTATTACAGTATTGCTTCTGTTCTATGGTTTTTGGGTGCAAAGTATATGAGATTTTAGCTCCTCAACCAGGAATTGAACCCATGCTCCCTGAATTGGAAGGCAGAATCTTAACCACTGGACCGCCGGGGAAGTCCTAAATGTTCAAGCGTTCACTCTTTCAGCAAGTTCTGACTTAGTGCTAACTATGTTCTAGGCATCGAGCTTTGTGTCGAGACAGAGTGACATCAAAGTTCTTACCCTCAAGGAGCCACCAATCTAGTGAGAAAAGATTAAAGAAGCCACTTCTGGAAAACAGAATGTAAGTTCCACAGTAAAAGTAATATTTTTAGNTATTGCTTCTGTTCTATGGTTTTTGGGTGCAAAGTATATGAGATTTTAGCTCCTCAACCAGGAATTGAACCCATGCTCCCTGAATTGGAAGGCAGAATCTTAACCACTGGACCGCCGGGGAAGTCCTAAATGTTCAAGCGTTCACTCTTTCAGCAAGTTCTGACTTAGTGCTAACTATGTTCTAGGCATCGAGCTTTGTGTCGAGACAGAGTGACATCAAAGTTCTTACCCTCAAGGAGCCACCAATCTAGTGAGAAAAGATTAAAGAAGCCACTTCTGGAAAACAGAATGTAAGTTCCACAGTAAAAGTAATATTTTTAGAATTTTTCATCTTTTGTCAGACACCTTTTTCTCCCAGTGGTCCTCTGAAGCAGGCGATTATTGTACCATTTTATAGATAAGGTACCCAAGGCTCAGTGATGTTAAATAATAGAGGTAGAATACTACAATTAAGAATGTGCACTTACAACAAAGGAAACCCTAAGCAAGGAGAAAAGACAGCCTTCGGAATGAGAGAAAATAATAGCAAATGAAACAACTGACAAACAACTAATCTCAAANAGAATTAGAAAAAAGTACAATGTCAGGCAGATTCTTATTTTCTAGGTACATGCTCAGGAAATGCCAGGGAGAAACTCCGAGACTCGAATCGTCCTTGCCCATCGAGTCTGCCACATGACTATGTCACGGGTGGAAATCCTCACGCTGGCTCCTGGCAGCAGGCATATTCAGGTTTCCTTATTTTGGGGGGTGTAGATGCTCATGGAAACTCAGGGGGAATCTCTGAAATCCGAATCACCTTGCCCATCGGATTTCTGCCATGTAATTTCACGGGTAGGATTCCCACACTGGCTCCCGGCAATATTCTTTCTGTTTTTAAAGGAAAATTAAAAACTTATACATAAACATTGTGTTTAAAAAACCTCTGATAGGTTTTAAAGTGGCCTATTATGTTTCCAGGTACCTTTTTCAACATTAGGACCATGCTGCTGATTCAAAAACAAGAATGAGTATAAATACACATGCACAATATTGTTTTTAGGCATGAGGGGAAAAAAAGTCGTCTAAACTTGAATAAGAATCTAATTATTTCAAAACTCATGTACACCTGTGGTGGATTCATGTCAATGTATGGCAAAACCAATACAGTACTGTAAAATAAAAAAAATAAAAATAAAAACTAAAAGAGAAAAAAAAATAGTGTTAACGTATAGTAGGGCATTTTGAAGCCCACATGGTCTAATTTTAAACATAAATATCATGGTAAGTCCTCCTCAGATAACCATTTTGCCTTATTGCATTTCTTTTTCTTGGGGATGGTTTTGGTCACCATCTCCTGTACAGTGTTATGAACCTCCGTCTACAGTTCTTCAGGCACTCTGTCTACCAGATCTAGGTCCTTGAATCTGTTCATCACCTCCACTGTATAATCACAAGGGAGTTAAATAATATTTGAATGGCCTAGTGGTTTTCCATACTTTCTTCAATTTGAGCCTAAATTTTGCAAGAAGAAGCTGATGACATGAACAACAGTCAGCTCCAGGTCTGGTTTTTGCTGACTATGTAGACCTTTTCCATCTTCGGCTGCAAAGAATCTAACNAAGGGAGTTAAATAATATTTGAATGGCCTAGTGGTTTTCCATACTTTCTTCAATTTGAGCCTAAATTTTGCAAGAAGAAGCTGATGACATGAACAACAGTCAGCTCCAGGTCTGGTTTTTGCTGACTATGTAGACCTTTTCCATCTTCGGCTGCAAAGAATCTAACAAGCAGAAGAGATTAAGAAGAGGTGGCAAGAATACACAGAAGAACTGTACAAAAAAGGTCTTAATGACCCAGATAAGCACTATGGTGTGACCACTCACCTAGAGCCAGACATCTTGCAGTGTGAAGTGAAGTGGGTCTTAGGAAGCATTACTAATGCATGCACGCTCAGTCATGTCCTACTCTTTGCAACCCCACGGACCATAGACCACCAGGCTCCTCTGTACATGGCATTTTCCAGGCAAACATATTGGAATAGGTTTCCATTTCCTCCTCCAAAGGATCTTCTCAATTCAAGGATTGAACCCTAGTCTCCTACATTTCAGGCAGATTCTTTACCATCAAAGCCAACCCACTGCAAACTAATCAACAGTCCCACTGCTTGGCTAATGTGCAGCTCAACAATGTGTATCTTCCCTTTCAAATACAACACTCACACTGGTCTCTGGCTTGTTCAGGATCCCAACCATCATGAGTGCGTGGGTGCCACTGCCATAGCAGATGGCTGCACATGTCTATCTGTCTTGAGTTTCCTGTACTTATTGCAGACCTAGTTACACATAGTTTATGGACTAGCACTAATGGACAAACTACATTGTGTCACTGTCGTAATCTTTGCAACAACCCTCCAAGAGTTGTGCTGTTCTCATCTCAACTTTCAGACAAAGAAACTGAAGCACAGTAAGCTTTCCAACCTGAAGAGCTCACAATTAATAGGTAGCAGAACTTGAATCCAAACCCAGCCCACAATGCCCAGTTATTCTTTAGTCAATCAGTCATGTCCAATTCTTTGTGACTCCATGGACTGCAGCATGCCAGGCTTCCCTGTCCTTCACTATCTCCTAGAGTTTGCTCAAACTCATGTCCATTGAGTCGGTGATGTCATCCAACCATGTCATCCTCTGTCATCCCCTTCTCCTCCTGCCTTCAGTCTTTCCCAGCATCAGGGTCTTTTCCAATGAACCGGCTCTTCACATCAGGTGGCCAGAGTATTGGAGCTTCAGCTTCAGCATCAGTCCTTCCAATGAATATTCAGGGTTGATTTCCTTTAGGATTGACTGATTTTATTCCCTTGTAGTCCAAGGGACTCTCAAGAGTCATCTTCAACACCACAGTTCAAAAGCATCAATTCTTCTGCACTCAGTCTTTTTTATTGTCCAGCTCTCACACCCATACATGACTACTGGAAAAACCATAGCTTTGACTATATAGATTTTTGTTGGCAAAGTAATGTCTCCAATTCTTAATATGCTGTCCAGGAGCCAGTATTTGTCCCTGGAAGGCTGATTCCAGAGCTTGTCCTCCTCCCTCTGTGCTTACATTAACTACATATGAATTAAGAACAGTTTGGTTTAGGCCATCAAATGAGGACTGTCTCAAATACACCTTCCATGGTCTCCAACCTACCTTCATCCACACATATCCTGCTCTCCTCCAGTAGACACTAAATATCACTTTAGTCAAAGACTCTACTGTGTCTTTGGATGCTATTGGTCCATCTACCATCCCAAACAATTAAATGATTCAAGGGAAGGAACTGTATTTATTTTCCAAGGTGAAGAAGCTAAAATTCAGAGGTTGAGACATTTACCCAAGTATGTACCTAAGGTTATATGTCTGTAGGGTGACCAGAGCCCATTTTGCCAAGGATGGTGCCAGTTTGTTGACCTGACATCTTGGCTGGTTACTGCTTTCCTTTCACTCTCAGGTGTCCCACTTTGGACAGTACATTCTTTGAACACACACACAGCTAGCAAGTGACAGAGAAATAACTAACATGCAGATCTATCTGACTGACTCCAAAACCAGGGCTTTCTGTTATCCCAGGCTGCTGCTGCTGCTGCTGCTGCTGCTGCTAAATCGCGTCAGTTGTGTCTGACTCTGTGCGACCCCATAGATGGCAGCCCACCAGACTCCCCCGTCCCTGGGATTCTCCAGGCAAGAACACTGGAGTGGGTTGCCATTTCCTTCTCCAATGCATGAAAGTGAAAAGTCAAAGTGAAGTCGCTCAGTCGTGTCTGACTCTTCGCGACCTCATGGACTGCAGCCCACCAGGCTCCTCCGTCCATGGGATTTTCCAGGCAAGAGTACAGGAGTGGGGTACCATTGCCTTCTCCTATCCCAGGCTACCTCTTAAAATTTCAAAATCATAAAGTTTAGAAGGAAGGATTGTTCTTAGTTAACAGTTATTCAGCAAACATTTATTGAGCACCCCCAGTGTGACAGACACTGTGCTACTGACACATATATATGGAATTTAGAAAGATGGTGGTGTTAAACCTATATGCAAGATGGCAAGAGAGACACTGATGTGTAGAACAGCCTTTTGGACTCTGTGGGAAAGGGAGAGGGTGGGAGGATTTGGGAATGTGGCATTGTAACATGTATGATATCATAAGTGAAACGGATTGCCGGTCTAGGTTCAATGCAGAAGGCTTGGGACTGATGGGCGGGGATGATCCGGAAGGATGGTGTGGGGAGGGTGGGGGAA